>CAIGQQ010000001.1:8381558-8399692 GCA_903798035.1 Danio albolineatus | reverse complement strand
ACACCCATCTAGTCGGTCCGACCGCGGGGCTGGGGGATAAACCATCTCCAGGCCCACGGCCGAAACAGCCCAGGAAAGCGCGATTATCATGTCTGTTTCTAGATCCGACGCCGCGCTCGCCACCCCGGAGGGAGGGAGCGGGTTCGCATCCTTCATCAGACAAGGATAACCCATCCTCCGATGCAGCGGTGGACGTCTGAGCCTCGGTGTCATCAAGTGAGAGGGCGGCCATCCGAGGATGGAGCGCTTCTCTCACTCAAAGCTTGGATGGAGCGCGTGGAGGAGCGAGAGGTCCACAGGCCCGAGGGCGGCGGATTTACTCCCACTGTAACCCTCAGATCTGCCCGAGTGCCCACCGCGGAGCGGGGGACAACTGGGGTGGTTGGCCCTTTTGCAAGAGCGAGCCGCGATCTTAACTGCGCAACAGACACACCACCGCAGTGATGGCATGCACTGTCCGCGAGCACCGCATTAGCATGCTGGACCCCCAGACATGAAACGCAGTGCTCGTGCCCATCATCCGAGGACAGGAAACCACCGCATCCAGAAACGCACAGTCGGAGCGCCGTCTTGAAAAAGACGTGCTGCACGACCGTGTTGCTCTTTTAGGATCGCAACAATACAAACCGCTCTGGAGGACCGGACCCAAAGAACGCCAGGCAAGGGAGGACCCAGCTCGACCGTCTGCCGCTGCGTGTCACACACTCTGGACCGGGAGACCGCTCTCGTTCCCTCTCTCTGTGTAATACAGCTGGAGGAACCCTCATGACTCTCTCAGAAGCTTCGTGAAAGACTCTGAAGCGAAAATGGATGCTCAGCTCTGCTATCGCTGTGCTTTTATTGCCAAATTGATTGCAACGAGCATCAGCTGCGCAAGCTGAAGCTGCCAACTCATTGGCATTTCATTGGCCCGTTTACATACTCTTTCAGATGATTGGCTTTCTGAACGAAATCCCCCATAGTGGAATTTTTCCACATAGCATTGAAGTTCCCCTCCCGAAGGGGAACTGAAATTTTGAGAATACTCTGGCCATGGTGAAGATTTTCAGAAACTCTGGTTACTGTGTGGTCATGTGTCCAATAGAACAAAAGATTTTGCCTCATATTTGCCTCCTTTCTGAATGGCCATTAAGGCTTTATTGATGCTGGGTTCATACCAAATGCAGTAGAAGCGATTGATTGATTGATTGATTGGTTGATTGATTGATTTTATGTGAAAAGATATTTTTTAACCCTTGTGTACAGTTTCCTGGTACTGGGTTGTGGCTAGAAAAGCATCCGCTGTGTAAAACATATACTGGATAAGTTGGGGGTACATTCCGCGGTGGCGACCGCTGATTATTAAAGGGACTAAGCCGAGGGAAAACTAATGAATGAATGAACCATTGTGTACTGTTCAAATTTACTACCTTTTCGTTCTGTTGGTCGCTTTTTTTTGCCCCAATGACCTCAATTATAATGACATTTTTTTGAGTGTAAATCCATAATAGCATATAATCATGCCTTCTTGATCGTTTGGTGGTTTTTCTTATAGGGAAGAGACAAAATGTGTCCTTTTAACTGTTGATCACCAGTTGGCACCATTAATCATTTTAGATAGGCCTGTGCAAAAAAGTTTCTGGGTTTAATATGGAGTTCTGTGGAGTAAAACAGAAGATTCTAGATATCGTATTATGCACTTACTGTTTACTATGTTCTGAGAGCTGAGCTGCTTAGTTTGATTTTCTCAGACATATCAAGGTAATGCTCAAAGGTCTCTCTCTCTCCCTCTCTCTCTCTCTCACACACACACACACATATACAGGAACACACTATATAGAAGACAGAAACTAAGCTTTTTTTGTAATGCAACTGATAATCAACAACAAAAAATTAATGTTACCTCTTTCCAACTGGGAAAACAAGCAACAACCAAGAATGCATGATTAGATGGTGTCATGGCTTTGCAATCAAATAAAAAAAGTCAGTATAATGGAAGTCAATGGGTCAAAAACAGCCACCAACATAACGAACATGTAGTAAATTTGGCCAGAATTTATTGTGGATTTTTTTTTCAAAGCCATTTTAAAATATGTGCCCAAATAAGCCTGTTCACCAAAAAATCATTCCATTTGCTGAAAAACAGGAAAAGTTGTGGGCAAAACAAGACTCAAAATCACACCAGAATGAATGAAAACATCCCCAACAGCACACAAGAATTAAACAAAGATGGGGGAAACTCCATTTATTAACACACCCGTGTACATGTGAATATGGCCTCAGTTTTACACATCACATGAGCTACCGCTATGCTTCTTTTTAAAGCCTGACAGAGCAGATAATGATGAGCAGCTGTGAAATTTCTCCTTTTGATTTTTGGGTGAACCTCCTGCCATAGTCAATCCCGCATGGGATAAGTGACCTTATATCACAAATGTCAGTCTCTATCTATATATATGAATTTATTTATTGATTTATTCTTTCATTTACACAAGGACATTTCCTCTGTCAAGGATGTTTCACCCTCTCGCTGGCATGTCAGTCCCCCTTAGGGCATCTGTGCCTGTCTGAGGCGATGCTGTCACTGCCTCTATACCTGACAGAAAACAGGCAGAACTGAGAAAACACAGTAATAACACAGCTCTGTTGTTGTCTTAGTCGATCAGGTGAAGTTGGGGTTAAAAATAAACGGCACTGAAAGATCCTCACCAAAGACACCTGGTTATTTCTAAAACTAATAAGGGAAAATGTTTCAAAATATATAAAATATCCCAATTAATCTCTTAGTCATTGACTTTTCACTACAGTTGTGATGTTATTCGATTTGTTGTTACTTTTTTTTACATACAGTAAATGATTTAAGTGCCAGCAGGTCTAATTTACCTACAGTAAATAATGCTTCATTGTGCCATATACGGTATGTTTTAGCATTCTAATGTTATTAGGAAACACCTCTCATGTCCTCCAGGAACAAGGTTGAGAAACACTGCTATACAGTTTTATGTATCAGTTGGAGGAAATGGAAAAATGAGTGACGGTGGGCCGATATCATGGGTGATTTTTGTATCCTGATTCATCCTTTCATGACTAAAAATCACTTCATAAAGAGAGTGGCAAAATATGGTGACATAATACAGCCATTTTTATCCATATCAAAGTAGTAATCATGTGCTTAGGTACATTTACCCACTGGCGGTATTCAATGACCCCTGGCGGTTCAAGTGTTAAACCTTCAGCCCTCTCCCAGAACAATACCACAAGAGACAGAGTGAAGAAACTGGCAGGAGAAAAATAAAGCGATGACAGAGCTAGTCTAATTACGATCAGAATAACAGCTTGTGTAGAGGCTGCTAAAGCACATGTGTGCAGTAATTACAGCCAACAGCACTAATAGCAGTCACAGGTACTCCACAGGGACTTTTGTGCCTAATTTAGAGCATCAGTAGAATAAAAAGGCCACTACTGATCAGCGTTCACATCATCAGCCACAGGGGCGTTTTACAGCTTCTTGTTTTGGACAGAGGGCACTGCTTGGAAAATAGATGTAGATCTCTGACAGCTTCAGATGTGCAAATGTCACCCTTCTAAATCCCTGGTGTTATCTAACTGACGACAAATGCTCCGTGTAAGATTCTCCTTAATTACACAGAAATGTCTAACGAGAGCTGCCAATAGTCATTCCCTTTCCCATTATTAATTCCCAAACATGCAAAAAAAAAGCAATTTGCAATATGCAATTATACTGCTAAATCAGCTTTAAACATGGAACTATATCTGCAACTTTAACAATGCACACTCTGCTAAACATTTAAAACACAATGTTGGTGTAACGAATATAAAATAAAATAAAATAAAATAAAATAAAATAAAATAAAATAAAATAAAATAAAATAAAATAAATGGGCGCCACGGTGGCCTAGTGGGTAGCATGTTCGCCTCACAGCAAGAAGGTCGCTGGTTCGATCCCCGGCTGGGTCAGTTGGCATTTCTGTGTGGAGTTTGCATGTTTTCCCCGTGGTTGCGTGGGTTTCCTCTGGGTGCTCCAGTTTCCCCCACAGTCCAAAGACATGCGGTACAGGTGAATTGGGTAAGCTAAATTGTCCGTAGTGTATGTGTGTGAATGAGAATGTATGGATGTGTTTCCCAGAGATGGGTTGTGGCTGGAAGGGCATCCGCTGCGTAAAAAACAAATGCTGGATAAGTTGGCGGTTCATTCCGCTGTGGCGACCCCGGATTAATAAAAGGGACTAAACCGAAAGGAAAATGAATGAATGAATGAATGAATAATAATACATTTGGTGCAATTTTTATTTAATTTCAACTTTAGGCCTTTAAACTGTCTTAGGACCTATAGATTCATTGAACTTTATGCAATATACATTTGATTGTATTACATCTTCTATATATATATCTCTCTTGTTCAAAATCAGAACTGTTTAATCCACCTCACCCTACATCAACACCCCCATCCCCTATTTTGCACACTACTATTTATCGTCTTACATTGACATATTACATCTTGTATATACAGTATCTCTCGTTCTACTTCAGAACTGTTTACTCCTGTTCACCCAACCCCCTCTCATCCCCGATTTTTGCACTACTATTTATTGTATATGGTTATTTTTACTGTAACTTGTTGTGTTTGCAGTAATAATTAGTGAAATGCACTTAATCACATCGCACATGTATATAATGTAAACTGTACGGTGACAATAAAGGGCATTCTATTCTATTCTATTCTATTCTATTCTATTCTATTTTATTCTATTCTAGTGCAATAGAATGCTGAGTCATAGTGATGCATCCCTGCAATATGAAAGCAAAGTTATGCAATAAGATAAAGCAATATGCCAATCCATGTGCTTAATCACTCATAAAATTTTACTTTCCTACAAAATGCAGTATATTGATATTTAGAGAGATTGCATAGCAGAAATCTCCTCTGCTTTTACCCAACCATATTTTAAATACACGTATTTTAAATATTAAACCCTTCAAAAAATCTTACTTTTACTGCAATTTTCAGAAAATGATTAATTATATAATAAAATGTACATAACTAAATACATTTTTCATTTACTGTTTAACAGTTTTACATTTAGAATAACTAGAACTAATTCAGGTCAACTCAAATTACCTGTATATACATCAGAAACAACAATTAATATGAATTACTCACACTCCTGTAGAAAAAAAAGCTTTAAAAAGATTAGTTATTTTTTATGCAAGTAAGCCACAAGTACATACTACTGAACCAGACCCACTGCAATTCTAGACTAGTTCATCCTGAAGTCAACAGGCTAACTGAGAAAAGCCTGTTTCGTAAAATCTCCATTCTGTCTGTTCATCAGTCTGCCTCTCTCTATCTTTGTCTCTCTTTGTATCTCTCCTTTCCTCTCTGCCTCCCACTCCGCCTCCCTTTCTGAGGTCAGAACCTCGATGCAGATGCTTTCTCTCTAATTAAATGGAAAGGGAGGCTGCCAAAGCTTCAGGAAAACTGCGAAATTTCACCAAGACCCCTCCCTCGACACCTACACATACAGCACACGCATACCTGCATGCACAAACAACGCGTGCATTTCTACACTAGTAAAACAACTATCCTTAATGAATCAGTACAATCGCGGATAGTTATGGAGCGCCTGTTAACACATACGCACACACGCAGACACACGTTCGTACCCCCTGCTCAGACAGCGCTGCAGTCAGTGAAATTGATTATTATGATAATGCAATAGCTGTCCTGAAAACACAGAAGAGGTAATGACATCTCTGTAATGAGTGGCCGTAACATGGACTGAATAATTCAATAGCCGAACCGCCGGGACCGACACACCCCACATGCTCAAGTGAGTCAGGCTGAGTGATGTCATGCTTTCAGAGCAACCTGCTAATTACCTTTTCTACCACAAACAGAGGCAGACAAGATGGACAAACACTTGGAAGTGGATTGCAATTCTTATTTTCACATATCAGTGCTTCCGTTTGACATAATGAAGGCACTCATTCATTTACCTTCGACTTAGTGGAATGCCATAGTGGAATGAACTGCCAACTATTCCAGCATATGTTTTACCAGCTGATGCCCTTCAGGCTGCAACCCAGTGCTGGGAAACACCCATACACTCACTTTCTCACACACTCATACACTTTGGCCAGTTTAGTTCACCCAATTCACTTATAGCACGTCTTTAGACTGTGGGGGAAACGGGAGCACCCGGAGGCAAACTACACTGAAAAGCCAACTGACCCAGCTGGGACTCAAACCAGCAACCTTCTTGCTGTGAGGAGACGGTGCTAATCACTGAGCCACCATGATGATGGTACTGTAAAGTTATATTAATTTATGTACAGTTATGTATATAGACTTATATATACTGCAGGTACAGGTAGACAGGTGGAGCTGTGGGAGGTAGAGGGTACAGATGCCTGTATGTATACATAGGTAAACAATTTGTATATTATAAATTAGGGATGTCAAACTTAATAATTTCTTCAATGCACCGCGATGCAGACACGGACAATTCGTTAATGGTTCAGTAATAGATGATAACTGGTTATTGCGTACTGACGAAATTTTTATCTTGTATGCACTGTGTCGCAGTAGAATACTGTGGTAAAAGAGGCGAGGGTGATACTGAAGAAGGTACAGCACACAAGCCACTATTTCACTACTAGGGAGAAAATGAAAGCTGTTAAACTAAACTCTCTTTCTTTGTATCACTTTGGACATTTGACCTGCTGGCGTGTTCATGAGATAACATTTCCTCTCCTCTCGGGTGTTAAAGTGATACTTGTGGATCCAGACATGAGCGTGTCTGTTGTGTGAGTTTTCTCCACCGCGTCTATTCTAGATTTCCTTTGATAACCATTCAGTATGCACATATAGATTGTAACCACGGCTGTTCTTCCTGTGTAACTCGTTGGTGAACAGCGCTGACAGCTTTAGAGCCAATCGCAGCCCTAGATTTGATTTTTTAAAAATCAAAGCATCGTCAATGCACCAAGATATCGAACTGAACCAAATCGATGGCATGATAATCATGACTGAACTGAACCGAACTGTGACACCAGTGTAGGTTCACACCTCTGTTATAAAACCCTGGTGTAATATAATATGTAATGCAGTTTTTCAGTAGTCTGCTGGTCATTATCTGGTTAGACAGTCAGTTTATCCGGTTGGCGCCCAAAAATCTCTATAAAACCAGTAAAAGCTGGGCTGAAATTTTAGTTCTCAATATACCAATATACAAGTACTGTACTCTAAGATAGATCAATAAATTCAACTGAGACTACAAGTAAAGCTACGAACAAATTGCAATCAATCAATTAATTAAAAAGATACAATCCAAACATAGTATGACGTCAACCAGCAACGAGTGTGACACTTCTGGATACTAAGTCACACTCTTGACATTGCCAAATGCTTGAAGAATAAATCCCACAGTGTTATTTTCCATGTCATTTTTAATGTCAAGATAATCCCAGCAAATCCCCTTAACCAAAGTAAGAAGGTCCTCTGTGTTCCCACAGTTTTTCATTGTCACCCTTCTCCAATCATTTATTTATAACATTTAGTCTGACAGCAATGGCCCTACTCTAACCAGTCTTGCTGATGGAGAGATCATCCCTGGATTATGAGCAGCCAAAAACAAACAGAGTCCCGAGAACGACCTCGTATGTGCAGAAGCTTATTCCTCTTTTCCGCCATGGGAACGGTTTTGAGGACGGTTAGCCACTCCAGCTTTGCTTTTAGCCATTGAAATCGATAGCCAACGGACAGATTTTGATTCACGGTCTCCTTTCAAAATGCACATCAGAAAGAAGAGCCGAAAAAAGGGACACAAAAGAGTTACAAACCATGGAGCAAAGGAGGCGCACATCTGCTGAGCTCAGATTTGATTTCTCATGTAAATATAATGGCTGTTCGTTTCTATTAATCTTGATTCTGGGCGAGTGGCAGAAGCAAAGCATGTATTAGAATCTCGCCACCGGGTACAGCGCTGGCCATTAAAACATCATTACCATCATCTCCCATTATGCCAGAGATGTGCCAAAGGAATTACCTACATAATGAGACCAACCTGAATATCACCAGAGGACAGCATAGCACAATCCTCACTTATCCCTCCACATTTATTCACACACACACACACACACACACACAAAAGCACATGCCTGCACAAAGGTGCCTCCTCCATTTAGAGACCTCGGCGTATCCACCTGACATAACTATTCTTCAGCCTGCCTCCTTCACTGTCTCTTAGCCAGGAAAGCTGTGTGCTGGTAATAAGAGTCTGTTCATCTCCCATCAGTACCCTCTCTCCTCCTGCTCTCTCTGACTGCGCTTTGAATTGGGGCCTTGTGGGGTGCCTCCGAAAAAATGGCTTGTCACAAATCCCTCGAGTTATTACTCTTCTCTCCCGCCTGTTTATAGAGCTGACACAAACTTTCAGTCACACGCTGAAACTCCCAAATTGCACAGAGTCTTTTAGGGGGTAATGTTCTGCTCTTTATTTTTAGGGGAAATATATACAGTACAAGCACATATTTTTGGGGGGTGAACCATCCCTTTAAGGATAAACATTAATTACCTCTTTTTGGGGATTTTTAAACACTTTCAGAAGTCTTAAGAAAAAGTAACTCACCCTCAAGTTGTTGCAAACTTATGTGAGTTTCTTTCCTGAAAAACAAATACAAATCTGGAAATTCCAAAATTTCCAGTTTGATTTCATGAGGAAACGTAACTATTTCACATATTGTCAGAAAAGTGGCTTATTCTTCCAACTTTTGAAATCCTCTAAAGGATTGTTAGGCTGCCTAAATTAAGGTAACCGGAGCCAGGAACACTTCCTAATAAGACATTATAATTTGAACAGCATCTACTGTATGCTTATCTCAGTCTGCTTCTTTTTCTCCCAAGGTCTCCATAATCCTGGACCCGTCCTGTATCCTGAGCAGATTCTGTGGTAGTCATAAATGAGTGAAAAGCGTGAAACTGATTCCTGTAAAACCCCAGTGACAGATGAGTCTTCACATTAATCCTGTGGGCTTGCCTGAACACCCGCCGGTGACCTACTCAGACCTGCAGCTTCTCCATAAGGGACGATCGACGTTCACAAGCCTCCGGCATCTAGACTGCAGCTCTGCCCAAGATGTTTTGCCAAAAAGTTTTTTCTTGAGCTTTTTTCCTTCACTTTCGTCAACTGGTGCAGTTTGTTCCTCGCTACTGGCTTGCTTGGTTTAGGACTTGTGGAGCTTCACATCGGTGGAGTTTATCTACAGTGTTTCGGATTTCAATAGTTAAATTTACATTACACTGAACTAAACTAAACTGAACTTCAACTGTGACAACTGAACTGAAGCATTTTCAATTTACTAGAACTTCATCTGTTCAACTGCTTTCACACCATCTACATTAGGGCTGTGCAGTTTGGCCTAAGTCTAAATCTCGATTAACAGAACACTGAACGGTTATTTTATTTTATTGATTTTTTGCCCTCATAGTTTACTGATAAGGTTCGGACAGTAAATATGCTCACATATTACAAGTGAGAGATTTTTGAATGAAGGGTGCATTACTTGATTTTAAAATAATTAAAGCAAACACATTATCTACTAGTGGCGCCACGGTGGCGTAGTGAGTAGCACGTTCGCCTCACAGCAAGAAGGTTGCTGGTTCAATCCCCGGCTGGGCCAGTTGGCATTTCTGTGTGGAGTTTGCATGTTCTCCCCGTGGTTGCGTGGGTTTCCTCCGGTTTCCCCCACAGTCCAAAGATATGCGGTACAGGTGAATTGGGTAAGCTAAATTGTCCATAGTGTATGTATTTGTGTGTGAATGAGAATGTATGGATGTGTTTCCCAGAGATGGGTTGCGGCTGGAAGGGCATCCGCTGCGTAAAACAAAATGCTGGATAGGTTGGCGGTTCATTCCGCTGTGGCGACCCCGGATTAATAAAGGGACTAAGCTGAAAAGAAAATGAATGAATGAATGAATGAACATTATCTACTATCTATGATTGTTTATTAAACATCGATGTTGAATAACTGAAATTAAAACACACACATCTGAAACCAACAGTCACTGTTTCCTTGTAAAGTAGTGAAAATAAAAAACCTGCAATTTTGCAAACAAAATTAATTGTTTTCAATGTTTTTCATATTAAAACTAAAAAATGAGCAGCATCTTTTCTAAATAAAATAACTCTTGTATATCCTGTAAATAATATTTTAAACAGCGCATTTCTTGAATATCCTGTAAACAAATATTTTAATCTAAATAATAATTTTATTGTAATGTAAAATATGCCATTTCAAGGTATCTTTGGTGCAGCATCGTCAATGTAGTGCAAACGTGCGATGCAAGGGCATAGCAGACATTTTAAAAAAGTCTTAGCAGCCTTAACAGAAGGGAAAGCAATTGAAAATATTGACCTGAAAAAATTTGATCGATCATAGGTTCTGAATGTTGATTTTGATTACTATTCGATTAATCGCCCAACCCTACATTATAAAAAGCACTATAGAAATAAAGATCATTTAATTCGTACAAAATTATATGATTTAATTTGAGTGAAAACAGAGTGGAAAGAGCAAATTGTAATATAATGTAAGGATGAAATTGTACAAATAAATGCAAAAAGTTACATATTGCTGTAAGATTGCGCTGTAATAGCTCATTTTGGAATAATAGATGATGACAACACTTCAAAAATGAAAGATTTTAAATATTGCATGTGATTACAGAAAAACGGTAATACACTGTACCTCTGATATAAAAAGAAACTGCTTAAAATGAGCTGTTAGTGCTTTCGCTTAGACACTAATGGGGTAACCGAGAGGTCACATATTAGGCTGTTGGAGTCTCCGTGTGTGGTTACGCTAATCTGAAGGGATTTAATTCGATGGAATAGGGCAGCAAGCAAACTAAAGAGACAAATTAGTCCTCATTTACTTGCTACAGAAAGTTCCATAGAAAAGGCCAGCAATGTCTCAGCCAACTGTTTTCCACAAAGATTGAGGTCAAGGAGTGAACTGTCTCAAGATCTTCTTCATTTTACCAAGCAAGATTTCATCTCAAGGTTCAGAGCATGATATATATAGTGACACGCAGGCCATCCTTAACAACTCTTTTATGCAGTACGTGTGTCAGATTAACCAACTATCCTTATGAATAAATGTTTTGTCACTACTGTTGTCTTCTGGACAGAAAGAGTAGTTTGACTTTCCAAAAGTTATCTCATGTGTTAAAGGATAGTCTACCCCAAAAGATGAAAATACTTTCACCTTTTACCATATTGACTCCACTTATTGACTAAAACCTGTTCGAGTTTCATTCTTCAACTGAACACTAAAGAAGGTACTGTATATTGAAAATTGTCAGAATCTAGTAGCTATTGCTCTCCATGGTATGTTAGTATGGATGTCAATGGCATATCGGTTCTCACTACATTTTCTGTTCAACAAAAAAAGAAAGTCATAAAGGCTGAGGTTGAGTAAAAGTTGAGGATATTTTTTGGCTGAACTATCCCTTCAAATGGGTTATATGTATCATGATGAACCATCTCAATTGTTATTAGTGATTACTTTGCTTTGAAATACTGATAACAAACATCCAGAAGCCATCTATCAGGGGCGCTGCTGGCTGGCAGGGGCCCTATGGCAACCTTTGCGGGGATGTGTTGGGTAGTGTCATTAGGGCCCCTTATAATATCTCTGGGGACCCCAAAACTGCTTGGGCCCTTAGAATCGTCCTAACTTTTCCCCTCCTAGCGGCGCCCCTGCCATCTATACTGCTTATAGCGACATTTAGTTGAATGTGACTGTGGTAGGAAAACAGTTCTTGTATTTTTGCACAATTTCTGTAATTGTCTGAATGTAAATCACTGGTATTATAATAAAACAGTTAGGTCATTAAACTAACATTGTTATGATAGTATGCTTATAAAGTATCTGAGTATCTGAGACTATAGACTTTTTTTTTTAGATCTGCTTATGTGAGACATTAGTTTTCATTAATAGTTAATTTTTATTGTTATTTTGTATGTTTTTTGCATGACACCGAAGTGATACTACAAAAATACTGCTCTTTCCAACAAACATATAAACACCATGTGCCATTTATATAAAAACAAGGATTTCATACACTCAAAAAAAAAAAAAAAACTGTTATTTGCTGCTTGTTAAAACTACTTATTTAAGATAAGCTGAGCAACACAATTCTTGAGATTTGTTAGGCACAACTTAATTGTTTTATGCTTAATCCACTTAAATTTGTTACATCAACTTAATTGATTTGTGTTAGGACAACATGCGTTGTAAAATATGCTGGGTTATGTTACTTATTCAACATAGGCTCATTCTCAAAACGTAGCCCTATGTACATTTCTGGAGATCGCAAATTATGTAGCCAGAAGTACGTATGGCTATATTTAGTCTTTAAAACGAACGCTAGGGGGCGGTATGATGACGCTTCTTTGGACCACTTTTCCACCAGTTTGTACGTTGGCTCGCCGCGTACATCAGAGGATTTGAAACACAGAGCGGAGTTGACTGTGACAACGAGACTAGAGTCTGGTGAAGAACGGTTCTAAAAAGCAGGTAAGACAATAAACAAAAGCCCAAAAATAAAACAAACAAGTAAATAACGGAGTAAAACTTAAAACATGGTAAAAAAATCAGGCTGACGTGAGGGCTTTTCTTTTTCTGGATTGCTTTTTTAAAACACTGTCAGTTGAGTTTAGGGAAGTGGATGGGCGCTGGTCAATCAGTGCTTTTTAAAACACTATTGGTTGGGTTTAGAAAAGGGGGTGGGTGGGGTTATCAGTTGGTTGGTCAGTCACAGTCAGTCAATCAACAGCGGCCTCTGGTGGATTTACACAAGAACAGAAGGTGCGAATGGCACTCCAGAAAATCTCAAAAAGCATACACAGCGGCATCTAGTGGATTTGCGACAACAAAAACTGCAAAAAGTGCAGCTATTGAAATATCTTTGGCTCTCTGCAGAAATGTATATAGAGGTACATAATCAGAATAAGCCTGGGTTGAACTTATTAGTTTTTACAAATTTAAGTCGATTTAACATTAAACGATTAGATTGTCCTAAAAAACCTGAAGAATTATGTTGTTTCAGCATATGTTATATACACTAAGTAGTTAGAACAAACAGCAAGCATCATTTTATGAGTGTGAATGAATTGTGTGGATCCCACCGTTTTTTACAGTGTAGCAAGAAAGCAGAGGAAAGTCTACTTTATCATGTTGTTGCCAACTCATATGACTTGATGGTGTATTATTATTATTATTATTATTATTATTATTATTAATATAAATATGTACTGTTGCTAAACTAATACTAGTGCCAACCTGATGGCCCTACTTGTTAATTCACTAAATAATAATAATGATAATTTAAGAAACAGACAGAAGAACCCTTGAGCTATAACGTCATTACAGCATTTGCGACTGCATGAGTGAGCTGGAAAGACCTCAGTGTAACTGACCGCTGCAGTGATGCAGAGAGAACCCAGTGTTAAGAGCAGGCCATTTCACTTTAATGAGTGTACTATGCAGTGTGCGCCAGAAGACTTTACGACGCTCATAAACAGAATAAAACTACGTCTTCAAGAGGAGAATACTTCCCTCAGGTATGAAACTAGAGCAAAATTCACCAAACTAACCCTTTAGTTAGCTTATGGACACAACGTCACCACAGTTAGCACACCTCCACACTTTTATTTTCTAATTAAAGAGTGAAACCAAAGACATATGAGCCTTTATTAAAGTAATCTGTTTGTTGATAAGAATGAGGTGACATTTAATAACCAATCAGCATGGTTCATTACATGTTCAGTCAAGTTTCTCTGGTATTTGCTACAAAGCTAGACATCGTCTGACTTTCTCCTGGACTTTCTAGACAAGTAGAAGCACGAGACGGGGAAGAGACGAAGCGCTCTGGCACACAGGCCGGATGAAAAGTGGTAACACAGCGAGTGGTAACGTTTTTTATTTGCCCGATTAAACACACCACTGAGTTTCTAATTATCCCGCTTCATCTGATAGAAGCAATGAGATCGCTCCATCCACTATCACGTCCAGAGGCTGGAGCATAGAAATAATGGATAGCACTTACTTTACGAGGAGATGCATAATAAGATTCAACCATCCCTTGCCTATAAACACGCAGACAATGGCACAGGAATGGAGCATTTCTACTATTACATGTCACAGAATGTGAACTGGTTAGAGTATCTCGGGCTGATGTTAACTTCACCTTGAGCTGACATTAAACTGCCTATATTTATATTATCATATGGCTTATTTTTAAGAGTATAACTCTTATATTTTAGGCACTCTGTAGTAATTTTTTTTTACTGCCAATAATTACTTTATGAATTTTGAACAAGGTCTTTTCCATTTTTACACACCACATTAAGCAAGCTCAGGTTGATTATGAAAGTTGGGTTATTAAAACTTCACTATGATAAACTATGGCGTGATGTGAATCACATTTTTATTTTTTTAATAAAGCAACCTTTCTGCTGAGTATGAATAACATTGCAACTGCATGTCAACTAGCATTCATTAGAGTATTAGAAGAGTTATTTTGGTCCACTTTGTCCATCATATTCAGGGGTCACCAACCTTTTTTGAAACCGAGAGCTACTTCTTGGGTACAGATTAATGTGAAGAGCTACCAGTTTGATCCACGCTTCTCATAATAAATTTGCTCAATTTACTTTTAATTATAGGTTATTAATAATAATTAATGATATTCATCTATGTGAAGACACTGATCATGATAATGATTTTTCACAATAGTTGTCAACAATGATAACAAGGTAGGATAAATATCAATATGCAACACTTTATATCTGTAAATCTCTGCCAGTGTATACATTTTCAAATGATCACTTTACAATATTTTTATTAGCCACAAAAAATTCTTAACAAATCATGCACGACTTTGTACCATTCATTCATTCATTTTCTTTTCGGCTTAGTCCTTTTATTAATCTGGGGTCACCACAGCGGAATGAACCGCCAACTTATCCAGCCAACTATTTGTTTTACGCAGCGGATGCCCTTCCAACTGCCACCCATCTCTGGAAAACATCCATACACACTTACACAGTACGGACAACTTAGTCTTACCCAATTCACCTGTACCACATGCCTTTGGAATTGTGGGGGAAACCGGAACACCCGGAGGAAACACACGCAACCACGGGGAGAACATGCAAACTCCACACAGAAATGCCAACTGACACAGCTGAGGCTCGAACCAGCGACCTTCTTGCTGTGAGGCGAACATGCTACTCACTACGCCACCGTTACGCCCTGTACATATTATTAATTGTGTAAAATAAATCAACTTTCAGATTTTACTGAAGTTATCACCAAATCTACAGCATTTTTAACATTGAGACATTTTTCTAACCACTCTAATGTAGTTGCTCTGAGTTGGACATTGGAGAAAGTGGAGAATACATCCGTTCTTGTCTTTACGCTAGTGAAGGGAAGTTCAGATCATTTTACTGACTCGGACCTTTGAGTCTCGTTCATCGAGATGAATGAATCTTTTTGAGTCATTTCGTTCAATTTGCCAAAACAACATTAAAATGCTACGAGATGCTTCAAAACACACTAAAAAAAGAAAATAACCCTTCATTGTTTACCTGGTGCTTTGATTCACTCTGGTCACCTCATCTCTGGCATGTCTTCAAATTTGAGTTGTCTGTTCACCTGACACGGACAGTTCCATATACAGCTCAACCAAGGCGTGAGCCGGAAACACCCATGATTAGTTCACCTTTTGAGTCTTCGGGTTTTTGAGTCGTTCGTTCATCACGTGACAGTATGTAAAGAGAGGACTCAAAACCGAAAACTCAAGAGATATTTTTTCGGCTCTAAATGCATATGACTGGCTTCTGTCTTTCACGCAATGAACGAATGACCCGAGGACTTGAAAAATTAAGTAATCTTCTCTTCCACCTACACAAATGTGAGCATGCGTGAATGAATAAAAATCACTCCCTCAGGTGGACTCATCGTTCTCGATTCGTGTTGGTGACCCCTGATCATATTGGTGGGAGATGTTTTAATTTTGTTTAGTTTTTTTACTTATTTTTAGCATTCACGTTACTGTATTCAAATACATTTCCAAAAAAATAATAATGTATGTCAAGTTAGAAATGTTCAAGATCATGTTTACTTGCATTTAGACTTTTAAGTTTTACCTCACCCTATCAATATTACTTTACTCACAAAAAAAATATTTACCATTTAAATTAAATTTCATCTCCACAAAAAGCCATTGAGAACATACATTTAGAGGCTTATTCATTTTTATTTAGTGTTATATCAGTTCATATTAATTACTCATGCTAGGCTAGAGGTTTACATTTTATTGTGTTTATTTGCATGGCGTCTGATAGACTAGTGCACTGAGTTTTGTCATAGTGTTGATATTTACAATACAGTACGTTTTTAATCCATTACTTCTCACCATGAGAAATACAAGGTGTGGTGTGACGTGAGCTAATACAAATGAGTCCAGATTTTGAATATTTGGACTGGTGGACTATGGGAACCCAGAGGAAGGCATCGCTTGTGTTAGCTTGAAAACTAATTTTCATTCAAACAATTTGATGTAAACTACACATTCAAGTGAATCGATAAATTAATTTATCACCCATTCCTACCATATCCTAACCCTAAATCTAAACCAAACCCAAGTCTAAATGTATTTGTGTAAATGATGTCATGATCTAATCATAGTATCTAAACATAACCTGACATTATGGTTTATTATACTAACCTTAAACTTAACCTAACCCTAAACTGTCAATTAATACTCTGAAAGTTAAATGGCATGTCAACACGGTGTTTATATGGGGGCATCAAAATAAAGTGTAAACAAAATGTGTTGTGTACTAGCAAGCTTTTTATCCTGTAGCCTAGTTTTCACCAAAATATTCAGTTACAAGCGGTAATCAGTGTTTTTCAGCACGAACTAAGGAATGGGCCATGACTCGAGCACTTTCATCTAGTTGAAAACAAGAACAGGGTCAGGTGGCTCAGAACTTGAACGCTGCTTTCAGGAATTGCTGGTGGTGTGTGCGAACTGCAAATTACAGGAGTGGGTCTCGAGAAAGATAAAACGGAGACAAAATATGGGAGGCAGGATAACAAGGTTGAGTATGACATGAGCGGAGTTCTGCCGGAAAAAAAAACAAGAGCAAACAAACAATGCATTGATTTACCGCTGAATTATAGGGTAATTACTGGGTAAAAATGGCCTAGAAGGCACTTCCTACCTGTTAAGCAGAACAATCTGATTACATGCAATGCAACGCTGCCAAGTGGAAATTTTGCCTGAGCTTTTTCAAATGGCTGCATCAATCCTGTGTTTAGAAAACTGCTTAAGTGTCTCCAAACATCATTTGTCTCCCTGTCTTACCCTCTCCGGAACTCAAATCTCTCTCTTTAAGAGTCTCTGCTGGACAGGCCAAGTCCCCCTGAGGGTGATAGGGTTATTGACCTATTCTCTCCAAAGCTGACATTCATGGGCATGATGCTGGGGAAACTAATCTTGACTGAGTCTCTGACAAACAGTGAGGCAACAGTTCTAGTCTAGTTTAGCTTTATCCTTTGAACTTTTGTCCAAGAAAGAAAGGAAGGAAGGAAGAGAAGGAGGGTGATTGAAATGAAGGGAACTTTCTCTGTCCGAACCGAATGGTCGGATGCCTGAAATGAAATAGTTTTACTAAATAAATGGAAGAGTAAATGACTAGTTTTAGAAAAGAATGAAAGTGAAGAAATTAAGGAAGTAATGGAAGAAAACAGAAAATATAGGAAGTTTGTTGTGTCTTAACAGGCAGGAAAGACACAGAAAGTGAGGGAGAAGGAATGAATGAATCATTCTGTTGTCAGGTGAACAGAGACAAAGGAAATAAAGAGAGGAAAAATTAGGGAAAAGAATAATGTTAAAAACTAAAAAAAGCAAGAGAGGAATGAAAGATATAAAAGAAGGCAAAAGAATGGGGGCAAATAAATGGAAATAAAGTTTTGCATTTTAAAATACTGGAAGGAAGGCAGGAAGGCAGGAAGGAAGGAAGGAAGGAAGGAAGGAAGGAAGGAAGGAAGGAAGG
>CAIGQQ010000001.1:8349456-8381548 GCA_903798035.1 Danio albolineatus | reverse complement strand
AAGGAAGGAAGGAAGGAAGGAAGGAAGGAAGGAAGGAAGGAAGGAAGAAAGGAAGGAAGAAAGGAAGGAAGAAAGCAAGGAAGGACAGATATATGGACAGACAGAAAGACGGAAAAAGAATATAATTAAGGAGGGAAGGAAGAAAGAAAGAAAGAAAAGAGGAAAGAAAGAGAGAACAGAACAATGGATAAACAGAGAGAAGGAAGGAAAGAAGGAAGGGCATATTAAATGAAAGATAGACGCAATGAAGGAAGGAAGGAAGGAAGGATAGATATATGGACAGACAGAAAGAAGGAAAAAAGAATACAAGAAAGGAGAGAAGGAAGGAAGGAAGAAAGAACAGAGGGAAGAAAGAGAGAAACAGACAAATGGATATACAGAGAGAAGGAACGACAGAAGTAGGGGCAAATTTAAATGAAAGACAGATGCAATGAAGGAAGGAAGGAAGAGACAGTTGAAGGAAAGGAAGAAAGGAAGGAAACAAAAAGAAAAGAAAAGGGAATAAAAGAAAGAAGGAAGGAATGAAGGAAGGGAGGGAGGGAGGGAGGGAGGGAGGGAGGGAGGAAGGAAAAGACAAGAAAAGAAAAGAAAAGAAAGAGAAAGCAAAGGGAAATAAAAGAAAGAAAATTGAATAAAATTATGAATGAAAGAATGGAGGAAGGGAGGAAGGAAGGAAAGAAGGAAATAAGGAAGGAAAGAAGGAAGAAAGGAAGTGAAGAGAAGAAGGAGACGAGAAGAAAGGGAAATTGAATAAAAGAATGAAGGAAAGAATAATGGAAGGAAGGAAGGAAGGAAGAAAGGAAGAAAGGAAAGGAGAAGAAAAGAAAATAAGAAAGCAAAAAATAATAAAAGAAGAAAGGAAAATGGAATAAAATAATGAATGAAGGAAGGAAGGACAATAGAAATGAAGGAAAGAAGGATGGAAGGAAGGAAAAGAGAAGAAAAGAATTGGATAGAAGCAAAACAAAAGGGACATTACTAAAATGTTATTTTTAATGAAAAGTGCATATCTGTAATCATCTAATCACTGCTACAGTAGATCCCTCAGACACATGCAACACTTCGAGCATCCAGCATATCATCCAGCCTAATCAGAGTGTTTTAAGCAGCAGAAGAGCCTCATCTTCAAAGCCTCATCTTAACAGCCAGCACACATAAGCAGCCAAACACATCTGATCTCACGGCTGCTGATGCGCAGGAGATGCAGCAATGCTCAGCGACAGTCGGGTTTTGATTATCAAAGTGTGACCTCCCCTTAGACTTCAAATGCCTTCCGGCGGTGTACACAATGCCATGATCAAACTCCTGACTGTGATTTCCAGCTGTTCCCTGATGTCTCAACACCATTTAAACGCTTTCCTATTAATGTCCCTGGAGCTCAAGCAAATCCGCAGCACATATTCAAACTCTTCTGACAGACCATGTAAATAATTAAAGCAGCTCTGCAGTGTACTCCCCCCTCTCGTCCTGGAAGGAACTTTGCACACCAATCTCTTCATCTCTAGACATCTTTTTTTGTTACAGCGGGTCAAATTATTATGAGTTGCACTTCTGGTTTGGGTGACGTCCCTTCAAAAGAAATGAAACTAATCAATTAGGTTTTTTTTTAAAAAAGGTTGTCCTATTAAAAATCCATATACTGTACATCTTAGGCAGCTGACTTGTTGCCTTAAAGGTGCAGTAGATGATCTGCCAAAATGCTTACTGTTTAGCATAATTTCTTTGAAAACACAGTCCCTCCCCTGCCCGTGCTAAGCCACGGCTCCTTATATCTCGAACCCGCACCATAAAGGAGAAGTGAAGTCAAGTTTACATTATTTTTCACATTGGTTTCTATATTAATGAAAATATATGAAACAGACTCAATTAATGAAACCATTTAGAAGAAAAGAGCATCAAATGATTGGTTATTAAAAAAGAAAAATAGAATAAATATAATTTATATGTTAGACACACATCTGATGCTTGTATTTGCACTTACTCCACGCCCACAACTTCACGCATTGGGTTAAATTAGGATTTGCAGTCTCCATGTTCAGTCCTTTACTTCCACTGTATCTGTTCAGCTGAGGGAACGGAACCAACCCTGTGACGTCAGACACAGCGATATTCCAAGATGGCGTCTAAAATCAATAGTAAAACCAAGCGGCAACCTCCCGCTCTCCCTCGGGAAGCCAATGCGGAAGTAACTGAAATTGTCATTCATCGAAATTCCACGAGTCCTGGCTCCATATGGAGTTAAATTCTATTGAGCCCACTGTTTAAATGGCCAACTTTACAGCAGAAAAAAAGGTCTTTACAGCCTGGTACAAAGAACGATTTTGGTTCATATAGCTAATATTACCTTTCATGACAACTGTGAGGGGGTGAATTTTTTTAGAACTCATCTGTTTCCTTTATATTAAGTTTGAATAATTAAGGGCGTGGCCACTTAAATGACAGCTAGGTCTGGCTGGTCGCCGTCACTTCACCTCAGCTGATTCCAGCTGATTAGCCACTGAACTCAGCATATTCATCTATTGTTGTGTTGTTTAATGTGGCTTTACAGTCAGTAGCCTTTTGGAATTATTTCTTACAATTATCAGATTATATGGCATGCTGTGTGCACTTAATTGTGCTCACAAACCATTCACATGGCCTCCGTTTCCCAGGTGAGTAATAATTATATACTTATTCCATCTCTGTAAATGTATTTGCTTTATTTAAGATCATTTATCATTTATAATGTTCTTTAGACCTGTAATGCACTCTAGAATCTGACAGATTGATTTGCCCTTGTTTGGTATGCCGCGGTTGTGAGATGATGCGCGAGCAAAGTGGCGACGGTTGGCCACGCCTACTTGTAGCCTCTTTTGGGTTCTTCAGAAACCTACTGTATGGGTGACGTCACGGATACTACGTCCATATCATTTACAGTCTATGGGTAAAACACGCCGTTTTCTGCTAAATGTTTACATTAATCGAGTTTGTTATATATATTTCCATTAAAGTGGAAATCAATTTACAAAATAATGTAAACATGACTGAGTGCTTCATTTCCACTTTAAAGATGAGAGTAGACAACCCACTGGATCAAGTCATTCGCCAGTTAGAAAACATGATAGTACTTTGTAATACAACAATTCCCAATGAAAAACGGTATTCTATCTAGCACGTTTTTAGTTGTGTAGCAAGCAAAACTAGTCATATTGTGCAATAATTAATGGATGCAAGGATCGCTGGTCTCACTATCTCAATGCTGTCCTAAAGCGACTATACCGTATGCTTAGTGTTTGACCGGTGGGGTGCAGGAATTACACGTATTACTAAGCCATACTTACATGCTATTTCAGACCCAATATTCAGAGTAGCATAGTAAACAATATAGGGGCCGCATAACGGGTTGTCACTGTTCAAAAATGAACTAATGTGTATATAAAACCATAAAAACTTCACCTCAGTAAAGCAGGCTATTTACTGATGTTTTGTTGTTAAAGTAAATAAAAATCTACATTATTGATGCTTTAAAATGTCCTTTATGAAACTGAAAATAGTCACATCAATCTTACGCTGGAAGAATTCAGTGGCTGAACTTCTGTGCATATAACCATTCATAAAATCTACATAAGCTTTGCGTGACTAAAATAGTTTTAAAGCGTAACATTACCTGTCTAACAGAAATAATTCAGCCATCGTGTCCTCCTTTTCTCCAGCGTGCAATGTAACTTCGGTATTGATTCAGGATTTTTACTGCTGTCACTCTCTCTGTGTTCATGTACACAGGCAAACGGCGGATCTGCGTGAACAGAGAGCGCAGTTGTACAAATCTACATTTGTTGACAGACAGTTTGAGCTACTTATCAGAATTATTGGAAATGTCGGCCTCACAAATTTTAACTGGACAAACATTTTTTAGTCTTATGCCTTACCCAGAATATAAAAACACATATAAATACATTTAGATCATTTACTTTAGTCATTGCCATTAGAATGTGAGGAGACTTTCAACTAGCACAACAAAAAATGTTTCTGAAGACAGAAAGACTATGTTGGAGCTTCATATGATTACATTTGAACCGCTGAAGTAACATCCAATGTTTTGACAATTATTGTGGTTCCCTTGCTGGATTTTGAACATCTCAGGACCATTGTTGGCAATATGGAAGATGAGGTTCTTGGTTTTACTCATCTTCTTACAACATCTTCATTTGTGTTTTCAAAACAAACAAAGGCCACACAGAATTTATATAGAATTATTTTAAGAACTTAACAAAACAACAAAAAAAAAAAAAAAAAAATTAAGGTTAACAATGCACATCCATTAGAACCTGTTGGTCGGTAAACAAAGCCCCAGGAGCTCTCTCGTTTAATTTATCCACAAAAGACATAAAAAATATGACTTTAAATGTTCTATTGTACATAAACCAGTGAAACATCTGCATATTACTGTACTTCATATTAACAAAATTGGTCAAGCTTTACAATAAGGTTCTTTCATTCATTTTCCTTCGGCTCAGTGTCTTTAGAGGTCACCACAGCGGAACGAACCACCAACTATTCTGGCATACGCAACAGCAACAATTCAGCCCTAAGAAAACACCCTTAGACTCTTGCATTCACACACACACTCATACACCAAAGCAAATTTAGTTCATCCAATTCACTTATACAGCATGTCTTTGGATTGTGGGGGAAACCGGAGCACCCGGAGGAAACCCACAGCAACACAGGGAGAACATGCAAACTCTACACAGAAATGCCATCTGACCCAGCCGGGACTCAAACCAGCGACCTTTTTGCTGTGAAGCGACAGTGCTAACCACTGAGCCACCATGATGCCCCTACAATAAGGCTTCATTAGTTAATGTTACTGTATTTACTAATAATGAACAACACCGCATTCATTACTCATAGTTCAACATTTACTAATGCATTATTAATATCCAAATGCATGCTTGTAATTATTATGAACTAAGAATGAACAGAGTTATTTTCACGGACCAGCGTTAACAAAGAAGGTTCTGTAATAAATGTATTGTTCATTGTTTGTTCATGTTAGTAAACACATAAACATTAACTAACACAGTTATTATTGTAAAGTGTTATCATAAAATGAATATAAAAACTGAATACATATATATTTACACACATTTACATAAGTAAATCGACTAGTTTTCTGTGGGCACAGATTCCATGTGGGCCTTGTGATAACTGAAGAAATATTCCCTTTACTTCTCTAGAAATGACATTAAAATTGGGAAGAAAGTTGATAAAAAGTGTACATTCGCAGACAGATTGACACCCAAGCAGAGCTTCCAGATGCCATCTTTATTTTTATTTTTTTCTTAGCTGTCAGAAATGAAACGCACAGGATTGTGGGATATCAAAGACGGCGAAGGATACATCTACGCTGCCTTCAAAAATCAATCAGATGAAGGTTTCTCAGGAGACAGGAGGTGAAGATAGATTAGGATTTGGACGTACATTGATGCTTTCCTGCCTTGGAATGCATCAGTAATTTCCAGCCGTCGGACACATACTGTACTGAGAGGTATGTTTGACTTTCTGCTTTATTTTTTTCTGTGATGAAAATAACATTATGGTGTTTTAAGGTGACGTTAGAGTAAATATCACAAGCATATCTGTGATGAGAGCGCTTAGGAATACACTGTGTTCCACCAACATTATTTTCTCTGAATAATCCCTACAATACAGCAATATTTAACCCTTGCAGCAGAAAGACTTGTGGTTATTTGTGGTCAGCTGAAACTACTTTTAAATCTAAATATGTTTATTTTTGGATAAAACATTTAGTAAACTATAAGAAATCAGTTATTATAAATTAGTTATTCATATTAATTTGCTTAGAAATGTGTTGAAAAAAATGTTTTTCCTTTAAAAAGAAATTGGGGGGAAAATAACATAATTCAGAAGGACTTATAATTCTGACTTCAACTGTAGGAAGACGTTTGAATGGTGTTTGTGTGTGTGTGTGCGTTTAAAGCGCTGTGGCCTCTGCTCTTTGCTGTTATCTGTGAATGGGCAGTGAGAGGAGCTCTGGAGTTCTGGCTCTCTCTGTACAGTATTGGACAGGAGATCTGCTCACTCCATGCTCTGTTTATCCCATTGCTCTCCTCAGGTCAGGCCAATAGCAACCTCGTAAAAGAGGGGGAAAAGTGCTTACTGGAAAGAGCCACACTTTTAAATCACTTTGGCTCACGCTTGCTTGTTCTCAGCACCTCTTTGTCTCTTGCTCTCTGACTTACATCTCAACGTTTCTGGTGTGACGCTAAACTGAGATCACTAGTAATTATGTTTTGTTGGCTAAAAATGCTAATAATTATAATGATTCATAAAGAATCTGAAAATATTACATCAGCTTAGCAAAAAAAAAAGTCCTTTATATTTAAATATACTTCATTTAAATAATTAGGTGGTAAAATTGGTAAAGTAGTAATTAAAGTAGTAATTAGACAATTTGTTCTATAATATTAATTTAATAATATAATATAATATAATATAATATAATATAATATAGGCGCCACGGTGGCGTAGTGAGTAGCACGTTCGCCTCAAAGCAAGAAGGTCACTGGTTCGAGCCTCGGCTGGGTCAGTTGGCATTTCTGTGTGGAGTTTGCATGTTCTCCTCGTGGTTGTGTGGGTTTCCTCTGGGTGCTCTGGTTTCCCCCACAAGTCCAAAGACATGTGGTATAGGTGAATTGGGTAGGCTAAATTGTCCATGGTGTATGAGCCTGTATGAGTGTGTATGGATGTTTCCCAGAGATGGGTTGCGGCTGGAAGGGCATCCGCTGCGTAAAACAAATGCTGGATAAGTTGGCAATCATTCCGCTGTGGCGACCTTGGATTAATAAAGGGACTTAGCCGAAAAGAAAATGAATAAATGAATAATATAATATAATATAATATAATATAATATAATATAATATAATATAATATAATATAATATAATATAATATAATATAATATAACATAATATTCAAATAAATAAATAAGCATATTATAACATAAATAAATAAATATTCCTTTTTGCACATTTATAAATTCACCGTTTCCTGGGGCTGAACATTTTCTTGAGGACATCATCAGTGACATTTAACTGTCCTTATTCTGAACAGAGCATCTATATTCATGTCAAAGTCAGTAACTTTGCTTCACCTGTGCACTCTGGTAATAAGTGAAAACACTGCCATCTAGTGAAAGCCAGGAGAACACAATCCAAAATCTCCCTCTTCATAGTAATAGGAAAAACTACAACTGCCTTTTGCATGTAAAACCAAATAGAATCTACAGTACATGCCAGAAATAACATAGCATTACAACCCAGCAGGAAAAATATTTAAAGGCATTACTGTAAAACTAAAATACTTCACAAGAGAGAATGGTATTATTTGTAATTAGAACAAGTATGAAATGAATTTGCATGACAATGGTTTTTAAATTTCATGTAAAATTTACGGCATCTGGACTCCATTTGTTGTGGATGACGGAATATTTGCATTGGCAGGGCAAACAATAGATTCTGATGAATAAGCCTAATTGCTGCACTATTACAGTCTTCACAATGAGCCCTGCAAAATGAGAACAAGTCAACCGTCCGCATGTCAGTACATAGCAAGGGGATCATCATGCAATATAACAAATGTTCAAAAGCGATCTTGAGGAGTTTGAAATCTGTATGACGAGAATCTGATACTCATATATTCATTTATTTGTCTTTGCATAAATTATGGTAACAAATTTTGTAAAAAAACATGTTTTTCCATTAGGCAACTCTAACAATTTACCCAATAAATATAAAAAAGCAGCTTAATACAATTAACACATTACTTTCAGCGGACCACGAGGTGAAGTTTATTTAGAAACTAATTTCGAGGGGATCACGCAAACACAGGGAGAACATGCAAACTCCACACAGAAATGCCAACTGACCCAGCCGAGGCTCAAAACAGCGACCTTCTTGCTGTGAGGCGACATCGCTTCCCACTGTGCTACCGCATTGCCACAATATATTATAGTTCTATTGTAAATAACGCATTGCATTTGTCAACCTACATACCTCACTGATATTCAAACCCTGGCTACAGGCATGTGTTTATAGATTATATGTATAGAGCAGCCTTATTATTTAAATCATATATCAGTTCTTTTGTTGGACAGTTCCCAAACCATAATGCAGTGTATCATTTTAAATTCAAGAGCAGAAGTGGTGGAATTATGGTCAACAGGAGTCAACGAAACCTATATGCAGGTTTTAGCATGATTGACCTCAGTCCTGTGCTCGAAACAGGTGGTGACTTGAGCAGCAGAGGTCAGACTGCTGCATTCGGCGGTGTCTTTCCCCTGATGCTGTACAGGGCATGAGGAGAGGGCAGGTTGTGACCCATGATCCGCTCTGTGGGCTCTGCGCTGCCCTGTATTTTGGCCTGTGGGCATGCAGATGCGTCCCAAAACAAGACTGAGATTGATGAGGTGAGGGTAGGTGAACAGAGACAATAATGTGATTATGACTGGTTTGGGAAGGCAAAATGTATGTAGTTGGCATCAGAAGCGCATCTATTTCTGTGCCATAACCTTTGTGACATTGCTGTCCCATCTGTAATGTTTTTAAATAACTCATGCATCTGAATATTATTTATCTATTTTATGATTGTGTTAAAAGTGCTGAAATGTATTGCATGAAAGTACATCTCAAATGCTCGAGGGCTGTTAACAGATTCAAATAATTATGTAATCAAAACGAATGGACTTGCTATTGATTATCCCCTTATTTGATGGTGATTTTGCCAAGTTACAGACAAGTTAAAACTAATTTTACTCTTTGCAGTGCAATATTTTACCTAATATTCAAATAGTGCAAATTGACGCTGCTTTGAATCAGTCACAGACAGGGAGAAAGAAAGAGCACATGATAGAGATCATTTGTGCGCATGTAAATGGCATGGTCATATCTAATAGCTCGTAGTAACATGTGTTAGCTACCTCATCACAAATATTTTTAAGCACATTTAAAAATAACATATTCAGTGTTAGTGTATGTAATATTTCAAATGGAAAATATCAAAAGTGAAATATATACAACTGCATAATATTAATTGAATAAAACTTTCCATTAGTTTACTAAATCGATTTGTTTACTAAAAAAACCTGCTGTGACTTGAAACTGTTAAAGGTGCTGTATGTAAGTTTTTGACTCTTCTAAAGCATAAAAATACCATAATATGTTTGCAGATACTTAAGAAACATACTAAGTGAACATTCTGGTTTATCTGAAAAACAATGCTAAAGTCAGATATTCTGCTTTGAAAATGTCTGTGACGTGCTATTACGGCTGTCTTTGTTTTGGTCACTTAACCTGATGCCAGTTTAGGCGGTTATATTTCAGCACCCCGGGTTGCCTGGTGGAAAACTGCGTATTTGATTCATTCAGTCAGGAAGGCTTTCAAAGCATGCTTTCATGAGCTTAATGAGTTGCAGATTCAGAGTTCCACATGATGTGGTTATTAATTAGCAAATAATATTACAAACTTGTAATATTCATTCATTCATTCATTTTCTTTTCGGCTTAGTCCCTTTATTAATCCGGGGTCGCCACAGCGGAATGAACCGCCAACTTATCCAGCATTTGTTTTACGCAGCGGATGCCCTTCCAGCCACAACCCATCTCTGGGAAACACATCCATACATTCACATTCACACACATACACTATGGACAATTTAGCTTACCCAATTCACCTGTACTGCATATCTTTGGACTGTGGGGGAAACCGGAGCACCCGGAGGAAACCCACGCAACCACGGGGAGAACATGCAAACTCCACACAGAAATGCCAACTGGCCCAGCCGGGGATCGAACCAGCGACCTTCTTGCTGTGAGGCGAACGTGCTACTCACTACGCCACCGTGGCGCCCAACTTGTAATATTACGAACATAAACATTAGGTGAGCAGTTTACATTGTAACCGTGTGTTCTAAGAACAAGCTACCTGACGAGATTTGCAGTGATAAGCAACTTGGCTGCTTGTACCAGATGCAACATGACAGAAATTTAAATACAGTAATTCAGAAGCACGGAATAGTGCACTCACTGCACTCCAACGAAATTATAAGGCTTTTAATCTAATAAATACACATTAAACCTTTTTAACATTATTACATGTATATGCTAAATCACTGATACAGAGTCACAGTTCTAAAGTTCAAAGATATGAGGTGAACTATCTGCTGCTCGTTTCAGTAGCATGGCAATAAATGTCATGTAAAATGGCATTCAAACTTACATTATTAGCATTTAACACAGAATAAAGCACATGAGGTGTACTCAAGGTGATCATTGTTAGTTTATGCTGTTTTTTAGCTGCAAGAAATAGAACCCGTTTCTAAAATATAAATTTCAAATGATGGTTAGAACAAAAACTCCTTTTAAAATAGAAAATTATATCGTGTGCCGTTGAATTTATTTGATCATCAGGCTCGCTGCTGTTGGTAATGTCAATCTGGCAACCTGCGATTGCGTGTGTTTCGAACCAGGTGTGCAAAACCTAGTTCAACCACTGGGTGTCAAACTTACATACTGCACCTTTAAGTTCTCTTGACTTGTTGTTGTTTTTAATAATTACGCACATACTTAATGTAGTCGCTTTTTAAAAATAAAAGTCAACTAAACACTTCAAACTGCGTATTAATGGGACTATGCGTCTTCAAAAAAACACATAAAATCTAGAAATTGAATAAAATGTGAAACACTACTCTAACATATCTCCAATCAGTTTTCTAAATAAAAGTAGCAAAGAAAAATGCATTATCATAGCATTCCAGCATTATTCCCCACTGATTCCACTATTCTCCAGAGAGAGAGGCTGAAAATCACTGAAGTGTGCTGCACATAAGCTTTCGAGCCCAGGTAAATGACTATTGCATGTACTCCCATTTTTCCAATGCACTTAAAGACCCTTTCGTTCGCCGCTCCTCCATTCAGTCTCCAAATCATCAAGGCACAATCAACACTGCAGACAGAGAGGAGTCAGATTTACACCAGACCAGGCCAAATCTAATAAGACCCCCATGAAGACCTGCACTCTGACCCTATGCTCCATCATAGCCAGCATTAACAGCTCAAGTGGAAGGCTGAAAATCCAATAAAGGCTCATCAATTATGTCTTTGATAAATCTGTGTTACACTCAGGCTATTTTTGTCATACCATTCCAATTTATAAATAGACTACATAAATGGATAAATGCAGTTCTTAAAGTTCTTAGTGATGCACCAATCTTGTTTTTCATGGCGTATTCCGATATCAATTTCTTATTTTTACAATTAATATATAAATAAAATATGAGTACATAAACAAGCTGTTCATTAGTTTCATGACAGGCAGACTTTAGGTTTGTGAAATAATGCTACAAAAATATATACCTGTACAAAACATAAACAGAAGACATGCTAAATAAAGATGCAAATTCACTCTCTGACAGTAGGTGTTTCTTTTATTATTTATTGTAACTACTGCTGCAGTCATGGAATGAATTGCTATTCGTCTGTATCTATGCAAATTGATAAAATAAAATATAACCATCAAAATAAAACAAAACTAAATAAAACTAAAATACATAGATAAATAAATAAATAAGTAAATAAATAAATAAATAAATAAATAAATAAAATAAAATAGTGGGTAGTGGGTAGCACGATCGCCTCACAGCAAGAAGGTCGCTGGTTCGAGCCACGGCTGGGTCAGTTGGCATTTCTGTGTGGAGTTTGCATGTTCTCCCTGTGCTGGCGTGGGTTTCCTCCGGGTGCTCCGGCTTCCACCACAAGTCCAAAGACATGTGGTACAGGTGAATTGGGTAAGCTAAATTGCCAATAGTGTTTGTGTGCGAATGAGTGTGTATGGATGTTTCCCAGTGATAGGTTGTAGCTGGAAGGGCATCAGCTGCGTAAAACATGTGCTGGATAAGTTGGCAGTTAATTCCGAACTAAGGGACTAAGCTGAAAATAAAATAAAATAAAATAAAATAAAATAAAGGGCGCCACGGTGGCCTAGTGGTTATCACGTTCGCCTTACAGCAAGAAGGTCGCTGGTTCGAGCCCCGGCTGGGTCAGTTGGCATTTCTGTGTGGAGTTTGCATGTTCTCCCCGTGGTTGCGTGGGTTTCCTCCGGGTGCTCCGGTTTCCCCCACAAGTCCAAAGACATGTGGCATAGGTGAATTGGGTAAGCTAAATTGTCCGTATAGTGTATGAGTGTGAATGTGTGTGTGTGGATGTTTCCCAGGGATGGGTTGTGGCTGGAAGGGCATCCGCTGCGTAAAAATATGCTGGATAAGTTGGCGGTTGATTCCGCTGTGGCGACCCCTGATTAATAAAGGGACTAAGCCGGCAAGAAAAAGAATGAATGAATGAAAATAAAATAAAATAAAATAAAATAAAATAAAATAAAATAAAATAAAATAAAATAAAATAAAATAAAATAAAATAAAATAAAATAAAATTGGTGGTAGCAAAAGATAATTATTCATTTATTTACAAATTGAAATGAAACCTAAAAACATAAGGATTGTCAGCAGATTACTTTAAGATTACTGTAGTATTTGGGTCTGTTTTTACAGAAATGTGTTGTATGACTGAATATGAACGATTCATTTAAAATGATATAATGATAATTAAAATTACTGTATGGTGTTTAATCTAGTATAAAACCTGTACAAAACAATAACTGTAGGCATGCTGTATGAAAATGCTAATTCACTCTCTGCCAGTAGGTGGTGTTTACAGCCGAAATAATATTGCTTACTCGGTTAGTCACATGTCGGGTGTGTCTGTGTTGAGTTTAGTTCTAAATGTTGTCATGTTGACAGAACGTAATTTAAAAGAAGCATTTTTTCTTCTAAACCCTATATTTGTAACGTCAGTAGCGCAATTACACAGACTTTACTGTAACTGTAATCAAATTACACACATTTAAAATGTAATTTGTTACATTACTGCGTTACTCAAAAATGTAATTAGAAAACAGTGTTACTGTGGAACACGTTACACCCAACTCTGTTATCTAAACAGAAATACCTTTTTAACTTTTTTTAAATTGTGGGTTCCTCTTTAACACATTTAATAAACCATCATATTTTATATTTAGGATTCCAATAATTCATGCATTGGAAACAGTGAGCTGCCTTTTCTGTGCTGATTCATATTTCTGCCAGGGAGTTTTTTTTTTTTTTTAAATATGAGCAAAAAAGTCAACACATAAATTCAACAGATGCACATGATATAATGAATGTTTACTCTAGCTAGACTTTCACAGATGGAATTAACAAATATCCTGCTATTTTATTTCCATTAGGTTTTATCTAACATCGAAATCATGACAAAATTGCTAATGTCTGAAATAAGCAAAGGTCAATATTCCTGTAGTTCAATATGCTAAGAGAATAGAATATCTTGTATTTTTCCTGTGGGGCTTCATCTTCGGCATCTCTGGTTTCTGTTAACTTTTTGTTTATAATCGAACTCAATAACGCTGCACTATGATCACATGGATCATGAGTCTTTTACTTTCAAGTAGCAGGTTCATAGACACATTGGCAATAGACTACAGAGAACTTTGGAAATACTTCACTAGCCAATGTCATGTTACTCAGATTTAATGGACAGGAAACAGACGAGATCCATTAAACATGTTGTGCCGCTCTGCATTAATTTAGATTTTGTCTTTGGGGAGACTTCAAATTATGCTTAAATTAAATGTAGCATGTCAAATTGAAGACTCATTAGGATACTTAAAAGAGTCTTCAAGGTTCATGGACTACATGCTAACACTGAGATTTATTTGAGCTAAAATTGCAGCAAGATAAATATGGAGGCTATATTTATAACTAAGCTAAACTACAACTATTAGAATGGATGCTCTTTATTATCATTTGTGAATGGGAGTGACAAGACTTTTAGTTTGAATGATCCATACAGTCTATTTTAGCTCAAATAATACCCATATTTCTTTTATTATTTAAACTACTGCTGCTGTTGTGGGATGTCTAATTATTTGTTTATATGTATATAAATTAAGCTAAAATATTATAACCATTAAAGGTCTAAATAAATCTTTAAAAAATGAAATTAACTGTCAAATAAAATAAAATGTTTTTTTTATATTGTTAGTACCAAAATAATAATTATTTGTTAATTTACTATTTTAAATTAAACCTAAAAATATGAAGATTTACAGCAGATTACTATAAGATTACTGTAATAGTTAAGTTTGTTTTTACACAAATTTGTTGTATGAGTTGCATACTTGAAAAATTCATTTAAAATGGTTGCAACCCAGACTCATTTTCGGATACATATCCAGGTCTACATTTCTAGGGAAAGTGAAATACGTAACTGGAGGTACGTCTGCTTGCAGTTTTTGTTTTTGCAAAGTCACCAGAGGTTCGTGTGTGTGCTTTTTGATGACCTCAAATTTCTCTCACGTGTCCTCTTCTCGCATAAATCCAACATACACTTTAGCTGACCAGGTCAGCTTGCTGTGGACTGACTGACTGTCTGACCCACCCCGTCCCTAAACCCAATCGATAGTGTTTTCAGAAGCAATCTAGAAAAAGAAAATCAGTCGCAAAATTTCACCACAATTTTAGCCTGTTGCTTATTCATTTATTTATTGGCTTTTGTTTTACCTGGTTTCTAAAACCATTCTTTACCAGATTCGAACCCCATCGTCTCAGTCAGCTCAGCCACGCGTCCCAAGTCTATCAGCATATGCAGTGAGCTACTGGGAAAACTGGTAACACCGAAAAAGCCATCCATACTGAGGTAATTTGTCAGCTGGTGCCACTAAAAGGAACAGAAACCGTCGGCGGTGTCATATCGCCTTATAGTGTTCATTTTAAAAATACATAATTTGAGCTCTCAAGAAATGTAGACAGGATCCACGATGAGCCTGTGTTGAATGATTTGGTTTTATTTTTTCAATATCAATCTGCTCCTTTTAAACGCTTCTTGCTGGTCACAGTTCCTTGCTACTATGTGGAATTTCATTCATTCATTTTCTTGTCGGCTTAGTCCCTTTATTAATCCAGGCTCACCACAGCGGAATGATCCGCCAATTTATCCAGCATTTGTTTTAAGCAGCGGATGCCCTTCCAGCCACAACCCATCTCTGGGAAACATCGACACATTCTCATTCACACACATACATTACGGACAATTTAGCTTACCCAATTCACCTGTACCACATGTCTTTGGACTTGTGGGGGAAACCGGAGCACCTGGAGGAAACCTACGCAACCACGGGGAGAACATGCAAACTCCACACAGAAATGCCAACTGACCCAGCCGAGGATCGAACCAGCGACCTTCTTGCTGTGAGGCGAACTTGCTACTCACTACGGCACCGTGGCGCCCTATGTGGGATTTCATAAAACAAAATATATATATTGTTAAGATAATGTATGTTATTAGAACAACAACAAGTAAATGATCACTGAAATGTAATGATTGGATGAACTGAATTATGCTGGTGAAGTTTAACTAAACATTCGACTTGCCAAATTCACACTTGACTCAAGCACACAAGGATTCCAATAAAAATTAGACAGAAAAACAGGCAGAAAACACTGACGTCGAGGAGCTAACTGGATTCATGATCACACATGTAATTTTCTGTTTAACATATAAGGCAAATCCCACAAGATCGCAAGAATCATTTGTCCCGCTGAAGAGACACTAAAGTTGCATGATTAATTCCAACCCTGCCATGTTCTCTCTGCTGTAGAGCACGACCTGAAAAAAGCAGCGCACTAATGCAATATGCATCTCCAGTGTCCAAAACCACGTGACTTCCCCATTCTAATGAGCCTGACTCAATTACTTACAGCACAAAGGAAGAAAAAGATGCACTGGCAATGTGATTACCTGATCCTAATCACTTGTAATTCTCCTTTTAATACACAGCAGAGGCATTGAGTTTTAAAATCAACAGCTCATGGGCATTGATTCTTCTTAATTATCGAGACAATCAGGGCAAAAGCTAATGGAGAAAAGTCTGTCTGACCAGGTTAATTTCTGGCTCATTGAATTACTCCAGCTAGGTGTTATAAATAAAGGGTCTGGATCATAAAGGAACTCGGAGAAGGGGATAGAAATTCAATTGAAGATATATTTCTCCCTCTGCAATTAAATAACGTCAGTTCTGCAAATTAGGAGCACTTTGTATTCGGCTTGTATAAGAGTCAGCTGGCGGAAAAAAAGAGAGACGACTCCATCAAAAGCGGTTGTGTTCTAACAATATGAAGCAGAGGGAGCAGGAACTAGGACATGGAAATCCCATGCTCTCAGTTTTTTGTGATAGGTTCAGAAAGAGTTTCTTCTGGCACATGCGGTGCAATGCAGGACAGTCTCATAAGGGAAGCATTGATGTGGTGAATCCAGGTTTTGCACTAAACATCACAGCAAGCCCATCAAAAACTTGTCAGACTTTGGATACCATCATGTCAGATTTGAAATATGGTGTACAAGTGAAAAAAAGGAGAAGATAGAAACAAGATAGATTGAAACCTGATATTTTGTTATTTTTGGAGATAGATAATAGCATTAAGCATTATTGTAAAAGTTCAAGTAAAATAATTCTATTACTACATATTTTTTATATTTTGTGATGTTTTTTCCACTTATTTAGGATTTTGCAATATGAGACCTTGATCTTTCTTTCAAAATCTTTTAACCATGAAAGGTTTGAAAAAGTGACTTTTATAAGTATTTTTAATAGTTTAAAGTGATATATTGTTTGCGTTGATGTTGTATATTACGCTACAAAAACCTAGTAATAAGCTGCCAGTACAATTTTCTGTTATTTTACAAACTTGGTTCTCTATTTATTATTTCTTAAACAATATCTCGTCTCAAACTACTAAATGTCAATAAAAGTGACTTTGTTAAAGAGCCCCTATTTTTCATTGAAAAGGTAATATTTTTGTTTTTGGGGTCTCCAACAACAGGCTGAAATGCATGCAAGGTCACAAAACACTTTCATTGTCTTATATTATACATTTATTTTTATCTAACTATCCCAACAACTCCTATATGATTTGTTCAGCGATTCATTTCAAGAGTTTACACTAAGCTGATGATTGATTATAAAGCTTGTTTGGCATGCTGTCCCGGGAGAGAACCCTGAGCTCATAAGATCCTCGAACCCGGGGCTTCCTCCCGTTTGCAAGGCGAGAGGGGAGTTTGAGGTCAGGAAGATCTCGAGAACTCCCCTGCTGTAGAAGCTAATGAACAGATAGTGATTGCTTTTAAGAGATAACTACTTACTAGGAGCATGTCTATGGTGCTGATTTGGATTAGTCAATTAAATGAGTTGCATGTTTTTGGACGGTGGGAGGAAACCGGGGAACCTGGGGGAAACCCACGTGAGCACAGGGAGAACGTGTAAACTCCGCACAGAAACATTGGCTGGCTTTGTAAGGACTAGAACCAGTGACGTTCTTGCTGTGAGGCAACAGTGCTAACCACTGGACCACCCATCAAGGAAAGAAGGAGGAGTAGCGGTGGAAGGGGGGATTCTTCAAAACGAAGATGGCTGTTATATGGAACTTAGGGTACTTATAGTGGCTTAGGAATTGTCTGACTGGTGAATCATGAATTGAATAATGCGGGATCAGCTGCAAGCAATCATAAGCACGTGATCCTCTTGGAATTAGTTTATAAATAAACTTCACTTGTTCCCAAACCTCTTCTTTGCGTGAGGCTAATTTGTGCTGACTGGTCCGATGACCCTGTCTGTTGTGATTGGTCGACTGCGTTCATCGCGAGACGGAGAGTAACGCCTTGTCATGAAGTAGCAGAGTATGTGAAGGCCCAATGTAGGAATGTGATAAAGCAATGCAGTTAATCTACTCTTAAGCTTAACCCTAAGCAATAACAATGACACACTCAGTAATAATGTGGAAAAAGTTGAACTATTTTGAAAATTTGAAAATAGTGTATGAACAGATGCTGGTGGCCATAGCAAAGGCAAACATGAATCGCAGCATAGAATCACGAATTCAGAAATGCATTTAAATCGGTGAAGAAAGAAGCACGCATCATGTTTTCAACATGGTTTTGGACACGATATGTGAATAGCCCCATACAGATTTAACCTGAGAGAAACAGTACAAGCACTGATCTATAATAGATAAGTGATTACAAGCTGAGCGGGGTAATTAAAAGTTACAACACACAATTAAACACATATTTTGCAAACTACAGAAAACGAGACAAAAAATTTTATTACACTTACATGTTCTGATCTGGACGATGAAGAAACTGGTCCATTTTAACTGTAAGAGTTACTGACAAAGTCCCTGTCAACGTCTGAAAAAGTCCCATACAAAATAGTCTCTGCTGCACCTTCCTTTAATAGCAAATGGCTGCGAATCCCGCACTGCAGCGTAGGTTATTGTATCAAAACAATCAAAAAATGACAGGAACACACACAGTACTAAATAGGCTATACTGTGGTGTTGTTGTGAAAATGAACTTCAACCCTTTATTCCCTGCAGCCGAATCTCCATTTTTCAGTGATCGTTTTTGTTTTATGATCAATCCGGTGATCCCGAGCTCTGCTAGTGTCTGAATGGAAAGGCGGGTTCATGTTTTACCGGATCTGGCACTACATATTTGGTGATTTGCGATCAGGCAAAAGATCCAAACCCAAAAACGATTCATTTATTCGACTCTGAATCTACTATTTTATTGACAAATCAATAGTTTTAAACATGGTACACTTGCAGATTTTCATTTGCTTAATGCTGTGTTACACACTGTATGGAAGCTCATTGTCAAAAACCCATAATAGGGGCTCTTTAAACTGCAGAGTTGAATTTTCAACATCAAAAGTCGACAGAGCAAAGATCAACATCCCATGATGCAATTCACAACCGTAAATAAACAGAAAACAAAGAAATGCGGAAACTGTTAATAAACAGATTTTTTTACAGTATATAAAGTCAATCGTCATAAAAAAAATCAGTTTCTTACCTAAAAATCATCATAAAATCTAAATCATAAAGTTAAAAATGCTGTTCAAAGTCACTTGCCACTTTTTGTGTCCGCAGAAAAATGAGATGGGAGTATATGATATAAGTGTTTACATAAATGAAAATAAGCTTGGAATTATTAAAAATGTAATCATTTAAGAATCTTTTTCTTCGTTTGCATGAAATTCTACAGTTTGCCTTTTTTTTATGGTAAAAAACATAGGCGGGAACTTGTCATTTTTTTAAAATACCCGTGAATGCAGCACATTATATTTGGTTTGTTTACTTTCATGATTGTGCACAAAATGCATGAGTCGACCATACAACTTTGTGCATTATTAGGACAAGAGACTGTTGGAATGTATGAAAAGATGCGGCTGTACCTGCAAAAAAAATTACATGGGAGTATATGATATTGAGTGTGTTTACAGTACATACATCTAAGCTGAGAACTATAAAAAATGTGATAATTTAAGAACCTTTTTCTTCGTTTGCATGAGATTCTACAGTTTGCCAGACTTTTCAGCTTAAAAATGTAGGTGGGACTTATCACTTCTTTACAATACCTGTGAATGCAGCACATTATATTTGGTTTGTTTACTTTCATGACTGTGCATCAACTGCATGAGTCGACGATACAACTTTGCGCTTTATTAAGGCAAGAGTCTGTTTGAATGTATGAACTGTTACTTCTCTGCCCGCCCAAGCTGGATGCGTGTCCACATGAGGACTGGTAAGAGTGAGTATAATCCACAGATAATAATGGGTAATCATGATGTTTTATACTCTTACTTCAATGTGTGACGTGTACAGTCAATGAGGAAATCAGGGTATTAGTAAAAATAAGCAAAAAAAACACCTGCTCCGATAAAATTTTAAGTCATTTTTGACCTTTAAACAATAAAAAAAATCCAGGTAATGTGTTTACATGACATTAAACATATTAGCTTACTAACCATAATCGGCTGAAGAAAGCACATGTGAACACATTCACTGATAACAATGTGTATGAATTAATGTAACTTGCAAAATATGATACATTTACAAAAGTGTAAACTAAAATGTTTTGAAAATGGTGACCATGCAGATATGTTGGAGGTTCTATAAATATATAAATAAATAAATAAATAAATAAATAAATAAATAAATAAATAAATAAATAAATGATGGAATGAATGAATGATGGAATGAATGAATGATGGAATGAATGAATGATACTGAAGTTCCGTCACAAAATCTAGTATTAAATGAGAATGTGGTCTATTAATTGAGAGATTATAGAAAATATGGGAGCAGCTGTGATATAGAACCATATCACTCCTGCTTTGACATATCTGACATATGCCTTGACTTAATCAATCAATAAATTAATTAATCAGTCAATTAAAACTCTTTGATGAAAGTGTTTTATGCTAACATTTAATATTTGGAATAACAACAGAACTTAATTTAAAATTATCTAGTTATTTAGTTAAATACTACACCATTGATCACTGTGCAACAAATTCTCATCAAAATGTTCAACGCAGAAGCTCTACTCAATGCTTCTCCAGAGTTTTGGCATTAGAGATTAAAACACATCGACAGATATTGACCTAAGCCTCTGCAATACTGCATTCTTTTCTGCCTCACTCTCCATCACACACACACACATATTTTGATATTGAGCTGAATATCTGATGTCTCCGTGGTTTATGTGAAGCTTTTGTGGATGCCCTCGGGGACAGTGTTGTTTGGTGTCTTGGAGAGGGAGCAGAGGCTTTATTGCTTGTTTGTGCACATTTCCCAATGACATCGACTTTAATTAAGATAATTATCTTGCCTGTTTCTCATATCCCCTCTGAAGAGCCTCATGCAAATGAGAATTGCCCTATGTCATCCCCTGTGATCAATCACCAATGCGCTGGGCAAATTTGGTGATTACTATGATAAATAAAAGTCATAAACGGCAGACCGAAAGAGAAACAAAAGGATGAGAGAATGAGAGCCGTGATGCAATAAAAAAAAGAATCCACCTACAGTTCACCTCATTTGTATTGAAGTCATTGCAATAAACAACAGTCTAATTAATGCAACAACTATTAGCTTAACATCAGGAGTGGGGATGGTCACTGGCTGTTATATAGCACTTTTGGAGCCCCATTGCCAAATTCAAAGCAGCAGTAAGTCCTGGAGACAAACTGGAGCTGCCATTTACCCAGACAAAAAACATTTTCCAGGGTTACTCCTCTATCTTATAAAGCAGACTGATGTGTTTGCCCTGCGCCAGTGTGATTAACTTTGGGAGGCCTGTATACGGGTTTGGCCCTGTCTCGGAGCTTCTCTGTATTCCCTTACGTGTTTGCTGATCATTTTCCAATGGGCTCTTTGACAGCCTGCCAGTTTTAATGCTGCTGGTGTAATGCACCTTGTCAGGTCCAATAAGCGTATGTATCTATCAGCGAGATTTCCCTTAAAACTTTTATCATCCAAGTAATTAAAAATTACCCTTGATTTTACAGCAACAGGTGGGACATCAGGGAGAGAAAATGGCACTGAGATTATATAAAACGCAGAGGAGGAAGTGTGTGTTTGTTACAGTGTATACAACACTGAATATTGTGCATGCATATACACTCACCGCTTCATAAGGTCCAGCTGTTCAACTATTAGTTAACGCAAACATCAAATCAGCCAATTAAATGGCAGCAAATCCTAACATTAGGACAACTAGACGAGGTCAAGACTATTGGTGCATTTAAGTTCAATTCAATTCATCGTTATTTGTATAGCGCTTTTACAATGTAGATTGTGTCAAAGCAGCTTCACAAAAAAGATTATAGTAAATTGAAACAGTGTCAGTCCAGATTTCAGAGTTTAAGTTCAGTTTAGTTTGGTTTAAATTTCACAGCTGAAAGTCCAAAAACTGAAGAGTAAATCCATCGATGAGCAGCTCCACAAGTCCCCTAAGCATGCAAGCCAGTGGCGACAGTTTGTGAAAGTGAAGGAAAAAAAAATCTCGAGAGAAACCACGCTCAGTTGGGCACGACCTATGGCCGAACGTCTTGTGCAGAGCTGCAGTCTAGGCGCCGGAGGCTGGAGAACGCTGGTTGTCCATTGTGAAGAAGCTGCAGGTGAGAGTGGTCACCGGCTGGTGTACAGGCTGGCCCTTCAGGATCATGTGAGGATGCGTCTGTCCATGGGGTCTTACAGGAAGTCATGTTGGATAATTTGTATTTACGAATTTATGAGTTGAATGCACATTAAAGCCACCACAAAGTCATTATTATGAATGGGAAACTCCAAAAAAATTTAAAGCTCAGAGTTTTGGGTTTGGGACATCAATAGCTACGTTTCCATCCAGCTATTTTTATTCAAATTTTGGACATGCACATAAAAAAAACTGTAGATAGTAACGCCAAGATGCACATACATTTTGAAAATGCGCATAAAAAATGTATGCACATAACTAAGTAGGATAAACTTTTTATTCGATAAGAAAAGATATAAACTGCGATGGAAACAGTTTTACCACATAAATTCCAGTATGCGCATTAAAAAAAGCTCATGTGATTTTGTTATAGGAGATCATGTGATGAGAAAAATGTGTGTAAATGGACAAACCAGCAGGCTGAGCACATCGTAAAACCTCTGAAATGTTGTTTTGGTCATTTTAAAACGCCCTACCTTTTAAGTAGTTGGGTTATTATATTATTAATGACCTCCAGAATCAAGAGCATCTGTGCTCCGCGTCTGAAACCTTCAAACGTCAGCGCACGTTCACTGCGTGTCAGGATTGCCTTCTGAGGCACATGTTATTTATTAAATGAAGAAAAGATTGACACAGCTTCTCCTACTTCAGCTAATTAACTTTTACTGTTGATATTTGGCACCAGTTAATCTGGAAGTGACGATTGTATTTGCCCGTCTTTTATGTGATAATTTAGTTTTGTACATAAAGTTCATTCATATTATTGAGTGGAAACATAGCTAATATATATATATATTCATTCATTTTCTTTTCGGCTTAGTCCTTTTATTAATCCGGAATGAACCGCCATATATATATATATATATATATATATATATATATATAGCAGGTGGCATTCATGGATGCAAAGTCAACTCTTGTGGGTTGTCAGTGACAAAACACATTTGCAAATTCTTTCCTTTTTGTTTTAGTTTGTCATTGAAAAAAACTGCTGTATTTTCTTGTAATTAATCAAAAGTAAGTACTGATGAAAGGGACTTGAATGCACCTGTTGTCATTATTACAGCTTGTCAACTCATAAGTAGGAAAGTCTCAAGAGGACTTGAATGCAGCAAAATCTGCTGATTTTCTAACTAAGCATCTGAATGGGAAAGAAAATTGTTGGTCACACTTTACAATAAAGTTCATTAGTTAATGTTAATGAATGCATTTACTAACATGAACAAACATTGAACAATACATTTACTACAGTATTTGTTCATGTTAGTTAACGTTAGTTGATGAAAATACCACTGTTCATTGTTAGTTCATGTTAACTCACGGTTCATTAACTAATGTTAACAAGCATGAACTTAAATGTTAATAATGCATTAGTAAATGTTCAATTATGATTAATAAATGCTGTACAAGTGTTGTTCATGATTATTTCATGTTAGTAAATGCATTAACTAATGAACCTTATTGTAAAGTGTTACCAAATTGTTTAATTGACTTGTCTCTCAACAATATCTGAGAATGTCTAAATGTGCTGATTATCTAGGAATTATTATTGTGAAAAGTGCAAATCAAATAACCTTGATCTAGGAATTACACATGCGTATTTCCAGTTAGCATTGTTCATTTTAGATGAAATGGCCTTACTTGATGTGTGGTGATTAAAAAAGGTAACTGTAACACAAATAGCCACTTGTTTCAAGTATGAAAAAGAGCATCTCTAGATGCAAACCAATTCCAACCTTGAAGCAGATAAGCTACAGCAGCAGCACACCGCTGCCTCTCCTGCCAAATAAGAACAGCTTTATTAATTTAGTAGTGTGATGGGGGCTCAGTGTCCTGCATGAAAACTGCTGTCTGTGTGATTAACAGGGAAGGAACCACATGCTGCTGAAGGAGCTTCTGATGAATATTTACATGTTTTACATAGATTCTCCATAGAGATAATTTTTCTCTTAAGGATGACCAGCCTTTTTGGGGAACTTGAATGAGTTGAATGCAAAAAATGCAACGTTCTAGAAATCACAGCTTTGAAATGACTGCTCTTGCTATGGCTGCTATTTGGCCTTCAGCTGGACATGTTGATGGAATATTTCAGCCACTTTAGGTAATTTTGTCATTTAGCAGACAATTTTCATTGCTCTCTTTTTTTGAGAAGGCAAATTGCATCACCATCTAACAAAGTAAGTGAAACTGGAAAGACGGGCTGTCAGTTTAATAGTGTTTGTAAGAAAAACTCGACAAGGTGCCAGATTAACACCAATAATGGACCTGAAAATGATCACTCTTCAGTATGTATGAAACTTGAAATACGAAAATATGCTTAAAAATGGTTTTACTCCTGTTAGGATAACTTCAAATATGACCAAGCAGTGGCTTTGAAAGTTAGCTAATTATACATAGTTCTCTAATTTTATATATAATGACTTAAATGTTCCCAGAAGAAAGCACAGAACTGCATTTGAGGTGACAGAGGGAGTTTTGAAATAGCTCTTAATGATATCCAGTAGAGTATAACTTCCATTTGGAATGACTTTTTAATATAAATTAGCTATTGACTCCAATGAAACCAGAATATTCTAAATCAGGATCATTTTACAATCATCCAACCTACATTTGAGAAAAAAAAAGAAGGAAATTAGTCAAATTTTGGCATGTTACAGTAAAGTTACATTTTAGCTAAAAAAAAAGTCACACCATGTTTTTAACAAAAATGAACAAATACAGAAGCTAAAAGTATAACAACATAATTACGCGACTGCAAACGTCAGCTTCAGTCTTAGCAAAATGAATTTAAGTGCTAATTACTGCTTTTTAAACATAATCCTTCAGGCTGCACTGTCAGACAATAAATGGGGGTAATTCATAACTGCACTGAATTCGATACGGTAGTTTTCCTCTAAAAGAAGGCTGTCTTTAGTCTTTCTTCTGCTCCTCCCTAGAGAGGACACGCCAAAAACCCGGCTGCAGCATGAACGTGACGGCCTCTATTAAATTTTCCAAGGTGAAGGGAGAAAAGTCTGGCCAGCGTGGAGAGTCCATGCTTTTGAACTAAGTTAAATGCAAAGCAGCCTAATACAGCAGGACAAGCTTAATTAGAAATATTAGAGTAGGGGCCACGAAGAGCCTGCCGGGGCCACGGGGTCATCCAGCAGCGCTGAGCAACACAAGCCCATGATTAATGAAAGGCAGAAAGTGATGACTGCACATGTTACTTTGGTGCAGGATGGAGGCAGAGGCAAAACAAATCGCAACTCTGAAAGAGAAAGCCTCGGAAAACTGATTACAGAGGACAAATGAACCAGAAGCTTATTGAGAACGTAGAACTGAATGCAAGGACGTGAGCAATATTAAAATTATGAGTCATATTAATAAACAGATAAAACTGGACAATAATCAATAAATTTCATTCAAGTAATATTCATTTTGAAAATGTCAAAGAAAACATTAAAAAAGATTTTTAAAGATAATGATTTTTATTTTTAAAATATATTAATAAGATAATGTTCTTGCTTTTATTTGTTTGTTTTAGGTTACATTTTTATTATTGATTTTTTAAATCTTATAGCTTACTTTTTTCTTCTTCATTCTTTGTATGTTTGCATGCACACTGTGTATATATGTGTGTATACAGCGGGGAAAATAAGTATTGAGTCACCATTTTTCTTGGAAAACATTTCTAATGGTACCGTTCACTTAAAAATTGTCCCGGATGTTGGTACATATGATCTATATGTGCAAAGAAAACAAATCTTATTAATTCATGAATTAAGTTATAAATAATGAAATGAAATCATGCAAGGAAAAAGGATTGAACACATGAAGAAAGGGAGGCCTAGAAAAGCAGTGAAAGCCCAGACAGCAGTAGTTCAGTCTCAGTAGTTCTTCAGCAACCTTCTGCCTTTTGTCATAGTAAATTAATATAAGCTGCTTCAGTCCAACATCTGCATTATAAGGATCATGAAGATGAAACCAGGGTGGACATTTCAGCAAGACAATGATCTAAAGCACAGCCAAGAACATTTTTAAAAGCTTCTAGAGAAAGACAATCCAGCTGTAGAATAGCCCAGCCAATCACCTGTCTTGAATCCAACAGAAAATGCAAAATAAAGATAATATTTGGTAGACGAGACCCACAGAACCGTCAAGATTTTTACACTCTGTTGAAGTCTGAGCAATTTCAGTAACTTCAATCTCAATATACAGGCGTCTTAAACTGCCATCACCAAAAAAGCCTTTATAGAAAGTACTAAATATGTTTTAGTAGTTCAGTACTTTCTCCTCGTGTCATCTCACTGTTATTACATATAACTCATTTTTCAGAAATTATTGATTTGTTTTATTTTCATGTTTGTATTGTTTGGGTTTTTACCAAAATCTGGTTCAATTCAATCTCAACAGCTCCTTTAGAAATATTATTCCCAGGAAAAAACATGATGTGTTAAACATGACTGTACCCCACTGTACACTACAGTGTATACATACACTGTATGTGCATATATGTGTTTACTCTATGTGTTTTTGGTAATATTTAATCCATTATCAACTGTAAACATGAATATAGTACAATTTAATTTAAAGTACACTAAACGAAACAACAAATAAACTGTATTTAAATTATTAACTTTTAATCAGTGTTAGATAACAATCATATAGGGAATTATATGTATTTATGACAGGGTGAAAAAAACTCCACACATTTTAGCATCACTAGTGATCGTTAGGTAATAACAAATAACTTATAATACACATGTGGATGGAAGTGGATGGAAGTGGTCTACTGGCTATAGAACAGCTAAAAGCTAGATAATCACATTTAAAACAAATTTGCCAGTGCTTATCGATTACTGTCATACCAACTGTGTTATGATAACAATGCTATGTACATTACAGTAACAGTTCATTTTAGTTTGTCCCATTGGTAGATTGATACCCACATCAGTCCAAGTCACTTTAATTTGTTCAAAATCTTGACTTAAAGAGGTAGATCACCTCAAACGGAAAATTCAATTATCTCATGTTGATACAATAGACTTCTGTTCATGTTTGGAACACAAATTTAGATGTATTAAGATGTATCTCTTTATTGAAAGTCTGTTCTTCCAAATTATTGTAAAATAAATCAAGTGATATATAAAGTAGAGCTGCAAGATTCTGAATAAAATGAGAATCAAAATGAATAAAAAATGAAGATTTGCTCAAAATGAAGATCACGATTTTCTCCATTCTGTAGATATAAAATAAAGGTTGCTATGAGTAGGCTATCATTATTTCATCCGCTGCATAAAACATATGCCGAAATAGTTGGCGATTTATTCCGCTGTGGCAATCCCTGAAATAGTTGGCGATTTATTCTTCTGTGGCAATCCCCGAAAAGTGAGTGAGAGAGTGAGTGAGTGAGGCCCCGTTTACACTAGTGCATTTTAGGATGAAAAGGATCTAGCGTTTCACCCAGCGTTTCTGAACATATCTCCGTCCACACTACTCTACCAGAAACGTATATCACGTGACCATTCGCGCACTCTGGGCATGCGCGTTCAGGTATAAACAGGAAGCATGTGTCTCGCTCGGCATTTGGTTATTGTTAGTCAACAACCGCGAAGGCACTGGTTCCTTACCGGTTTAACCCAAAACCGGCATTCTAAATAGGGCTTACGCCGCTTGAAACGCAAGCGATTAGCGAGTGCTCCAACAATAGCTTGCCTCTTGCAAATATATGCAGCTGTTGTAGAAAAAAGGCAGAGTTTAACTGCACAATGGCGCCTAAAACGGACAATAGTGCAAACAACGCTCCCATTTCTGTGTCCATGTTGTTTACAGTGAACGCTGGTCTGCCGTCTTCCGGTGGCGTTATAGTCATGTGATAGGGGCTTGACGAATATGGGAAGGATACGCAATGACCCAAAAGCCCCAATCAGGTAGCGAATCTCAGTAGCCACGCCTCCATTTTCAGACGTCTCCGTTTCCCCACCATCCACACTGAGTAAAACTGTAGCAAAACTTTTGCATTTTAAAACGAAAACGCATTAGTGTAAACGGGGCCTGAGTGAGTGAGTGAGTGAGTGAGTGGGTGAGTGAATGAATGAATGAATGAATGAATGAATGAATGAGTAAATGAATGAATGAATTTTTTTTTTGGCCAAAATTTTACACCAAACCCCTAAACCTAACCTAACACTGAAAAAAAGATTCATTGGATCCACTTTTTTTTACAGTAAGTGGCTGTAAACAATTTATATGGGTTGAGTTTAAACAAGCAAATTAAATTTAGTAATGTTCAACTTAAGGATAGTTTATATAATTTAAGTTAATAATATATTGTTTAAATTCAGCCCATATAAATTGTTTGCAACCACTTACCTTAGAAAAAATGACTAAATCCAATGAATAATTTTTTTTCAACATAACATAATTATAATATTGGACAGTTTCGTGTTTATTGGTCCAATCAACATCAGCTGTTCTAAATGCTGAATAGATCTGAAAATCATTCAAGGTTTTATTGTAATTTTTTTGTTGCAGAATTCAAATAATATATTTCCAAGCCAGAACATCGCATTACTCCAGCATTTCTTATTAATGGACAATTTACAGTGATCCTTTGTATTCCGAGCATGAACCAGACAGAGAACCTACAGTAGTAACTCTTTGTTTAACTTTACTTTCTTCAGCCACTCCAACTTGTCAGCTTCAAGATTTCCAACTTTACTTTGATGTCACTTCTCTTTCTTCCGCCATCCACTTTATAACCAAGCCTGAGGTGTGCAGTACCACTGAAAGGTAGTAAGGAGAGGTTGACCAAACATCCAGCCAAACCGTCAGCTACTGATCTGCTCTCAGTGGAAAAAAAAACAGTACTGGGAGATTGAGTTGGACAGGGTTCACATGGGCTACCTTGGGCAAAGAACACACAAGCTATCAGAAGACACGCTTGTGTTATCTGGCATCCCCATGAACGTTCTCCTGAGATAGAGAGTGTGATATTGCTGTCCTTTATGCAACCTGAAAGACTCTTCCAATTGGGAATTCATCAACATATTGAGATATAACAACATACACTGTCACTACAGGTGAGACTCTATTGACATGGGAAAACAAGTGTGTTTGGGGTCAGATTTGATTGTCTTGTGTGCGTTTGTCCTTTGAATCTTCTTTGAATCTATCCTCAGCTTCTATCCCGTCTCACTCAAGACATTCAGAATGACACTCATGTTGAGCCCTCATGCATACGAATGCCTTCTCAAGGTCAGTTAAACACAATTTCAGGAAAGAAAGCAATGTATATTAATAGATGTATACATCCATTCAGATTAGAAAGAGTTTCCAGTGAAAGTTGATAATGTCATTGAGCGAGCTGTAATTATTGCTACTACTGCCGCTACTAATAATAACATTCTATTTGAGTGCTGAAATGGATGCTGAAATGTTTTCAAATTTATACTACAACTATTAGTTCTAATTAATTTACAAAAATATTATTGATATAAATATGAACTACTGCTACTACTACTACTACAACTACTAATGTTTATAATAATAATTCCTTCAGCTTAGTCCCTTATTTATCAGGGGTCACCACAGTGGAATGAACCCCCAACTAGAGGTCTGCATTGCCACGGCTGTACCGCAGGAGTCCAAATAAGTCTAAATTTCCAAATAAAACATCGTAGTGGTCAGTAACTCTAGTGTAATTTCAACATACGTAAGTGGGGGGTCTGAAAAATAGCCTCAACCATATTTCAGAACAGCATATCTGTGATTTCCTCATTCTTGTTGAGCATCGGTACAGCCAGTGCTCACAACTGTTACACATGAGTAGAGCCACACGGAATCTGCGAGCGCAGAATTCTGCAGATTTCTGCAGATTTTTAGCCCATCATTGATTCTGTATGTTTACTGGTGTAAATGTGTGTAAATGTATATTTATTCAGTTTTTAAATTAAATAATAATAATATTGTATTGTAATAATATCCGGCAGCTAGCTCTCTGCAACTCTCACATAGTCGCCCACTGAAGCTAAGCAGGGCTGCGCCTGGTCAGTACCTGGATGGGAGACCACATGGGAAAGCTAGGTTGCTGCCGGAAGTGGTGTTAGTGAGGCCAGCAGTGGGCGCCCAACCTGCAGTCTGTGTGGGTCCTAATGCCCCAGTATAGTGAAGAGGACTCTATACTGCTCAGTGAGCGCCGTCTTTCGGATGAGACGTTAAACCGAGGTCCTGACTCTCTGTGGTCGTTAAAAATCCCAGGATGTTCTTCGTAAAAGAGTAGGGGTTTAACCCCGGCATCCTGGCCAAATCTGCCCATTGGCCTCTGTCCATCATGGCCTCTTAACCATCCCCATATCATAATTGGCTTCATCACTCTGTCTCCTCTCCACCAATCAGCTGGTGTGTGGTGTGCGGTCTGGCGCAAAATGGCTGCCGGCGCGTCATCCAGGTGGATGCTGCACACTGGTGGTGGATGAGGAGATCCCCCCATTGTGTGTTAAGCGCTTTGAGTGCCCAGAAAAGCGCTATATAAATGTAAGGAATTATTATTATTATTATTATAATATATAAACAGTAATAATATTGACTAATATGAATATATTCATGTGATTTATTTACAATACAGTTTGTAAAGTACTATTTTCTGTCTTTTAGTAGATGTTTTATATGAGAGACTCGCTTTGTTCACCAAATAAAGTGGATCTAATTGGATTCACATTGTAAACATTAAATACAAGTTAAAAAGGTATTACATTCATTTCATATATTAAGTTTTTAGTTATGATACTCCTTAAATCATTCAGCATAAATCCGCAGATATTTAACAAAATACAGAAATAGCAAAAAATGTCAGCAGATTCCGTCTGGCCCTACACATTAAAGACACAGAACCAGTGATTTCTGCACGTGCTCTGTGCATGCGTCATCTGCATAACAATCCTTAGAGCGGGCTTTACCATGGCAGAGCAAACTGAAGATGCGCTGTCCTTGAAGGATGTTCAGTTTGCATTAGTAAACAGTTCGTTACTGTTAGAAAACCCACATCAGACAAGTCTGATCTATTAGAGTCTTTTTTATGCATAATAGTCGCAAATGGAAAAAAAAATACCTTATGTGCGATGTGATAATTTCTCAAAGTTTTACCTTTTAGCAGTCACAACACTGTAACCTCAAGTTTAAGGCGACACTCATGCCTCATCACAAAATAGCAAACAAAACTTACATTTCCTCTACTATTCTACTGTTTTATCTTTTATCTCTCTCTTTCTGTGGTACCCAATTTAAATGTGATATTTTTGAGACCAGATCTAAATGTAGTGGGATCGATCAGATCGGGTGGAAAATTATTCTAAGCAGGCAACGGGTGAGCAAAGACTGAACAGACAGCAGAACTATAAGTCCCGCGCACACCTCTACCGCCAACTATTCTGCCATATTTTTTCACACAGTGGATGCCCTTCCAGTCGCAATCCAGTACTGAGAAACACCCATACACACTCACATTACACACACTCTCAGACACTACGGCCTATTTAGTTTATCCAATTCACCTATAGCACATGTCTGTGGACTGTGGGGGAAACCGGAGCACCTGTATTTAGTAAGTTAACTACAACTAATTATATAATATAGTATTAAATTATTACTACTGCAACTACGACTGCAACTACTACTACTACTACTACTACTACTTCTACTACTACTACTACTACTGCTACTACTACTACTACTACTACTGCTACTACTACTACTACTGCTGCTACTACTACTACTGCTACTACTGCTACTACTGCTACTACTACTACTACTACTACTTCTACTGCTGCTACTATTGCTATTTCTACTACTACTACTGCTACTACTACTACTGCTTCTACTGCTACTACTGCTACTACTACTACT
>CAIGQQ010000001.1:8327745-8345245 GCA_903798035.1 Danio albolineatus | reverse complement strand
AGTCTGGATGTCATGAATGCAAAGACAGGATTTAAAAGTATTCCAGAGCTGGCAATGTTTCTAAGATAAAAAGAAGCAGCCCAGGCTCATACCTGTCAACATGTGAAATGTGAAAATAAGGGATACCCTAAGAGAAAGACTGAAAATACGAGAGAAATATGGGAAAATACCTTTACAGGATGATAGCGGGATAGAACTGTAAAATACTGTGCATGCTATTTGAGATCTCAAATTTCGTAAATCCACCAGAGGCTGCTGTCGACTGCCTGACTGACTGACGGACTGACTGACGGACTGACTAAAAAGTCAATCAATAGTGTTTTAAAAAGCACTGATTCACCTGATCACCCCCTTACTTAAATCCAACCAACAGTGTTTCGAAAAGCAATCCGAAAAAAGTCCGCAGCAGCCTGATTTTTACCACATTTTCAGATTTTACCACTTTCTCACCCTGCTACTTACTTATTTATTTTATTTTTTGCATTTTATCTTTGTCTTAACTGCTTTCTGGAACTGTTATTCACCCCCGACCCTGTCATCATGGTCAACTCTTTTCTCAATCTCAATTCCTCTGACATGCATGGCGAGCCACGGGACAAACTCATATAAGCTGAAAAGCCGTCTACATGGAGGCAAGCGTTCAGCTGTAAGCTTAAAAACGAACGGTGTCATACCTGTAGTGTTCGTTTTAAAGACATTTGTTGCTAGGCTACATGAATCGCAATCTCCAGAAATGTATATAGGGGTACATTTTCAGAATGAGCCTATGTTGCAACCAAGGCTGGTTTTGTAACATAAGAAATATGCTTTTCAAAAGTCAAGTTGCTGTCTAATATAACTCCCAGGGCTGCAGCTGTAGAGTATGAAGTACTAGTACATCAGTCCAAACCCACATTGCATTCTAAAAGATTCTGTATGCAGGTTTTTTAGGTCCAATCTGTTGTCTCATTTTCTAATAATATTGCCAAGGAGCAGAATCTTTTTTGAAAACAAGAGAGGGCCGAAGACAGATCCATGCAGCGCTCCATAATTTACTGCTTTTAACAAATAAATAAACACAGCCACACTACTGAGAGTGATGTTTAGATAGATATGTGAATAATTTAAGTTCACTTTTTATCTCAATAACAAAATAATCACACAATATAGATTATATCACTGAGAATAAATTGGTCATACCAATGTACGTTTGCACAAGCTCTGAAATTCTGAACTTATAATGCACTTTATATAATGTTTTCTTTAACGAAAGCAGCTTTACAAGATATCAAACACACACACACACACACACACACACACACACACACACACACACACAGAGAGAGAGAGAGAGAGAGAAACATACATGATTTGCAATTTATTAAGGCACTGGTATTTTTCTGTAGAAGGAATGACTTCTCTCGCCACCCTGGTCAGTTAACTGCAAATGGAAATAATCAATAAGTTAATTTTTACTAAATTAAGTAACAGCGGGGTAGAGAACAGCATCTCATTTTCTTAAGTATTGATTGTAATTGGTTGATCCCAACAGGTCTGAGGCATTCTGCGCTGCCGGGGGTTCATCACTGCACAGCGATATCAAAGATTTTTCATGAGTGAATTAAAACAAACATGATAATAGCATCAGCTTGCCTACTGGTAAGGGCATAATATGATTTCTGATATAGTTTCTTCCTTGCTCAGAATACAAAAATTACAAAATAATAATCTTGCTCCTCCACTTAACCCCAGCATGCTCCGGGGGGACTGTCTCTGCAATTAGCACACTCTAAATCAGTTTGAATGAAAGCCATTTTCTAAATAATAAATAATTAAGCAAAGCTACAGGGATGCTAGCAACCGCTGCAAATTCTTCGCTCATTTTTTTTTCTAATGAAATCACATTGCGTAAACATGCTTGAACTGGAGTCACACTGGTGCTATTAACAGAGTTGTTTTTTGTTTATTATTATTAATTGTGTTATAATAGGTGCCATGGTGGCGTAGTGGGTAGCACGTTCGCCTCACAGCAAGAAGGTCGTTGGTTCGACCACCGGCTCGGTCAGTTGGCATTTTTGTGTGGAGTTTGCATTTTCTCCTCGTGGTTGTGTGGGTTTGCCTCCGGGTGCTCCGGTTTCCCCCACAAGTCCAAATACATGTGGTATAGGGAGCGGAGTTGACCGTGATGATAGGGTTCTGGCCAAGAATGGTTCCAGAAACCAGGTAAAACAAAAGCAAAAATAAATAAGCACAGACTGAAAATGGCATGAATTCACGCGGCCATGATGGCTTTTCTTTTTCTAGATTGCTTTTGAAAACACTATCGGTTGGGTTTGGGTAAGGAGGTGTATAGGCCAGTCAGACGACAGCAAGCTGGCTCTTGTGGATTTACGCGAGAAGAGCATACATGAATGCAATTTGAGATCATCAAAGTGTACACAGCGGCCTCTAGTGGATTTGCAAAAACTGCAAGCAGAGAAACCTCTGGTCACATATTTCGTTGTTCCCAGAAATGTAGATCAGGATACGTATCTGCAATGAGCCTAAGTTGGCTACACCTGTTTTATATAATTTGCAAACTATCAGTAGATACACTGACAGAACTTTTCTATTTTTCATCATTGTTCTGGAATATTGTTATTTTGTGCTTATTGTCACAAAAAACATAACATGACTCAAAAATTCTACTATATAATAGCTCAGCAATCCACATGCTCACTTTATATTGAGGATAACGTGTCAATGAAACCTTATCTTCAAAGCTTATATAAAAATGAGGCATCCTGCAAGGCTCTATTTTCAGTCCACTGCTTTTTTCTCTGTATATGTTTCATCACAGCTCGCAAAAGTATACTGTTGAATATCATTGGTACAGTAATGATACGCAACTTTATCTTCCTGTTTACCTTCCTTCCAAAAGTAATTTCATCTCTTGTCTTGAGGAAGTTAGTTTATGCATGTATGAACGTTTCCTAAAGCTTAATGAGGACAACAATGATGCTATTTCTTTTGGTTCTTTGCTGTTTATCTCTAATTTGATTTATTTCAACACTTTAACTGCAGAGGAGGGGTTTAAACAACACTGTTTACAATTGTGACCAAAATCCTTGATGAATGATACAGAGTTAAATGAGCAACTACAATAATTCACTGTAGGTATAAATATTGTAAAAATCTGCAAGTTTAGATTAGACTCTTTTTGGAGTCCATGTTAGGCAAATTCACATTTATAGTTGAGATTGAGAAAGAAGCAGTTCTGTTGTCTGGAGTATTACTGGCTTTATTCGCTCTATTAGCTTGAGTGCCTTCCAATTAAATACAGAGAAATAGTTCAGCAGTCCAAATCAGAGGCTTACGAACCCACTATTTTCTCATACCAACAACAAAAAGATGAAAGTGTTATTTTAAAAAGTAAATAGATACAAAAAATGCTGGTTCCCGAACAGTTGTATGAAAAGGGTCCCTTTTTTAAGGTTTGAGAAACCTGCCTTGGCTCATGTCTTCTGGGAAGATTCAAAGGCACACAGGCATTTCAAAGGTACGCTGTCAGATACACTGGATCAAAGACTGGGGTGACAAATGAGAAGATTCACTGTGATCCACAAATAAGATCAAACCAATTATAGAGGTGAGTGATCTGTGCTATTTTTATAAATATTCACCTCATTCAAAATATCAAACATTTAATAAAACACTATAATACGGTTAAAATTGCTTTGCACACAATGTATACAGCGAATCACAACCATCTTCTATATAAATAACCTGATTATTTTTCATTTTTAAAGAGATCTCCACAGTTACAAAGCTCATTGTCTCATACAAAAGGTGGGAGGGTACGATGTTGGATAAACAAACAAACAAACAAACAAACAAACAAACAAATAAATAAATAAATAAATAAATAATCATGTACAGATGACAAAATTGCCAAAATGATCCCAGTTCTTATATATACGCAAAAACTCCATATACTTGACAATATCACTTTGTTAAGGACATAATGTCCCTGTGCACATATGGTCAAATTGTCCTGCGAATTGTTCTGTTGTCCATTATGTTGTGTTCAACTATGTGGAGGCAGGAGACCCTCATGTTGTGAAGATCCAAGTCTTTTCTCAAGCCCCTCCAGGTAATAAACATCTGATTGGCAGTGTGTTATGAATTCATTACAGTGTCGACAGGCTGTGGCTGAGGCTGGGCAGGAAGGGTAATGTCATCTGCTAACATAAGCCTTGGTTTAATCTCTTCCTAGTCAATCTGGAAATCCAATCAACCTTGCTTTTTCACCCAATAAATCTGTGAAGCGCATGTCAAACAAATGCTGGAGACTTTCCCTCTTCTCCTCTGAATATTTTTTTTCTCCTCCTTAAAGTCTAATCGTATCTTCAAAATGGCACTTGGCATTCAATGGGCTAATGGGGATCAGGATGTCAGGAGTAGCTAGTGTCTCCCTTCAGATCACATGTGTTAGATCACAAATTCAAAAGAACCCAATGCTTTAAACAAAGACACGTCTGAAGTAAAGACATATACTGTTGCTATAGGTATATGGGGATCAAGCAAAAAAACAAAGATTTCTATATTTAAAAAGAGTCAACTGCATAACAATTCTTGTAATTAAAGTCATGTAATTAAAGATAGAAGTACAGTAAATTCATAATAAACATAATACAAATAAAAAGTAACATCACATTATGAATGGTTAAAAAATGTTAAATATCTGACCCCTGCACTGAATATCATAGATCAGTGGGTTAATGGTGGTCAGTGCCAAACTCCAGCGTTCTAGGAGCGGTTAAACTAATTCTGCGCTGCTGCATTCTAACACTCCAGCTGTTAATCCAATTGAATTTTGTATCTGAAAGCAACGAGCTGCCAGTGGAATGATGTGTGGAGATAGACCCTACATCTCCCCTCTTTCCGCAACCCCCCTCCGCGCCTCTCCTTGAGTTCATCTCCTGAGGTAAATAATGAAGAAAAGAGATGCATTAGGTGGTGATCAATTATCCATGTCACTAGATGCAAGGGGAAAGATTTTAATCAAGACATGTTTTTAAGGATGCCTTCCAATCGTCGTAGTGACAGCCATATGTTGATTGATGACAAAAGCTGAAATTAATTAGTGCAAGGGTCCTTAACATATCTCAGGTCAAGGCCCTCTTGTGATGCCAAGCAGAGACCCCTGTTATATAAAGCCCTGCTATATATGTAAAGAATGTGCAGCATGCATAATAAACTCCAGATCAAACGGATTAGCATATTTTATGATGATACTTACACTGCAGATTTATTCATAATAAAAGATGGTTCTTTTACAATACAAATCTCATATTGATGAAACACAGTAAACAAGTAACAAATCCCCCTCCAGCCTCAAGAGACACATTAGCAACTAATGCTAGATGTTGTGGTCTATAGTGTCTTTCTTGAACCAGCATCTCATTCCAGAAATATTGATTCAAATCTCATTTGGAGTGAAATGATTAGAACAGGAAGAAATGGTTGGTGCCGTGACCCATATGGCAGCAACGTTTTGTTAGGTGAGTGTAAAAGAGGCCAGCTTGTAGAATCTGTGTGTGCAAACCTCACTTCTGTGACTTCAAGAGGAATACAAGTAATGGATGCTAGAGGTTGTATTCTTTATCATGATTCTTTGTGTATTCACCCCCTATTCGGGAACCTAGCCGGCAACACTTCCTAAAAGACACTATAATCTGAGCAGCATCTGCGCTTATGTTAGTGTTTTTTTATTATTACAGAAGATTCCATAATCCTGGACCAGGCCGTATCCTGAGCAGCTGCTGTGATGGTCATGGAGGACAGGAGAGCATGAGACCGATCCCTGTAAGACCCCAGTGACAGACAAGTCCTCCCATTTATCCTGAAGGGCCAGCCTGTACACAAGCCGGTGACCAATCCCACATGCAGCTTCTTCACGATGGACGTCCAGCGTTCTCCAGCCTCCGGCGCCAAGACTGCAGCTCAGCACAAGACAATTGGCCATAGGAGAAATGGTCGTGCCCAACTGAGCCTGGTTTCTCTCAAGTTATTTTAATCCTTCACTTTTGCCAATTGGTGAAGTTTTTTCCTTGCCGCTGTCGCCACTGGCTTGCATGGTTCGGGACTTGTAGAGCTGTGCATCAATGGATTTGCTCTTCAGTGTTTGAACTCTCAGCTGTGAATATTAAACCACACTAAACTGAACTAAACTAAACTTCAACACTGAAAACTGGACTGACAGTTTTAATTTTGCTATAATCCATGTGAAGCTGCTTTGACACAATCTACATTGTAAAAGCGCTATAGAAATAAAGGTGAATATTCCAGTGGTTTGAATCCTGTTCGGAGAGAGCAAGCAAAAGCAGATGAGTTATGTTGGTGCCATGACCCAGACAGGACTGAGGTTTATAGGGGTTAGTGTAACAGAAGCCAACTAGTCCCACATAGCAAAATATCTCTGGCCTAGCTCTGGCCCACACAATCAGCTTTTGCTTGGCCCACATGCCGCAGTGAATTACGGTACATGACTGGACCAAGTCTAGCTTCCAGACAAGGGCCAAACATGGACCATATCTGGGCCAAGACTCAGCCAAGTTAATCACCCATAATTGGGCCTGAACTGGGCCAGATATGTTGGTGTGTTACTACAGCAAGGAAATTGATAAACCCATGAATCATTGCACTTTAGGCGTGCTATGGCCGTGCTTTTTCCTCAAAGTGACCTGATTGGTAAAATTTATTTTTTCTTTTCTTGAAAATAAAAAAAAAGTATTTTAAATGTGGGTCAAACTGGCCAAACTTACAACGCCCTCATATCGGTTAATAACATCTGGTCCAAATACTACATTTTACATCTTGCCCAAGTATTGTGTGCCGCCTTAAAGACGGTGCCACCTCTGCCAAACCAGGGCCATGTTTGGCCCACATGCCGTATGCCAGTGCCGTATGAATGCCTGCTCTGCCAGATTCATGCCAAATCTGGGCCAGAATTCTTTGCTACTAGGGGTAGGAGGTGACTCTCCTGAATATAAAACACTGGTGACTGATGCAAGAGTTTTTGAATTTAGCAAATTTGTCTGTACACATGTTTTCAATCCTATTTGGAGTGGAGCAAGTAAACTAAAGTGCTTAATCTTGAGAATCTCTGCTTGTGTGTTCGCCTTCTATGCCAGAAATGCCTGTCCGGAGTGGGGCAAGTGGAATAAGAGGGTGTACATGAGCACACAGCAAATACGATAATGATGTGAAGTCAGTTTTTAAAAAATCCCAAAGAGTTTCTTCAAAAGCAAAGGCACTTGTGTTGGTTTAGATTTAAGTGTCACATAATTGGGCCCACTTGTCTAGCCATAATAGTCCCTATCATAATCAGTTTTCCTCTATTCACGGAACTACTTGATGGCTTTAGCACTCCCATCGTGATTACATCTTTCATCTTTTTGTGAGATGACTCAGATTGAACATCTCAGAAAGAGAGTGGGTGTAGTCTGCATCTATTTCCACCAACCTATTAATGTTAATGATGAGAGCAAAGGCTTGTCATCGAGTCATTGGGAGATGTGGGTTGACCTACACCGATAGTGCGCCTCATTTGTCAAGCAGGCAGGGAAGATGGAATTATAAACCTAATAGAAACAGTTTAAATTTGAGGACCTCCACAAACACTTGTGCGCTCGAGGCAGAATAAACTGAACTCCTGCCGAGACGTAGGTGGAAGATAAATCTCCTAACTCCATAGGAGAGCCTCACCTCACAACCTATTTTTAATTATGCAGACCCCCTCGGTGCACCAAGTCCTCCGAAATGTACCTGTGATTACGGATGACACTCAAAGCTTGTGGTAACAAAGGTCTTTCAGGCACAATGGCAGTGACAGATGAGTATCTTTTTAGCTATCTGACACTAAGAATTCTCTCTGTCTTGCTGCCGTATACTAGACCATGTTTAAATGAAAGAGGATTTTCGTAATGAGTGGGAGCTCCATCGCCTACTAATGTCTCTAATCCAGTCTTTAGCATCCACACACACTCTGATATCAATCTCAGATGCCTTCTGAGACATCCCCCCAGTTTTTTTTTCTTTAACTCATCAGACAGATCTAACGCTAGTGCACTTAAAGGGAATGCACACAATGGATAGACATGGGGCTCGATCGCACCTCAGAGCCCCGCTGAGATGATGGGAGGTAGGCATCAAAGAGCAGAAGGCCTGGTTGTGCTTTTTCTCTCTCTGCCCTCCCGTGGTGAGAAAATGTTTCCTTTACTGGGAGCGAAGCATATGAGGGAGGGTGCAACAGGGGCCGATCCCTATGAGCTGGCAGGAATGAAAAGTGCCACATCGCAGAAGAGGCTGGCTGGCATGCTTGATGAGCTTTTTTTTATTTTGACTTCCTGTTGAAACAAGGGGAAATACGAGCACCGTTTTATTACGGTGCTAATTGAACGGTAGATTTACAATTTACAATCTGGAAACTAAAACAACTCTCAACTCGGTGCTTAACAGCTAAAACAGCTCAGTGCAAACCAACAAATACCAGTCACTCTGAGTACTTTTAATAAAGTTAAATAGGTTTAAAATGTATTAATTAGATTCTAAACCTTTTGCATTTAATTGGAGAGCAGTGCAGTATTCTGTGCTTCTGATTGGCTGTATTTAAATGTTTCTGATTTTGTTGCATCATATGTTGTTAGAGTTTATGTTTGTAATATTTATATTATTTGCTAACTAAAAAACACCTCATGTGGATGTTTATAACTCTAAATCTGCATCTTATTTTGGATGCTACTGTCCTAGAGAGGTTACATTTTATTGAGGATACATAGCCTCATACATTAATGGCAGGCTTCAGGACAGAAATGAAAAAAACTTCTTTTTTTTTCAACCAAGAAATGGGTGGGTTATAGAGACCAAAACAAAGACAGACATTCCAAAATGCACATTTACAAAGGAGAATAATTGACTTTAGCCTTATTTTTTTAGATAAACAAGTATGTTCACTTAGCATGTTTCTCCAAACTCCAATATAATAAGATGTTCAAGCACTTCCAGTGAGCAAAACAACAATTGTAAGACTTTTTTTTGTTGCATATGCACTGGACTTATTTCACACAATGTACTTCTTGTGCTCTAATAAAACATTCATAATATATGTTTCTGCCTTTTATTTTACAATAAAAAATAAGTGGTATGTGAAAAGACTAAAACAGTTGTTAGAAACGTGTGGTCATTAGACTGCTTCTCCCCAAACAAGGAGCAGGAGAAAATCACAAGACCTAGTCTCAGAAAAATAATTTTGCATAATATTGGCATCAAATTCAAACTTATACTCAGGAGATGTGTGGCTTTTGACCTATTACTTTTCTGTGTTGCTTCAGGACTAATTTCATATATTTGTTTATGAAATGTTAAATGTTTAGTGCAGTGCATTTTTTTTGTACATTACTTAAGCATCGATTAACTTTTTTTCATTTTGAGCATTATAAACTCTAGATGATGTATAATAAAGCCCAGAGTGTCTTCTTTACAAAGATACATGAACTGTGAATGTAGACCAAATCTGTCAGCATCTGTTAATGTTTTAGTTTGGGATCTTAAGTTTTCAGAAAATTCCTCTGACGGTGAGGGAAAGGAGGACATCGATATAGTCTCGGAAAACATTTTACAGAAATCTCATTTTGCATGATATTTTAATCAAATTTGAATTATAAACTCATGAAACACTTGGCTTTCATGTCATTACATTATACAATAGGACATTACATTAATGTTTTCCTGTGTTTGTATATGGAAAAACAAATATTGAACACAATACAATTTTTTTCCTTATGATTTCATAATGTATAACTTTTTATATTTTTGAGCATGACATTTCCCCTTTTAGCACAGTAAAGCCCAAAGTGTCTTCTTTCCAATGATACCTAGTTTGTGTTTGTAGCTTAGTGGAGACAGAAACTGTTACTATTTAAAGTTAGGTAGGTGTAAATCCCCAAAAGTGAGTGCTGGCTAAGAGGTTAAATATCTGTAGACACAATATGTCATTTTTATGCTTAGAAGAGTCAAAAACGTGCATACAGTATCTTCCAAACTGTGTATCTTTATTCAGATATAACCAAAATATGGCTGTGGCTTAAAATGAAAGTGTGAAGTAAATTAAAATATTCCAAATCGCAATGCAAGGCAGCATATGTTCATTAAAGGTGCAGTAGGCCAAATGCTAACTTAGTCTGGTAGCATTGAATTCACATGTCCCTCCCTAATGCAAATTCAATCTGAAGCCGTGCCTCCCGAAGTCTCGAATGAGAACCAAAATTACCACAGGCAACATTACTTCATGAGTCATGAACCAGTGATTACCAGTGATAAAACTGTACGGTACTTCATAATACTTCAATTCCAAACCTTTTGAAAATGTAATATAGCAGATTTCTGTTTGTGCAGCAATGTTTCAACTACTTTCAGGAATGCCAGGTTGGTCTTGTTTTCCTGCCATCGTCCCTCTCTGTTACTGTGTGTCACATGAACATGCAACTGATGTATCGATCTGCATGAATAGGATGTGCAGATATACAAATGTATATTTGTTGACAGACAGTTTGGGCTACCAATCATAATTATCACAATTATCGGCCCAACATTTTTACATTTTTAGTCCCATGCCTTACCCACAATATAACATATAAATAGATTTAGATCATTTACTTTAACCATTACCATTGGAATGTGAAGACTTTCAACCAGGACAACTAAAAACGTTTTTAAAGACAATCACCTACTGCACCTTTAAATTCTTTTTTTCATTATTATACTATTGCGTGCATGTGTTTGTATTCAATTTCCTTGTCATTGACCAAATAAAGACATTGGCCTTAGGTACATCTCTATAATAACCACAGATAAGTGCATTTCCTGCTTTTTGAAGAACTAGTTTCACTCATTTGCTGTGCATGCATGTCCTTGACAGTATGCATAAAATATGAAGCCATTAAGAGCTGGTAATGAATATGCTGAGTAAGGACTGAGCAAAGCAAAAGGCTTTAGAATAATATACAGCAAAAAACATGAAGCGGTGAAATAATCTTTGGATAATATCACTACCAGAGTGGGAGTCACGGTGGCGCAGTGGGTAGCACGATCGTCTTACAGCAAGAAGGTCGCTGGTTTGAGCCTCGGGTGGGTCAGCTGGCTTTTCTGTATGGAGTTTGCATAGTCTCACCGTGTTCCCGTGGGTTTCCTCCAGGTGCTCCGGTTTCCCCCACAGTCCAAAGACATGCTCTATAGGTGAAGTGAATAAGCTAAATTCATGGTAGTGTATGTGTGTGAATGCAAGAGTATATGGGTGTTTCCCACTGTTGTGTTGCGGCTGGAAGGGCATCTGCAAACATATGACAGATAATTTGGCGGTTCATTCCGCTGCGTTGACCCCTGATTAATAAAGGGACTACGCCGAAAAAGAAAATGAATGAATGAATCACTACGAGAAAACCTCTCTACATAGGTACTTCTTCCAGAATGTGCTCTTCAGAGCTCCTCAAGACTTCACTAAGCATGAGCATATATTTAAAACCCCAGCAGCACTTTATGTAGTACAACCAGAAGTTTTGCGAGTCAGAAATTGAGCTTTCATCGCAAAACTACCTGTAAAAGCAGAGTTGGAAGTCTTTAAAATCCTAGTTTAATTCCTGAATCAGAATTTGAATTGAGCAAATCAATTTTGGATGTAAGGGAGTACATTTGAATCGAGCTGAAATGCTGAGGAATTCACTTTGTAACCACACCAATGGTTAATTCTGGTTTGAAAAGCACAGTTTGAAAGCTTTTAAAGAGGTCTGAACATAGCCTTGAATTTTCAAGGTTGATATGCCTTATGTCAGAATGACAAATGAAATGATAGAATAACAGAAAGATAGATAGAACATTAAATAGATAGGATGAATGGATGGAAGGTCATATGTATGAATGGATGGATAGATGGAAAGAAGGGCAGAGGGATGGACAGAATGACAGAAAGAACATTACATGGATGGATAGACAGACAAATGGATGATTGGATGAACGGAAGGATGGATGGAAAAGCAAAATGATGGAAACCACCAGATATGGAGCTTCTTTCCTGGACAGCTTTCTATAGTCTTACTGTTGTTGAGGGCTTCCTGAAAATACAGCAAGCTCTTTTAAGGTTTTCCAGTAACAGGATGAGCTGCATGTGTATGAGTGATGGAGAGTACCCGCCATGGGCATTTTCATCACAGCTACATGCCAGTTTGGCAAACCCTGCAGGTCCTTATTCTCCTTTACTCTGTTACTCTGCTTAATGGTCCACTGGGTACAGATGTTATCTTTGAAAAACATGCACCTGAAGACAATCTAGGCCTGCGTGTGCCTGCAGCTATGTTAATATACGACATATATACACCCACTGGAATAAGTGTCATGGGTCATGGTTCATCGTAGGGGGGCACTGCCAGCTGTCAGGCTGTGGTGCCTTATGATGAATGGGCCTCATTGACTGCAAGCCTTTAAAATCTGATTGCAGGGGAAAGATAATACTCCTCTATCTTGAATCCCAATCGTTGGCTTTGTCAGGGTCATCTCACCCTTCAGTAAGCAGATGAGGACAACCAAACGCAGCAGGAGCCGCAAGATTTTCGACTCTCAAGCCGTCATTCACTGCCAAACGGAACGTGATGAGTAAAGAAGTGAAATTAAAATAATCGATCTTGCGCAAACTTTGCTCTCAGTCGGAGCGCAATAGTACATAATCACTCTCAACATTTCAACAAGTCAGTCACGGCAATATTAAGATTGATAATATGCTAAAACGTCAGCATAACTTGCAAATGCAGTCTGAAAGAGTCTTGGTTTTAACATATAACTTTATCATGATTGAATATTGCATCTTTTTTTATTTCCAGGCAAATGAAGGCTTATAAATAAGTGCATGGCCTGTGGGGTAAGAACAGCGTAAGAGTGATGTCTCGAATGGGAATAAGATGATCAGTGTGTCCTCCATACGTCAAAGTGGAGTGAGGGGACACTCATTGAAAACATCAATCATTTCTTCAGCATAAGACTTTGATGAATTCTCATGCCCATGATGAACTGAACATGATTTGTACTGTAGTAGTCTCAAGTCTAGGGGTCAGACTTACTAAACAGAGCAAATTAGCCCTTAAGCCACGATCCCATAAACACATTCATGGCAGTGGAAAGTTGTGTGTTTCTACTGGCAATGCTCAAATAAAAAACACACACTTGTAAGAGCAGTACAAATTGATGCAGGGTTGCAAACAAGCAGATCCCATGATAATTCAAAAGGTTTTTTTCTAATATAAATAATTTTCCTGTAGCTAAGCATGACAGTGAGGAACAGAGCAACTGCAACAAATAGTAACTATTAGGGTTGGGTCGATAGATGATGCCATCGTCCATCGCCGATGGCTGATAGACATCATTATGCTGAGCCGCCACTGCAATCCACCCCCATCGCAGCAGCAACCCTCTTGCGAAAAATACACATTTAGGCCCCGTTAACACTAATACAGCTTAGCTTTAAAATGGCATTTTAGAACAAAAACGATCCACATTCACACTGGTTTCATCTAGCATTTCTGAACAGCCCTTCGTCCACGACGCACATCACGTGACCACACAGACACACACGCAAAACACTAGGGATGCTCAGATCGATCGGCCGAAAATCACATTTTATGACTCGATCGGTACTCGCTAACTTGGCCGATCTTAAGAACCGATCACAATTGATTTAATTAAATCTAATGAATTGCATCAAACTACTCAAATTTGTTCATTTATATAAGTTTAAAATTTATTTTATTATTATTATTTTTTTGTCCTGCTCAGGCTTGTATTGGACAATGTTTAAGTTAAATCAGACTTCTCCATTTTAGGAGATGAAATGTTTAAATAAACCTTGTGGGTTGCATCAGCCTGCTCAATTTTATTTTAATTATTTTTGTCTCTTATTCAGTATCCTGATGTGCATAGTGTTATGCATTAACCCCATTGTAAAAGCATATTAAAATATTTACTGTATAATAAATACTTATTTGTGATTATTTAGTACTCTGTTAAAACAATAGTTTTATTACATATAGTGTCAAAATGTAACAAAACTATAACAAAGGCAACAACAATAGTATTACTTTATCTGAAAAAAAGTTAATGGTGATCAGAGAGCTTACATATCAGTTATATAAACTTGAAGCATCAGAATCGGCATTGGTATCGGCCGATCAGCATGACAAAAAATCGGTACTCGGTATCGGTGGCAAAAATCCTGATCGGAGCATCCCTACAAAACACACACATATACACACTGTCACTGAGCTCATGCTAAATCGACAATGTTTATCACAAGTAGTGATATAGAGATTGAGGCTCCACAGTTACTGTGTCCCAAAGTTCCATAGTCCCAAATACAAGTGCACGGACTGCTGTAATCCTCTGTAAAACACATGATGTGCTTGATCTCTTCCAATAAATTGGTATGAAAACTCTTATAAATGCATATGCAATAAGCTCAGCTGCAAAAATAACTGGGTACATCGCTTTTGATCACAATTTTTTTTACTGCATGTAAAAAAAAATTTAACACGTAAAGGGTTTGTGCGTTCTGCAATAGCATCCGGTAACACTTATTTTGATGGTCCATTCGAGTATCAGTAGACTGTCTGCTTAATATCTGTCGATACTGACATTCAACAGACATTTAACTGACTCCAAGAAACTGCAAGTACATGTCAACTTACACTAACCCTAACCCCAACCTAACAGTCTACTTATAGTTTAATGAGGATTAGTTGGAATGTAGATGCAATGTAACTTAAAATCAACAAACGGACCATCAAAATAAAGTGTGACCTAGCATCCAGTGTTAGTGACCTTCTGTCTTGTGCCATGTTCTCCATGAAATAGATCAATGTCATCCTCATCCTTCCCATCAACCTGCAGAAAGGACTCTGTCACCTCTACGCATATGGTTTGACCCCGGAAACTGCCCTGAGATATTTCCTTGTCACAATATCCCTGGAGTCATCCAAGGTATCACCTTCCACTTGACATCTCCTTACACCAGCAAAAGATAGAAAGCCAAGCCAATCTGACCATCAGCATTAACACACTGTTTGCTGGCACACTCTGACCACAAGCACCTTGAATATTCACTAACACCCAAATGTAACCTACTAATTAAAAATCACACTCCATTACCAGCAGAACAACAATCATTAATCAGACCTGAAACTCCTGCAAGCGACTCTACACAGCAGTGGCAGCTGCTGCTTTTCAAGAACAGAGAGTAGTAATGCCAATTTTTGATGTTTTTTTTTTTCACTTTTCTGAAAAATCAACTGTACAACTGCACAAAAAAAGAATGATCTGGCCTTTTTTGTCATTATTTACAAACTAAAAAGGTAGAAGATTAGACATGTTTCTGAATATTATCAATACACTCTATTAATATTATAAGCCGTGCCCATTTAAGGGCTCCAAGTTGTTCTGAACAGGAGTTAGACCTAGATTTGACATAGGACATCAAATTGCTATAGTGTACTGCAGTTTTGTAGCACTCAAGGCCAGTCTCTATTGAAGGTCTTTGGCATTTCTTAGTATTTTTACATTTAAGTTTGTAAAGCTACTCACACAATGGAAATAAAAAACAAAAAACAAACTATTTTTAAAAAGTATAAAATAAAGTTGCATGTTCAAATATTTAAAATAATAGACAAACAACAGAAAAATGAATTACACAATCTTCTTATATACATTTTCAAATCATTTTTTTAAATAAAAAAGTGTTATTGTTTTACCTTACAATGTACAGTAGTTTATTTGGACGTGAATTTTAATAACAACAACCATTTTCTACTCCCATTCAGATCTATTTCAATGTCCTAGCCATATATGAGACATAAATATTGGATGGGAAGCTTCATCTATGGCTTCATTGATTCACTGAAATCATTGTAAAATATAATTTTTTTTAAAAATCATGTTCTTAGCAATGCATATTACTGATCAAAAGTTTTTTGATATGTATTTAAGCCATTGATACGGTATAAAACACACACACACACACACACACACACACACACACACACACACACACAAACACACACACACACACACACACACACACACACACAGTACATATATATAAGGAATAAATAAGGTAATAAATAAAATCTTTTTTTTTTAATCTCCATAAAACATTATCTTTAATTAGTATTTAACTATTTCTGCCATAGTTGAAAGATTTATCATTTTGACCCATACAATGTTTTTGAGGCTATTGCCAAATCATACCTGTTTAGCTGGCTTTGTGCTCCAAGATCACATATATGATAAATAAATGTAATAAATATTGCAGGGGAAGCTCTACGATTTCATTAAAGCAAAAAATATCTAAATGAAAATAACCATAATGCAGTTTTATGTACAGTACTTGAACTTCCCATGCAGTCTTAAAGGAATTACCAATGCTGCTAAGCTTAATCATTATTGCTAATAAATGCACTGTAACAAGATCATGTGTAATCACAGACCCTTCTAATGCATTTATTTTAATACACAGTCTATTAAAAACCCATTAATGAACAGAAGCATTATAATTAACAGTTGCATTCACGCCGTACCTTGGCAGGAACATTCACACTCCCACCATTCATTCTCTCAGCGGTAGTAGAGTGTCCAATGCCCGTTTTTACTATTCAAACCACAGATCTCGATTCTCTCTGGGGAAGTGAACAGAACACGGGGATGACTTGTGTGTTGGCTGTGCAGCAGTGTAAACTAAATTTACAATCCGTATGCGTCAGAGGCCCTTTCCTGCATGTCCTTAAAAAAATGACAATAACTCAGAACCTAAGCCTTGTACTCAGAATCATCCATGCTGCATCACATGGACAATAATGGGAAATAAGAGCCTGGATTCCAGTGAATTGTGCATAAAAATGAGAGGAGGCTGTTCTTATAGCAAAAAAGCATTCTGGTCTGATCCTTAATGGAGCAAAACTGCCTTTGCTTACTATGATGATACCATCTAGAAATCTTCAAAAGCAAACCTTCATGCTGACTGAATATAAATGTTGTCATTGGTTTGTTCACACAGCGGTAACTGTATGTTTATTTTATGCTTTTATATGATTGCATGGTGCCTTTCATGCAATGACAGCCTAAGACCTGTGTGAAGCATTCACTGACAAGGTTACATTGTGATCTCTCTGAAAGATAACAGAAGAACAAAATGCCTCAGTATGCAGTTAAGGAGGGGGAATTCATTTAAAAAAATGAATAACAATCAAGGCTTGTAACAAACAAACACTATAAATATAGAAAAACTATAAATTATTAAATAATTAATGAAACAGCATTGCCCAACAATCTTTAAGCAAAAAAATGTAAAATAAATAAATAAATAAATAAAAAGCTCTATTTAGTCAGATAAAAACCTTAAAAAAATTAAACTATATAAAAAAATTATTTAATAGAAAATAAACATTAA
>CAIGQQ010000001.1:8315134-8327345 GCA_903798035.1 Danio albolineatus | reverse complement strand
TTATACAGAAGAAAAAAATATTTAATAAATAAAGGTAATTATGTACTGTATAAGTCACTAAATATATAGATGAATGGACTGATTTATTGGCTGTTTGATAGTCATTGATTAATTAATTAACAGCTCTACAGGTCCAAAAAATATTGTTTTTGCAAGAATATGTTTTGCATTTTCTGGTATGAAAGACTCTAATGAATGAACGAATGGACGGTAGGCCTGTCATGATATCTATTTTTTTTTTGTGGTACAATATATAGCAACAAAATATATTGCAATAAAAGATATTCTTGTCATTTTAAGACCATTTTGACATTATAATAGCATCGTAATGCAAGTACACTCTTCCAAAGAATACATAAAATGTTATTCTTAAGTATATTACATTTAATTAAAGTCATTTTACCAATTTAATAATTAGGTATTGGAATCAGAACTAGAAAAAAGTATCAGATCTATTTTCAGTCATCAGGCACTTACATGAAAATATACAGTACTATAGTAAGTTATTGTAAATGCTATAGTGTTTTTTTAAACCATACTCACACTGACTCCTCCAACAGAGATAGAGAGTCTGTGCAATCAGTTAAGATGTGGTTAGAATTGTTTTTATGTATGAACGATATATTACATTACCAAAAATTATTGAGGACATGTCCACGTGTTGTGCAATAAATACATATATTAATTATTGTGACAGGTCAGGACAGATGGACGGATGGACGGATGGATGGATGGATGGATGGATTGATAGATGGATGATGGATGGACGGACAGATGGACGGACGAATGGATGGATGGATGGATGATGGATGGATGAATGATGAATGGATGGATGGATGGATGGACGGATGAATGATGAATGGATGGATGGATGGATGGATGGATGGATGGATGGATGGATGGATGGATGGACGGATGGATGGAAGGATGGATAGACAAATGAATGAAAGATTGAATGAACAGCAAATAAACAAACAAACATAGAGAAAGACTCTCACTGCAAAAAGGTAAAAGTCTTCTGAAGGGAACTCTGGCAGTGGATCGTGACATGCTATGCGAGAAAGTGGCCCAATTAGTTGTTGTCTAAGCTAGAGTATTACGGTTTGTTTGTTGGAATGCTTATTCAAGCTGGCCATCTGATATTTTCCCACTAATGACCGTTTGTACCAGCATCTCCTGGACTTTCTTGACCTCAAAGGTTCTATGAACTTGTTAATGGGGTGTTGCCATTAGCAACAAAAGAGGAAAAAAGGCTTGCTGTAATGAGGATGATCAAATTCTGAAAATGTGTTCTGGAATTATGAGATATCGCATAACCATCTGACCCAGGATTTAATGGCTGTGGGGATAGTTTGATCCTCCTCCAGCTTCAACATATTCTTATTTTTTTTCAAGCAAGTAAATAAGGTTTGGATTAAACCAGTGCTTCACACCATCAATAAACAGAATGCTTTTGATATAGGCCTCATTTTTAGGTAGGATTTTAGAATTGCCATGTAGGTTAAATTATTAGCAATCAGTCATATTAAGCAAATTCATCCGTTTAATTAAATAAATAAAAGGTATGCCTTTTTGTACTGTCATCTGGGGTCCACTTCTAATCTTATTACAATTTGTACATTAAAATCCTCCTAATTTAAAACTAATAAGCTATTTTTCTTTTCTGCTTTGACCAATCTCATTGGCAAACACCATTTGAAGATTGCAAGTAAACTTTCCCAATGCCGAGTTCAGACTGCATGATTTTCAAAGTAGTCGTGTCACAGATGTTTTCACACTGCATGACTATCTGGGCTAGCATTTTGTCGCTGTTTTGTTTACACTGCAAGATGAATCAGCGACAGGGAGTTTCACACTGCATGACTTCAAAATAGTAAGAATCGCAGACATCTTTGTCCAAACTACGTCTCACACCCAAAAACATGTAGTATATCTTTTGTTATTAACTACAAAATGAGAAAGAAGCCTTTAATGGGGTAGAAAATGTACATATTTGCTCACCTGGCTTTGAAGGGAATTGGCCATTTCTCCACAACTGTTTTATTTTTTGACCGGGTTGGGTTGTGATATTGCTCAGATGACACGTCAAAAAGACACGGGGCTCCTGCCAAATTTACACTAATTTTCCCTTCATTTCTCGAGTCCGAATAAACTGAAAGCGCTTTTAACTTCTCCCCCAACCTCCCGCTGGCCTGCAGGTACCCACACTAGTGAATGCTGCTCTCTCATTGACTGTAGGCGATCGCTGATGTTATTTTCAGTCAAAAAACATTTCACACGCCATGATTTGAATCGCCGACAGCTCCAGATATTCAGCACGCCAAATATCTCCCGGGCATCGGCGACTCATTGGCGATTCTCTCAGATCGCGTCTTTGATAGTTCATATTGTGTGATTGTTGCTTGTGTTGATTGTGTCACCGATTTGCCTGTGATTTTTCAGAAGTAAAAGGCTCAACTCCTGTTACAAAAATAAAAGTCCCAAACCATGACACTTCCTCCTTCATCTTCTAACTTTACACAATCTGGGTTCAGTCTTTCTCCAGTTTGATGATGAACATACAGTATAGCTTCCCATTGGACCAAACTGAATTAAACCTGCTTTCATCACTAATGTGAACCAGTTTACTGTCCATGCAACATGCTCCTTAGCATGAGTTGCTCAAGTCATTTGCTTCTTTCTGCTGATGAGAGGATTGGTCACTGCATAGGCTTTCAATTTAAGGCCCAGTCCACACAAACATGGGTATTTTCAAAATCACAATTTTTCCCATGCGGTTTGACTGTTTGTCCACACGAAAAGCAGTATCAGGTGTCTAAAACCAAATGCTGTATCAAGTGTCTGAAACCAAACATTTCTGAAACTCCAATGTTAAGATTTTCCAAAACTACATTGTGGTTGTGTGGCTACTACCTGGTAATGCCAGCATGCGCGTTTTCTCCTTTCTGATTGGCCAACACGTCTGGGTTCAGTTGCAGTTGGCCTTAAAATGGGAGGGATTTGGGTCCTATTTAATGTCAGGAAATTTAAAAAAGAGACTTATTGTGTTTCTTTCACTCCAATACATTACTATAAATACACAAAGTTCTGTCCAAACAGCTTCAAAAAGATGATTTTCATCATAAGTGCCCTTTAAAAAGTGTTTGTTTTAGTCTTGTCAGGATAACTATAAATATAGGAAATAGTAAAATTTAATCTCCAACGTATATGTTAAAGATCAAGGGAATTTAAATGTCTCACTTCACGAGCTCTTTAAAGCATGCAGTGACACAAATGTTTATCATCTCCTGATCAGCAGGACATTATTGTGCTTAGACAGCTTCAATATATTGCGCTTATGGAGATTAGACAAACCTCATCACTTCATTCCACAGGTGTTTCCAAGGCAACCATCAAGTCAACCCTCACAGGACTTGCCTTCTAGTGTCAGAAATTGATTAAGACAGCCATCACATCTCCTTTACGCAATAGTGACAGCACAAGGTGAAAATATTCACTCAAAAAAGGTAGAAATTTGGAGAAGCGAAGCAAGGCGATGCTGACAGAACTGGGGCTAGTTGAGGCCCACTGATCTGCCCAGTAAATCGCCTTGGAGGGGTCCTATCTTTTCACTTGCTCTCTCCTTTCTCGCCCTCCTCCAGGCAGAAAATTGTGTTAATGCTTCACTAACACATGTCAGGCAAACTAAACGGCACCTTGATAAAGACATGAGCGGACAGTAAGGCTGTGAGGAGAAAACAAACGCAGGGACCGAAAACAAAAGCAAGAGCTCTTGACATTGGCCGCCTTTCACAACCCGACATGATGGGGTTGGAATCTGAAGGGTTTGGGTCTCCGGTCTTCAATCACATTAATTAAAATGGAGGATCCTTCACCATGTCAATCTAATCAGCATGTTGAAATCTCTCAAGTACACCACAAATACATGATGGCTGCGGCTGAATTTAATCGAAGGCTTAGCGATATTTCATGGGTGTTATCTTGTGTTACACGGTTTTTACAACAATGGCTGGAGATGCTAATAAGGGGCATTGCATTTACATGCATTTATCGTTCAATGGGAGCTCTTTTAATTTACTGATAAAACAAGGCCGTTATCAGTGACAGCTGGGGCAGAAAATGGCTTTGATAAGTTCTTAAAGGGATAGTTTGGGCAAAATAAAAAGTATGATTTATTGTCACATTCTTGTGCCATGTCAATGTCTTTCTTCTGTTGGAATTTTTTTAGATTTTACCTCATTCTCAATCTGTAATTTACTTGTTTATTTTTTTGGCTTCTGTTTTTGTCTTTTCTGGAACCGTTCTTCACCAGACTCAAACCCCATTGTTTGTAGTCAACACCTCTCTGTGTCTCAAGTCCACCGACGTACATGGCGTCATACAATAGCGTTTAATTTAAAGACGAAATGCAGCCATACATACTTCTGGCTACATAATTCATGATCTCCACATATGTACATAGGGCTACACATTCAGAATGAGCCTATGGTGATTACACCATTATATATACCAATTCTATTTTGGTGTCATGAAGAATTATTCCTTAAAAATTTGGTTAGTTGTTTTACAAGACATATACAAATTATTATAATTTAAAATATGCATTGATAAGCCTATACTTTAGTGGGATATATTAATCTCTTTAAATTGCTAAATTTGAATCTTACTTTCATGTTTGTTTGTTTTTAATTACTGAAATATCCGAACGCTTGACACTTCATGTAACATGAAAAAAAATTCAAAATTATATTATTACTAATGATCTTAAATATTTTACTTGGTCATTATTCATTTCCAATATTTGGCAAGTTATCTACTTTAAAAAAAGGATGAGCTAAAAATCCTGGTCCTATACCACATAAAACTAACACATGTCAATAAATGTGGAACATAGTGTGCATTTTAATAATACTTTAATTGTGCTTTCCCTTCATTCATTCATTCATTCATTTTCTTTCGGCTTAGTCCCTTTGTTAATCTTGGGTCGCCACAGCGGAATGAACCGCCAACTTATCCAGTATATGTTTTACACAGCGGATGCCCTTCCAACTGCAATCCATCTCTGGGAAACATCCATACACACTCATTCACACTCAAACACTACGGACAATTTAGCCTACCCAGTTCACCTATACCACATGTCTTTGGACCTGTGGGGGAAACCGGAGTACCTGGAGGAAACACACGCGACCACGGGGAGAACATGCAAACTCCGCTTTCACTTAATTTTAAAACCTAAAAGTATCTATTCTAACTTAATGTAATTGGGGAAAAAAAGACTGAAAAATGCTTCACTTTGTATTCAGTGGAGTAAAAAGAGCTCACTTTGAACACTGTTGTAATTCACTCAAACCTTTTCTAGCCTTAAGGCTTTAAGATTAGTTTAGGTTCAAGTGGTATTTGAAAGGAATTGAATGCAAGCATAGTATGTTTTTTAAAGCATAAAGCACAATCTGCTGTTTAAAAAATAAGCTCTGAATTGATTAAAGAGAATATAGTGATGCACTTTGAAAATCTCACAATTAGATCAGAATCAATTTATCTGACTATTATTTTACCAAGGCCCTACAAAGAGACCTACAAGACTGACAGACTTATGGTATAGCTTATAGTTTGAGAACAGAAGACGGCTTACATCTACCCAAACTACAAAATATTTAACCAGAGCTTGATGAGACAGGAAAGCTTTTTATAGAGGAAGGGAAGCTATGATGCATCAACGGAATAGAGCAGATCAATTCAGCCCTTTACTAGACCGTCTACAGGTTATGAATCAGAGTATTGCAGAAGATCTGTAGCCAGTCCAGGATCTCGCAAGGCCAAGAAGTCATCATCAAAACACTCGCGCTGAATGCCAAAGACGGAGAACTATTGGTCCTGCAGACAGACGACCTTACAGACTCAATGGATTGGCTGCTCACAGATCAAAAGTAGGAAGATACATCAAAAAAAAAAAAATCACCCATTCCTACACTGTCTGAAAGTTCATTGCCATTTCAGGATTATTTTTCCTTCCACAAATGCTTGCTGATGAGTGCGGTAGAGTAAATGCCTGATTTTTCCTAAAGTGAGTTCTTGAGTCAACACTGAGATCAACACAGAGGTCATCGTAACTGTTCATGTGTCCTCTTTCATTCCTTCACTGTGAGGCAAAGACAGACGGCATGAAAGAACAAGGCAAAAATTTGAAGGACCAAAACTAGCTTGGAAAAAAGCACACTACAAAAAAGATAAATGGACGGACGGATGGACAGACAGATAGACAGGCAGACAGAGAGACAGAGAGACAGAGAGACAGACAGAAAGACAGATAGATAGATAGATAGATAGATAGATAGATAGATAGATAGATAGATAGATAGACAGACAGATAGACAGATAGATAGATAGATGTCCCAGATAGACAGATAGATAGATAGATGTCCCAGGAGCTATGTTTTTTTTACAGTTTTTGTTTTTGCGAATCCGTGTATGATTTTTGAGATGTCAAATTTCTCTTGGGAGTGCCATTTGTGCCTGCTTGTGTAAATCCACCAGAGGCCGCTGTCGACTGACTGACTGACTGACTGACTGATCAACTGTCCCACCCTCCTCCTTGCCTAGATTTTTCCACATTCTCACCCTTTTATTTGCATTGTAAAACCCAATAAGTCAAACCATTTGAGGAAACCAATTGTAACAAACCATTTAAGTTCAAAAACTAATACTAATGAGTACTGTGAACTTAATCCATTTGAGTAAACAAAGCACTTTGAGCACAGTAAAACCCAATAAATGAAGCGAACTCAAACCAACTAAGTACTCATTTATTCATTCATTTTCTTTTCAGCTTAGTCTCTTTATTAATCTGGGGTCGCCACAGCGGAATACACCGCCAACTTATCCAGCCTTTGTTTTACACAGCGGATGCCCTTCCAGCCGCAACCCATCTCTGGGAAACATCCATACATTCTCATTCACACACAAACTATGGACAATTTAGCTTACCCAATTCACCTGTACCACATAACTTTGGACTTGTGGGGGAAACTGGAGTACCCAGAGGAAACCCACATGAACATAGGGACAACATGCAAACTCCACACAGAAATGCCAACTGACCCAGCCAAGGCTCGAACCAGCGACCTTCTTGCTGTGAGGCGACAGCACTACCTACTTTACCACCCTGTCGCCCCACCAACTGAGTACTGTAAAACATAATAAGTTAAGGCAACTCAAACTGTTTGAGGAAAGTGATTGCTACAAACCATTTGAGTTAAAAACTAATCTATATGAGTACTGTGATTTACTCATGACTAGGACCACACGGAATCTGTGCGCGCAGAATTTTCAAATTAATTTTAGTAATAATATTGACTAATATGAAAATATTCATATGATTTATTCACAATACAGTTTGTAAAGTACTATTTTCTATGTTTTAGTAGATATTTTATATGAGAGACTTGCTTTGTTTACCAAATAAAGTGGATCTAATTAGATTCGCATTGTAAACATTAAATAAATGTTAAAAAGGTATTACTTTTCATTTAATATTCATTCATTTTCTTTTCGGCTTAGTCCCTTTATTAATCCGGGGTCGCCACAGCGGATTGAACCGCCAACTTATCCAGCATTTGTTTTACGCAGCGGATGCCCTTCCAGCCACAACCCATCTCTGGGAAACCCACGCAACCACGGGGAGAACATGCAAACTCCACACAGAAATGCCAACTGGCCTAGCCGGGGATCGAACCAGCGACCTTCTTGCTGTGAGGCGAACGTGCTACTCACTACGCCACCGTGGCGCCTTCATTTAATATATTAAAGTTTTATTTATGATACTCCCAGAATCATTCCACATAAATTTGCAGATTTTTAACAAAATACTCCACAGAAATAGCAAAAGATGTCCACAGATTCCGTCTGGCCCTACTCATGACTCATTTACTAATGAGGTATTTAATTAACTCGTTACCTTCAACACTGAGTTCCAAACTCTTTTCAAATGAGTAGAATAAACTTTCAATAGATTTTTGAGTTAACTACACTCAATTCATTTGATAAAGGTGACTGTTGGGTTTTACAGTGTACTTGTTTATTTATTTTTTTTGCCTTATTTTTTTGGCTTACTCGCTTTTTGGAATCGCTCTTCACCGGACTCAAACCCCATCGTCACCTCCTCTCTGCATCTCAAGTCCGCCTACACACATGGCAAGCCACTAGACAAACTGGTAACAGCAGGAAAGCAGTCCATACAGAGGTAAGCGGTCAGCTGGTAAGCATGAAAAGGAACGGCGCCATACTGCTCTGTAGTGTTAGTTTTAAAGACTAAACGCAGCCATACGCACTTCTGGTTACATAATAGGCAATATCCAGAAATGTATATATAGAGCTACATTTTCAAAATGAGGCTATGTTGAAAAAATGTCAATTTAAAGGTTGTCAAGGTTATTTTTTTCATTTCAGATATACGTTGAATGCATATAAATAATCATGTCAACAATTTAAAATTGTACAGATAAAGTTAGCAATTTATTATATTTTTAAAAAAAGCCCAAGAGCTTCATGCTAATTTATTTAAATATATTTTTAAAAACTAGCTGTTAACCCCCAGTAAATGTTTTAAGATTTGCCCCTTTAATATGCACAATACAATGTCTTCTAACACTACATAAACAAAAAAAACTTTTAAACTGATTTTCAAGAGCCATTCCAAGAATCAATTTGTCAAAATGAAACATTTCAGTGTCATTACACACATTTAGCCCTGACTTCTATGTGTTAAACTATACCGCCTATCACCCACAATGTATTAGAAAAAAACAAGGTAAAAAAAGGCCAAAAAATGCATTTAGGATTGAATAGCACCAGCCTTGTTGTTGAGTTGCTCTTTAGCAGTAAACAGAGGTGTAAAAGTATGTTGAGCTGGATCACAGCCCCATGCTCACATCATTATACTGGAGCAGGACCAAATTTGCATCACAATTGCCACCAGTGAAATTTCTCACCTCCAGTACGATCACGGTTGCACACAAACACACACACACACACACACGCACACACACACGCACACGCACACGCACACGCACACACACACACATACACACAGACACAAACACACAGCTAAATGCAGAGTTTCTGCTTCATAAAAAGAGCACAGTCAAATCTTAATAGTTCACCAAAAAATGAAAATTCTGTACCATTTACTTATTCTCATGCCCTTCCCAACCTGTATTACTTTGATTCTTTGTGGAACACAAAAAGGAGAAAGGGGAGGACTTTTCTCGATGGTCTTTTATGTAAAATTACAATGAGAACGTACTGGAGGTTTTGATCTTCAAACAGAATGAAAAACACCACAAAAGTGTTATTATATTCTTATATTCCATACAATGTAGTGCATTTATTTAACTTATATATACAGTATAGAAAATCTATACACTACCTGACAAAAATCTTGTGGCTGATGCCAGTTGTAAGAGCAACAAATAATAGCTTGTCTTCTAGTTGATCATTTGGAAAAACGGCTGAATTTTTCATCTGAAGAATCATCTGTTGAACTGCATCCCGATCATCACAAATACTGCACAAGACCTATAGGAACCCACATTTACCCAAGACTCTCACAGAAATCAGTCAAGTTTGGTGAAGGAAAAATCAGGGTTTGGGGTTGCATTCAGTATGGTGCGTGAAAGAGATCTGTAGAGTGGATGGCAACATCAACAGCCTGAGGTATCAGGACATTTGTGCTGTCCATTACATTACAAACCACAGGAGAGGGCAAATTCTTCAGCAGGACAGCGCTCCTTCTCATACTTCAGCCTCCACATTAAAGTTCCTGAAAGCAAAAAAGGTCAAGGTGCTCCAGGATTGGCCAGCCCAGTCACCAGACATGAACATTGTTGAGCATGTCTCGGGTAAGATGAAGGAGGAGGCGTTGAAGATGAATCCAAAGAATCTTGTTGAACTCTGGGAGTCCTTCAAGAACGCTCTCTTTGCCATTCCAGATGACTTTATTAATTAATATTAACTTTATTAAAGTTATTTGCATCATCGCAGAGGTGCATTGATGCAGTCGTCTAAGGTCATAAGAGTCACACATTATTAATTCTTTCTCCACTGCACCATGACTTTATATTCTATACTGTACATTATTTCTGTTAAGTGACAAGACTTTTGTCTAAGCAAAGTCAGACCTTACTGTCCTAAAAAATAATTAAAAATCAAGGCATCATCATATTTTATTTTGGTAAAATAAGTGAAATCTAAAGGCCTTTGGCTTTCATATAAACCACTTCTGATACCAAATGATCAACTGGAAGTCATTATTTGGTGTTCCTAAAACCTAGATCGGCGACAAGACTTTTGTCAGGTAGTGGACAGTATATACAAATGTGCACACTGCATACACCATAAAAGTATACCCTTAAAAATAGCAAACCAATTTTATAAAAAAGTGAACTTTTATATAGTCAAAAGTCTTTAAAGACTTATTTATACATTTTCAATCATCATGTCTCAATAATCATTTTTCAGTACATTGAGTACACTTAATCATGTTTTTAAAGTAAAGTTAAAAAGGATTAAAAAACGATATTGTGATGTTAATTTACTCTCAGAACACTGAAGAAGCTGAAAACTGTGGTCCTTGTTTTTGTTTTTTTTGTTGTTATTTTTTTGTTTGTTTACATAAAATACAAAGTATAACTGCGCCACGGTGGCGTAGTGGTTAGCACGTTCGCCTCACAGCAAGAAGGTCGCTGGTTCGAGCCCCGGCTGGGTCAGTTGGCATTTCTGTGTGGAGTTTGCATGTTCTCCCCGTGGTTGTGTGGGTTTCCTCCGGGTGCTCCGGTTTCCCCCACAGTCCAAAGTTATGTGGTACAGGTGAATTGGGTGAGCTAAATTGTCCGTAGTGTATGAGTGTGAATGTGTGTATGGATGTTTCCCAGGGATGGGTTGCGGCTGGAAGGGCATCCGCTGCGTAAAAATATGCTAAATAAGTTGGCGGTTGATTCCGCTGTGGCGACCCCGGATTAATAAAGGGACTAAGCCGAAAAGAAAATGAATGAACAAAGTTTAACTTAATAACTTAATTTTTACTCTCAGTGTGCCAGTAGCCCCAGACCTTTTGGCCTGCTATTGAATTTCATCACATCTTCAGCTAAAAATCTTCTACAAAAAAGTCACTTGCCTGAGGTCAAGTAAATTTACATATTTTTTATCCGATTAAACTATATTACTTTCATAATAACTGTCGCTTTAACAGTATGTTAAAGGTACTTGATTTTACATGGGTAAGCAAGTGCCAGTATCACATACAATAAACTAGTGCCTCTTTTTGTCAATACTGAGTGTTCGAAAAAGCCAATGTCTCTTTTCATGTAAAAGCAACACTGATTTATCTTTAAGAGCCAGTAACTGTCATTTTAACTTATAGTAACATTACCATTTGTTTCCTGTAGTAAATGGGCATTAAAGACTTCCTTATATAACGTAAGCAGAACTGAAATAAAACCAAGACTGTTCCTGGGGACAGAATAACTATAAATTGTAGATGACAGTCCCTGTTATATATTCCACATAGCATAGTTACTTTTATTTGAGCGGCTTAAAAAATAAAATCACACTTATTTTCTGGCCAGGAGGTAAGTCTGTCATGTTTAAAGAGCTTGGTGGACATATTAAGCATCTAGGCAGGCACTGCAGAAATGGAGCTGTATATTAGACTGAAGTACCAGGTACTCGACAGTACTTGTCCTTTGGTGACTTGTCATTTAACAAAGAAAATTAAGGTGATTATATTCTCACTTCTTTAATCTCATTCAGAAGCTCGGTGAAGTTTGCTTAGTATCAGCATTGCAGCAAAAAAAATTGTCAGCAAAATAATTCAGTATAAAAATTATGTATGATGTATATAAATGGATGACTCAGAGATGAATGGATGGATGGATATAGATGTATAGATGAATTTAAATAGATATGGATATATGGTTATAGATATACATTATGGACGGATGCATAAATACAGTATGGACGGATATATACATATGGATGGATGGATGGATGGATGGATGGATGGATGGATGGATGGATATGGGGATCGATGGATGGATGGATGGATGGATGGAGGAATGGATGGCTTGACAGATATTGATTTGAATGGATGGATGGTACATGTAGATATGGATGGATGGATGGATGGATGGATGGATGGATGGATGGATGGATG
>CAIGQQ010000001.1:8284238-8309948 GCA_903798035.1 Danio albolineatus | reverse complement strand
CAATGAATTACCAACCAACGAAATAACTAAACAACCAACCAACCAACGAAATAACCTACCAATGAATTGACCAACCAACCAACAAACAAAATAACCAACCAATTAATCCATAAACAAATGAATGAACAAACAAATGAAGCAGGAAATTCTAAAAAGCTGAAGGAAAAAGTTGTATTGCACATTTGATGCTTCAAAATCTCTTTTAGTCTTTGACCCCTTGCAAAAGACAGACAGTCCTGAAAATAAAAAAATGTAAAAAGGAAAATAAGGGTTTTGAAGAACACATGAATTCAAAACAATCAGCTATTAGGCTTTGATTCTCAGTGTCCCAGACTAACTGATAAGCTCAGACTGACTGAACCCTATTTCACAAATGACCCTGACATTATGACTGCAATTTCTCTCTGACTCACTGATCTGCTTGTTTCTGGCGTGGTATTTAAAATGTGGCTGGGTGCCAGTCACAACAAATCCCTTTAGCTACAAAAATGCTTGCTTATAACTGAAAGCACATTAATGCTAAGAGCTTTCTTAAAATATAAATAGTTTGTTGCAAGTGGCTTCTGGACTTATACAACATTAAACTTGAATGGTTGTTGATTTCAACTATGTAATAATATTACTTCAACACAGACAGAAAAACCAAACACAAACCACTTCATGGTTAATTAGATATTGTTAATTAAATGTAGGCATCACAGTGGTGCAGTGAGTAGCATAATTGCCTCATGGCATAAAGGTCGCTGGTTCGAGCCTCTGCTTGGTCAATTGGCATTTCTGTGTAGAGTTTGCATTTTCTCCCCATGTTTGTGTGGGTTTCCTCTGGGTGCCCCGGTTTCCCCCACAAGTCCAAAAACGTGGTGTAGGTGAATTGGGTAAGCTGCGTAAAACATATGCTGGATAAGTTGGTGGTTCATTCTACTGTGGCGACCCCATATTAATAACTAAGCCGAAAAGTAAATGAATGAATTAAATGTACATTTTAAATCTGTGTACATACAACAACCCTAACCCAATGGAAAATGTAACTGAAATAAAGAGTTAAATTGAAATAGAAAAAGAAAGATAAATATTGTCATTGGCTCCTGATAAGGACATAATCAGATTTGTTTAGTAAAATCTTAATTATGTAAGTGTCAACACTCAAGAACGTAGATGGTATGAAAAAAAATGTGAAAAGTATTTCATGCGAGAACGTGTTTTAAAAACAATGTCTTTGTGAACATCATTACAGACAAATTATTACTGTAATATGACAGCAGTTATGTTGCAAACAATCTTTCAACAAAAGTTTTGCTGAATGAGTGTTGCATTGATCTGTTTATATAAAAAAGATTTTTTTTTCCCTAAAGATACTCACTGTAATTACTTTAGCTGCAAAAATATTGTATTTTCTCAAAACTGTGCACTATTCGTTAATGGCAATATTATGGCATCTGTCACTAGATCTTTCAGCTATTGGTGGAGCAATCGATCCTTAAACCTACAACAGTTTCTTGAAATTCAGTCTGAAATTCAGATTTTTCATACCTCACTGTTAAAGAGCCCATATTATGGATTTTTGAAAATGACCTTCCATGCAGTGTGTTACACAGCTCTAAGTAAAGTGAAATGTCCAGCTAAGGCTTAAATCTGAAAGTGCAAAGTGTTTAAAACGATTGATTCATATATAAAAGAGTCGACTCATTGTTGTTTAAATGAATCGTTATTAGAACGAGTCTTTAGCCGTTTCGGCTTGACGTCAACGCGAAACATAATAGTTGCGCGCGCAGACCCGGGAAAATTGAACTGCCCGGCCCCGCCCACAGACAGGAAGGAAAAGTGGAAGACAACAAGCACTGTATTGCAGTAAGTGTTGTAGCATAACCAGCGGAACAGCAGTGACGTGTGATCTGAGTAATATCTAAGTAAATCTTTATACTGTTTGATGGCAGTATAAAGATTTAGAGAGAAGTTATTGACAGCTTTGGTAGTATTGGTTTTCGCGTTTTGCTCTTTGTAGACGGTCCCTAAGGATCGCTCTCTGCCGCCTGCGCACAGTTTAATATAATGCGTCCGGCGCGTAGGCAAAGCTCATTTTTAGGAAAATAAGGTTGTAGGTGATTGTATACATTGCGACGGTTGAAAAGAGGTGCTATTTGTGTAGGAACAATGTTTCGGTCATGAGTTATTGATCCGGAAAACACGACTGCTGCTAACTTTACTAAACTTATCGGCATTCCGGTTAAATCATGTCCCGCAGACGCTATGCTCTGAAGTGCGAGGGAAAAGCTGTGTTATTTATTATTGTTATGTTTTATTGTTATTTTTGAGGTTTTTTTCGTAAAATACCTGAGAATTACATCCCCAACACGGTGCTGTATTCGCGTCATCTCTCTGAAGAGAGCTACACAAATCTACCAGCTTACAACGCGGGATTTGTTGCACGGTTGTTGTTAAAGGATGGATCAATACCCAGTTTATTTGGACCTGCGTGTTCTTCCAGTCGTGTTGACTGTAACAAGGTAAATATGGATGTAGTTGTCTGTATTGTGTTTGCTCCGTGCAGCATGTAGCGGTAGCCATTTAGCTTACTGCCGAATGAAACTATTTGTTGGTTACAATAGCCCATGAAGTGTTAATTATTACTGAATATTTGTTGTTATGATGAATAATATAGCAATACGCTGTTGTACAACTGCAGTGATTTGTTTTCAATATGTTCTGGCATTGGGCTGCTGACACAGACGTGACGTGGTGACGTTACGTGGTAGCGTCACGGAAAGGAGGTGCTTGGGGAAAAAGACTCGCTCAGACGATTCATATGGGAGTCGGTGGGAAAATGAGGTAAAAATAAATAGATATTATAAGACATCGAAAGTGTTTTTTAACCTTGCATACATATCATCCTGTTGTTTGGGACTTCAAAAAGTGAAATTTAACCGTTCTCAACCCACCATATGGGCTCTTTAAAGCAGTGTGTTACAGTAGTGCAATTATCACAGGTTCGATTTCAGGGAAAACACAAACCGATAAAATGTCTATATTGAACAGGCTGCTCCATAGCCTCTACCAAATGCATATTGTACATTTTGTGAACTGAAAATTAAAAAATGGATAAGGGACCATCTAAGAAGTCCACAAACTGCATTTAAACTAACTTGAATATTGTCTGGTAATGTAGGTCATATGTAAGTTATGGCCCGTTTTCACCGAATGATATGGTACGATACAGTTCGGTACACTTTTATGGCTGACTAAAGAAACACCCCCAATTTTTTGGAAAATAGGCTCAGAATCCATTGCAGCAAACAATTTTAGCTTAGCTTTGCATCGGATTGGACGATTAGCATTCATTCATTCATTTTCTTTTCGGCTTAGTCCCTTTATTAATCCGGGGTCGCCACTGCGGAGTGAACCGCCAACCGCCTTCCAGCTTCAACCCATCTCTGGGAAACATCCATAAACACTCATTCACACTCATACAATACGGACAATTTTAGCCAACCCAATTCACCTATGCCACATGTCTTTGGACTTGTGGGGGAAACCGGAGCACCCGGAGGAAACCCACGCAACCACGGGGAGAACATGCAAACTCCACACAAAAATGCCAACTGACACAGCCGAGGCTCGAACCAGCGACCTTCTTGCTGTGAGGCGAACCTACCACTCACTACGCCACCGTGGCGCCCGACGATTAGCATCTCGCTCAAAAAATGAAAAAATTTGTTTTCCTACTGACGCTTGAAAACAGTCCCAGTACTGCATAATGTCAATACTTTCTAGATTTTCTTTTTTTTTTTTTAGCAAATTGTTAATTTCTAATTGCTAATTAATGTAAATTCTTATTTTTGAAATAATTACTTATCTAATTTTCATAAATAACACACATCAAATACTATAAAATATAATGGTTTGGTTTAAGTTAGTTGGTTAGTTATAATAATTGTAATGTTATATACTATATATCAATATCAATATCAATATATATCTTATTAATATATTATTAATATATTATTAATAATACAGTACAAATACGAAATAACCAACCAATGAATTGACCAACAAAATAACCAACCGACCAATGAAATAACCAACCAACAAATAACCAACCAATGAATCAACCGATCAACCAACGAACAAAATAACTGGTCTAATCCAATGCAATATTCTGCTAATGATCTAATCCAATTCAATGATCTAGGCAAAGCTAAGCTGAATGGATTCAAGTGTTTCTATAAAAGGAACAAGTTGCCAGAATAAAAGATCCATGTCTTTACTAATAATATACATTCTGCAGTCATAGGTCTGCCTTAATCAATTTAATAATTTTCTCTACCAAAAGATATGAAACACAACCAAAGGAAAATGTCATATTGCAGTGATTCTAACCAAATAGCATACACTAAAAAATGATTTTAGCTGAAACTAAAAAAGATGTGCCATATGTTCAACCACTGTAGGAGGGAAGAAAAAAAATCCATGAATAACAGACATCAGGCATGCCAGTGGTTTGAGTGACTGCTACACGCCATCGAGGAAGAATCATTTTTTCTATCAAGACATTTGGTGGTCAGATATTTAGCTGATTTGCAAGTGAAATTTGACACATTCCCAGCAAATAACTGTCAGTTTGTGGGCCAAAATGGTAGCTGAAAGTTATGGAATAACTAAAGGCAGACTTACAAGTCGGCGGTGCGCAGGAAATTAGTGGCATATTCGTCCAGAAGGAGCGAGGAGACGTCTGAGGGCGGATGAGGGGGAATGACTCAGCCTTGTTACTCAGCATGCAGGTTATTTGCTGACACAAGACGCCATTGGGAATTATACTCCTCACTACCTGGACCTTTCGTAAGTCGGAAGCGTTTAACGAGACAAGACATTCATTGTCAGACGATACTGGTGTTTTTTTTCTGTCACTGCAGATGTTGAAACGGAAGACAACAGACAAATGACTAGGGTAATAAGGTCCGGATCATGTAAAATGCCCCCATCAAAGGCTCTTTTGTCTCTGAAGCGAAACAGATTTGCATATGCCGAACACTGGAGTAAATCAAGCCTTAAAGCTATTGTTTTTTTACTGTGGAACAGTGTAATTATTAGCTCTAACTTTTTTTTTAGTAGCTCAAAAACACTTTACGATTAGAACACAGCCTATCTTGATGAGCCTGTCAGCAGTTTTAATGGGGAAAAAAGAGAAAATATAAAATCTTAACACATCAAAGTTAAAAAGAAGGGGAAAGCATATCCAATAAACACTGAATTTAAATGTGGGAAAGATAATTGTACTTTATTTGGTTGTGTTTTTTGGCTAATTTACTTTAAATGTTCATCCTAAAGCTGTGAAAGTACATTTTCAGCATCTATTATATGTTCAGCAAAGCTCTTTAAGGTTGAAATATATATTTTCAGCATTGAATATACAAACACAATCTAAAACATTAGATGTATCATTATATTATGTAGCAGAGTCTTTATTTGCATTATTCTGCAAATGCACAAAAAGCAAGATAATGATGTGGTATTTGGAAATGCATTTCTAAATCCCTAAGAAACACATTTAAAGGGTTCAAGTCATAATGTTCATACAGTTTCTGCACCAAATTAATTTAGCTGAACAATTAGGTTATAATTTAGCTCATTTTAATGGCTCTGCTCAACACTTTCTCTGAACCTAATAAATACAAATATATAAGTGTATATAATTAGTTTATATCTGAAGTGTCATATTGCAGTGGCTCTAAACATGAATCTAAAATGCTGTATCTAAAAAGCAATTTTAGCTGAAAGCAAAAAAGATGTGTCCTGTGGTAAATCAATGTAGAAGGAAAAAAGTCCATGTATTAAAGATATGTATAAGAGTTTGGGTGACTGCTACACATAAGACTTTTTTACTCATTTTTTTACTCATCTAAATTTATTTTTCGATAACAGTCCCTTTGTAAAACCTACATCATTTAAGAGTTAGAATAATACTCCTACTTCATTAAGTGTTAAAGGAAAAAACAGGTTACTTTTATGTTTACAACAGTTTTTTTAACTTAATTCCGTGAAAGCAGGTTGAAACTGTAACAGTCATTATTAAAAATATATATACACTACCTGACAACTTTTCGCCGACCCAAGTTGTAAGAGCAACAAATAATAACTTGACTTCTAGTTGATCATTTGGAAAAGTGGCAGAATGTTTTCCAATGAATCATCTGTTGAACTGCATCCCAGTCACCACAAATACTGCACAAGACCGATTGGAGCCCACATGGACCCAAGATTCTCACAGAAATCAGTCAAGTTTGGTGAAGGAAAAATCATGGTTTGGGGTTACATTCAGTATGGGGCATGAGAGAGATCTGCAGAGAGACATTTGTGAAGACATTTGTGCTGCCCATTACATTACAAACCACAGGAGAGGGCAAATTTTTCAGCAGGTTAGCGCTCCTTCTCAAACTTCAGCCTCCAAATTGAAATTTCCAGAAAGCAAAGAAGCTCAAGATGTTTAAGGATTGGCCAGCCCAGTCACCAGACATGAACATTATTGAGCATGTCCAGGTTAAGATAAAGGAGAAGTCATTGAAGATGAATGCAAAGAATCTTGATGAACTCTGGGAGTCCTGCAATAACGTTTTCCCTGCTATTCCAGATGACTTTATTAATAAGTTATTTGAGTCATTGCAGAGATGTATGCATGCAGTCGTCCAAGATCATGGGACTCATACACAATATTACGTTTTTTTTCCACTGCACCATGACTTTATATTCTATACTGCACAATATTTCTGTTAAGTGACAAGCCTTTTGTCTAAGAAAAGTCAGACTTAATCCCTAATTAAATAACTAAAAATCAAGACATGATCATATTTTATTTTGGTAAAATAAGTGTAATCTAGAGGCCTCTACTTTTCATATAAGTCACTTCTGATACCAAATGGTGAACCAGAAGTGAAGTTATAATTTGTTGATCCTAAAACTTGATTAAAGCAAGATAACGTTTGTCAGATAGTGTAGATATTATAAACATTATAGAATTGTCTACTTTTTATCCCTCTAAAGTATAGGCTTTTGATTTTAAATGGTATTGTAATGAATATTCTCATTTAAGAAACATTAGCAATTAATTTCACAGATTCCATATGTCTAACGCAATACGCCAAACCTAACTTACCCAATTGCTCTACAGTTAAAAAGATCAACCATCACTGCTGTGCAATCACATGGATCTGTTTAACTAAACATATTGCTTTCTAATGTACCTCTCTGTCTTAAAGCTACAGAGCCGCTGAGCATTTCATTTAGAGTCACAGATGTGCCAAGCCTGTGTGAGCAATTTATCCTCAACATATGTCAGGGAGATTTTTTTCTTCTTCTTGCTGCAGTCATGTATATTTTTAAGGCAAGAAATGGCAAGTACCTCGTTTCATTTGTCGCCTTTTTGATAGTGTGTAACGCTGTTTCCCTTGTGCTTGACTGGCCCCTGAACGATTCTCCCCCCCGGCACCACGAGCCTTTATTAGAACTCTATCGGTGCTTTTAATGTGAAAATGCAATAAAGTCATTTCACGCCGCGTTGAGCAACCTCCACTTGTTATTGCGGGCCCTCTGTGTTATTGCAGGCCCTCTGTGACATGCTGGCAGGTTGGGGAGGGAGAATTGCTTCCTCTTTTCTCTCTCTGATGAGCGGGCTATCAGTGAGGTAAAGCTGGGATACGTTGCTGCTATCAAACCAATTCAAAGGAACAGACAAAATTTTACATTGACCTTAGTCAGTACTTGTCGATTAATCACAATTTTTGATTTCGTCTATATCCCCTTTGTTTCCCGAAGGTCTCTTTTCACATTGAACTATTGGGTTTATTGCACATTAAGATTGTGGCACTTTATTACTAATATATCTAGCTTATTACTAGATGAGTATATGCAGAATAATCGAGCGTTCAAGATGAACTAAGCCCCACAATATATTTTTTTTAATCTACGCAAGAGTTTTTAGGTCTCTTTACACATTGTACTATTGGGTTTATAGCACATTAAGATTGTGCAATTGATTGTGGCACATTTCACTACTATAGCCAGGTTATTACTAGGTGAGCATGTAGATTAATCGAGCATTCAGGATGAACTGAGCTTTACAATATATATATTTTTATCTACACAAGAGTTTTAGGGTTATCCTAGGAATTTTTCACTTTGAACTATTGGGTTTATATCACATTAAGATTGTGCAATTGATTGTTACAACTTTTTACTACTATATCTAGGTTATTGCTAGATGAGTACGTGTAGATTAATCGAGCGTTCAAGATGAACTGATTTTCTTTTCTTTATCTAAACAAGCATTTTAGGTTATCCAACAGGTGTCTTTTCACATTTCTATTATAATTTCACAAAGTTTACACAATTAATGCAAATATAACTGTGAGTACTTGTCACACGTTTACTACTACATCAGGGCTATTCAATTAGTTTGTCACGGGGGCCAGTTCATGAAAAGCATCCCAAACGAAGGGCCGGAGAGGTATGACTTGCAATATGAGTGAGGACACAACTGCATATGTTGCATTTTTGCTCATTAAGACAATCATGTTGGCTTTTTTTACATTAAAATGTTAATATGTTGTATTTTGAAACTACATAACATCACTGCATTGTACAATGTGGCTTTATTTAACAAACATTCAAATGTTGTATTTCAAAGCACAACAAAAGCAGTGCATTGCTGAAGTAGGCTTCTTCTACATTCAGACACATTCATATGTTTTAAACTGCATAACAATTAGGGATGCAACAATTATAGATTTTGGTTGTACGATTATAGTCTGAAGAATAATCATGGTTTCACGGTTATCACGTCTAATGTAAATTTAAGCTTTATATTAGGCCTAAGTATTTCGATTAACTGTTGTTATCATCTGCGTTCACTCAGAAATAAAGATATGGAGCTGTTACTGGGGCACTACCTCTTCAAAAGGTACATATTTTTACCTGAAGAGTCTATAATGGTTCCTCAAAGGTACTTTTTAGGGACATTTGGGCACTAATATGCACCTTTGAGTTACCACTGTAGACTCTTTGGGTACAAAAATGTACCTTTTAAAAAGGTACTGCCCCAGTAACAGCTCCTGTACCTTTATTTCTGAGAGTGTACATACATAATCCTTTTAATAATAATTCGTCTAACATATCTTTTGTTTACATTGCACTGAAAGCCACGCACAACCTCACTGCTTCAGCATGAGATGAGTTTGTTCCGCTTGGGGGCGCACATTGGCGTATATTCTACGTTAGAAAGAACAAACTTGCGAGTGGAAAGGACGTGATATTGGAACGGCCTGCCGCTATAGTTAATCCAGTGTGTGTGCGTATTGGCCTCGGCGTACAAGCTCGGAATTTTAAACAAGCACACAGGTGGCATAACTGTGTTTAACTGCAGCGGTTTCATTCTGTGCAACAGAAACGCGGCGTTGAGAAACCTTTACGATTAATTAACTAAATTAAAGCGCAGTGAAATCGGTGAATCGTTGCAACCCTAACAACGATATCTGTGCATTGTATAAAAGACCTTTTCTACAAACATCCAAATGTTTTCTGCTGCTCGCGTCACTCTCTTAATGTCAGGTGACTCATGCTCTGCGCAGCCTTCAACTGCAGCTCGTGCTGTATTAAACAGACGCAGGTCACTTCATAACTATAGCGGCCATTTTTGACTGAACTAAATTTATTTCTGATGTCTTGTCCCACGGGCCGCCAATTGAATAGCCCTGTTTTACATCTTTAAAAGCTATTTAATTACGTTTTACAAATTAAATAAGAACCATACTTCATCTTCACTTTATTTATGATCCAAACTCCCTTCATCCTTTAGGTCTATTTCCACATTGTACTTTTATACTGCAGTTTGATTGCTTAGTTAACATGAGGACTATTGGGAGTGCTGTTCATGATTACATCTAGGTTGTGGCTTGAAAAAATTAAGATCAGTCGAGTGTTCCCCATTGAACTGAGCCTCACTATACTTTTATCACTCTGTTTTTGTGCCAAAACATTTTTTTTTCATCCTCTACATCCCGGAGGTTTCTTTTCATATTGTACTTTTGAATTCACTCTGCACTATAACTGCACTATTAACATGAGCAACACTGTGAGTACTAGCAGCAGCTGTTTACTGCTTTGTCTAAGTTAAGACTTGAAGAGAAGTCTTTTGCTTTAGATTTACCAACAAAACTTGCACAACATGCACAAAAAGTTCTTTTAATTGTCTGACACAAATTTACCACCAGATACAAAGACTGAGCAGGTTGTGATTTATTTTTTTATTTTTTCAGAGACGAGCAGCTGTGAGAAATCCATTGTGCTATAATAAGTGTGACCACTGACCAGGAACATGCAAACACATAAATTATACTTTATCTGCTGTTCTAAAAATTGCTTTTAAACCAATTGTTGACCCCCTAGAATCTTGGCCTACTTATTCAAAATACTAGTTTAAAGTAAAAATCAGTATTGCTTAGATAATCCAATACAGTGTTGTTTAATTTTACAATTCAAATACAAAATAAACAAATCTGCAAATAATAATATATTAACACACAAACAGTTCTTATTCTCTGTCTTGAAAGCATTGTGCTGCTAATATGTGTGGATTCACAAAAATATTATTAAAGAAATAAACTTTTGGGTGGTGGTGTACTTTAAGCGAAGAAAACATAATAGTATGTTTTGTCAGGTTGTGGGGATGACACTTGCAGTGGAACAGACTGTACGTACACATACATAAAGACTGAAGCAGAGGCACATTTCTGCTGCAGTACATTTTACTTTTCTCACTCACTCCTATCAAAAATACAACACTTTTTCCCATTTCCCATTTGTCAAATATCTCTCCATTCAAATAAACTGCATTTAAAAAATAACCATTTTCTCAAGCAGCTTCAGTTTGAGTGGAAGGATCATAAAGAGTCATGTTTATTAACTACATTTTAGGTATTTAAAAAAGTCATAAAGCAGATATATTAGTAAACAGCTATCACTAGAAGGTTTCACATTATTTATGCAATCTTACTGTAGTAAAAATGTGAAATGTAAAGAGAAACCTTCAGGATGAGTGAATAAAGAGCTGTTTATAAAAATAAACATTGCCCAATTTTACAGCAACATGTACCCAACACAGTACAACCTGAAAATAAACCTTCTGAAAAGAGTCCAGACAAAGTCTGGTTTGGATCAAAAATTTAAATGATACAAGTGCTATGGGCTTAGTTTATTCAGAACACTTGGTTATTCTGTTTACTTAGCAAGTAATAATGTTGATATATTGGTACAGATGTAGTATTCACAGTGGTACTCACATTAATTACACAATCCTTATTCAACTCTGGTTTGGATCAATAAAAGAAGTGATGTAAGTAAGCTTTATATATGGGGAAACAACTAATGTAAAGTAGTGTAATGAGTATTTATATAGCGCATTTATCATGTATGGCCATACACCGAAAGCGTGTCACGATCACATCTCTCCACACCTGTGTGCAGCATTCATTTGGATGATGCGACAGCAGCCACAGCACAACGTCGCCCCTCGCTCACCACACTCCAGCTATAGGTGGAGTGGAGAGGCAGTGATAGAATTCGGTGGATGGGGATGATTGGGAGGCCATAATGGTTAAGGGGTGTTGAAGGGAATTTGGCCAGGACACAGAGATTACATGCCTACTCTTTACAAGTAGTGCCATGGGATTTTTAATGACCACAGAGAGTCAGGTCTTCGGTTTAAAGTCTTGTTCAAAAGACGGCACTCACTGAACAGTATAGTGTCCCCTTCACTTTACTGGGGCATAATGGTGCGTTCACACCAGACGCGGTAGAAGTGTCAAGTGATTTACATGTTAAGTCAATACAAATACGTCAATAGCGCGTGTTTCACGTGAAACACCAGAGCTCGAAAATCTGAACTTCAGCAGATATTTGCGCCACGTTAACCAATCAGGAGCTTGCTCTTGTTAGGCGTGTGATCATAATGTAGCGCCTGTTGTTGGTGTCCCAGGGGAAAATCCTCCTGCCGACACCGACAACAGTTTATCAAACTGGGCTTGGCTCAGTCAGAAGCACCGCTGAAAGCTTCCATTATCCAGGTATGAAGTGTATGAACTCCCAGAGCTCGGTGCACCTCTGAAAGGATCTAGTGGACTCAGACACAGCTCCAAACGAATCGACGCTGTTTTTCAGCCTTCATAAAGCACATAAACACACTTATTTTCTCTATAAAATCAATGTTAGCCACTTAGTAATGAAGCTAGAGTCACCAGGTTATAGACAGAAGCCCTGCCCATCACACGAATCCGCGTCTATTGTGAAGTGAATTTGACGCGCGAATAAAATGGATTTGTATGCGCGAATGAAATGAGTAAACTCAAAATGTTCACGCGTTTATTTACACGCGAATAGCACGATTTCTCCACGCTTGCCACGTCTGGTTTGAACACAGCATTAGGACTCACACAGACTAGAGGTTGAGTGCCCGCCTGCTGGCCTCTCTAACACCACTTTCTGCAAGTGATTGTACAGATGTGGATATGTGTGCATCAGTTCTGCTACTCAACCTTCCAGTGTATTCAAGAATACACCTACCAGAGTATTCTTTCAGTGAACTTCACTGGAGCTTTAATTGCATACTCTTCCTACAGCAAGAACCTAAGAATACAATCCGAAAAGAAGCTAGTGGAAAAACAAAGTGATGCAAGTGCTGTGAGGCTTGGTCCATCCGGAACACTCCATTAATCTGCATTTACTCACTAAGCCCAATGTAAAAGCTATTCTTTCAAGTTCCTTTTATTTATATATTATTTGCAAACTTAGATTTTTTTTATGGCTCATAGCAAATGCTGAATTGATATCGTTTCTCATTATCTGCTTTCTGTTAAAAGCACAGCACAGCCACAACAAACTGATTTCCTCCTTGAGCAGCCTTTATCTGTTTCCTCACGCTTTATGAGTGTTGATAATTCTGTACTTAACACTATCTGCATTCTGCACTTTCAACAGTCAAGGCAGTTTGCATAATTTGATGACCAGTAAGTACTGCTCTGCTCTCTCTAGAATAGACATTAAAAAAGACGTCTTAAAAAAAACTGAAGAGTCTGCAAGTCAGGTGCATCCTGCAGAGCTTTCATCGTCACTATTATTAACTGCCTTAAATATATGACACGTATACCCCCGAAAAAGTACAGATTGGGTCATCCTTCATAGTACTCTGCAGTGATGTTTTTGTGAAATTGTCTCGGGACAGGGTTATTCAACGTGACGTTTGAGAGCTCCGCACCTGCTTTGGTATTTGAGCAAGCATTCTCTCCAACACAGAATGTCAAAATCCTTTAGTCGGTAACGTTGACATGCGATAGCAAAAGCTACAATTGCGGACCCAGAAAGCACTCGTCGTCTGAGCTGACTGCATGTCTTGTTGGCCGTTGCGTCAGACAGGACAAATAGGGCTGAATTTTCTTGGTTCGAGTGATGGTGAAGGACTAAAAGAGGGCATGATATGCAAAATACAACATAGTTGGAATGCGCTGTACATTTCAGTGAACACTTAGAAAGAAATAAAACTTTTTATGGAAAGAAACGGCAGCCGACAATAAAAGACTTCACACAAAGTCATTACTGAAAATGCATTCGTTTGTATGCGGCCTTTTGTTTAGATGCTATATAACTGGTGGTGAAGGAAGAAACGAAACAAAAGCGGATTGACATTGAACACCTGCATAATGCCATCAATACGTGACTGAGTGCATCAATCCATTGTTCAACTCTGCAGTCTAAAAATAAGCATAAATAAGAAACCAGCAGCACCACAGTCCAAAAGCTTTCCAAGCAACATTAGCAACACTATACTAAATATCATTACTGAAATGCACTTTTTATTGATCTTTTCTTTACTCCCGGTCTGTGCTAGATTATAAATAGGGACCCGAAAAACAAGCATATTACATCTAATTTGATGAAACCGCTCCCTCTGACCATTCAGCCGTGTCTGTCAGAACTGATTTCAAAATCCTTAAATTGTATGCATAACTTTTAATGGTTTATGAAATTCATGCATCTTTTATTATCTTCAAACTATTTATATGAGAATCAGGCTTATTGGAAATCGCTGGAGCTGGGGTGAATTTTTCCAACATAGGCTCATTCTGAAAACAAAGCCTTATATACGTTTCTGGAATTGTATTGTAATTCAATAATGTTTTCTTTCTGATCACCAGATCCACAACATCAATGGGATTCGAGGACAGGGTAGATGTCACGTGACCTACATGCTGCTACACGTAGGATATGCAAATGTATTATACACACTAGTTTAGAAGTGTGCGCCACTCATTGTAAGTTTTGTTTTATGAATTGGGTTAGTAGTATAGTTTATATAGGGCGTGAAAACGCGGAAGACCTTTCTTTTTCTTTCTTTTATTAGATCGTTTAGAGATTGTGGGTTTTCTAGTTAGAGTTGTGTTTTGGTATACTATTTTCTTTTCTTTGGCGCCGCTTTTGTTCCTCTTCCCCTTTTAATAACTTTTTATTTTGTTTTCTTTATTTTGTATATACTTTGCTTATCATTTTCTTCACCTTGTAAAATAAACACCATTCTTGAGGCATAATTTGGTTGTTTGTCTGCTCCATTGCCACCACCATTCACAAAAAGGGCCATAAATTTTAAATGTTGCTGTAACCCTAGCATTTCCATCTTAAATAACCGTAACACTCATTCTGAAAACAAAGCCTTATATACATTTCTGAAGGCTGCAAATTGTGTAGCCAGATGTACGTATGGCTGCATTTTGTCATTAAAACGAACGCTATGGGGTGATACTGTATGACGCTGTTCCTTTTCACACTTAAGAGCTGACTGATGTTACCATATTGTCCAGTGTAGCTTGTACGTCGGTAAACATGAGGCGCAGAGTGGAGTTGACCACGGTGATGGGGTTCGAATCTGGCGAATCACGGTTCCAGAAAGTGGGTAAGACAAAAACAGAAGCCAAAAACCAAAATAAACAAGTAAATAACAGGGTGAGAATGTGGTAAAATCTAAAAAGTGGTAAAATCAGGCGAGGGCTTTTTCTGGATTGTTTTTGAAAACTGTCGGTTGGGTTTAGGGAAGTCGGTGGGCGAGTCAAACGCTGCTTTTGAAAAAACTATTGGTTGGGTTTAAGGAAGGAGGAGGGTGGGTGGGTCAGTCAGACAGTCGACAGCGGCCTCTGGTGGATTTGCGGAAACGAAAACTGCAAAAAAACATACCTCCTGGGACGTATTTGGCGCTCTCCAGAAATGTATATGGCGGTACGTTTTCAGAATGAACCTTGGTAAATTTTTCTGCATAAAAAGCCTTGATAGCAAAGAGAATGTACTGTAGGACTAAAGTTATGGCAATTATTTATTAATTGAATTGATATTGTCATTTTTATTGCACTTTTAAAAGCTCACTCGATATGCTTTTGTATGTATTCCTTAGCCCTGTGTTTATAAATTGCTGTTGGAAATTCTTTGTAAATGTTTACATTGTTAATGATTTTAATTGTGTTCAGAACCTGAATTCAACATTTAACCAGCATGAGTGCACTGACCAGTCGTAAATTACGCTAAGAAAGAGATGGCCATGATTAAATAAATTGAATAGGCTTTAATCATCTCTTATTATTGAGCGGCCTTGATTCGGAGTGATGTAGAGAGTGAAAGTGAATGACAGTGGGAGAGGTGAGGGGTTGAAAGCTTCTGGAGAGGGAGCACAGGCTCACATCAGTATCGTATCATGGCAACAGAGACAGATGGAGAAGGGGTGGAAGACGTGGGTGTCAAAAAAAAAAAGGCTGTGCATTTCACTGAGCCTGGGTTTAGTCAGTGCAGAGAGACTTCGACGGATAGACACTAAAAAAATACAATTTAAAAAAAAACATACGCAAGCTCATTCGCATTCAACACGACACAAACCGTACGACCAGCTCAGATAATGAACTCTGAGTCACGGTTTTCTCTGACCATCGCCAATTCCCAGGAACGTTCATCAGAAAAAATAGTGACACAGAGAATGAGTAAGAATGTGGTCGTCATTGAAACCATTTTAAAATTCACAAGAAAACCAGTCATTTTCAAGTAAAACACACAGAGCATTGCTTTTCAATTAATTGGTTTTAAATTAGATGCATTAAATCAGAAGTGGAAACTCAATATCACCACTCTCAACAATCTAAGAAAGACAATGCAGAACAAAGAAAGAAAAAAAGTACAGAAGCCTGAGTGTACATTTTTTGGGGGTTTTTTTGTAATACTTTTTACAAAAAAGTTCCATTTGTTAACATTAGGTAACTAGCAAACATGAACTAACACTAGAAAATACCTTAGGGTATAGCTTAGAGCGCCCTCATTTCTGAGAGTACATTTACACAACAATGCTCTACTTTTTCCTTTACATTTTTTACAAGATTTAACAAGACCTAAACAGCTTTAATAATAAAAACAAAAGGCTTATTGCCAGTGCACATCTCGAGGCAAATATACACTGTAAAGCAATGGAGGGTTCCACACAATTCTTTCAAGTTGTCCCAACCCAAGTTGATTAAGTTAACCTTACTATCTTTGTTCTGTTTATTTAGGTTGATTGAACATAAAACAATTAAGTTGTCTGCAAAAATATCAAGAATTATGTTGTTTCAGTTCGTTTTAATTAAGTAGTTTAAACAAGCGGCAAAAACACTTTTTTAAAATGTTTATGGCACTGACATACTTTAAGTTATTTTCAGCTGAGACCACTCAAACAAGCAATATAGTCAAGGACTAGCCTAAAGCTTTGTCTGGGGCTATACAGTATGTCTAAAGTTAACTAAACACTTAAAAATTCTACCTAAAACTTTTTGAGAGCTTTTTGGTGACACTTACAATAAGGTTCTATCAGGTAACATTATTGAACTGATGGTAACTATCAGGATTAGTTTAATCACTGGCTTTTCTGTTAACAAGGAAAATCTGCAGTATACGTAGTTTCGGCATCAACATCGCAAATTGTGACATTGTGACATTCACAATTGTCACATCGCAGGATCCTGGAGGTAGAGTTTGAATTATAATTTACCATTTGCATGTGTTTTTGAGGCCTGCGACTATATAAAGATTTTAAAAGCATTTAAGCATAATTTATTGTACCATTTGTACATTTTATAACAATTAATTTTATTGAATTCCTTTTATTTTTATTATTCAATTGCTGTACCTAAAAACTGGTAGACTCGGAAAAAGATAAAACATTTGCGTGTGTGTGTGTGTGTGTGTGTGTGTGTGTGTGTGTGTGTGTATATTCTAATTGTATTGGTCTATGATTGCATGGTTTATTATATTTTATGTCAAATGCACTTCTCTACACAACCATCCCAATCAGTTGAAAATGCTTCGTTCTTTCCAAAAAGAGATTTTCAAGTCATCTGGTGAAATTGTAGTCATATCGCAATGTATATCACAAAATTACAAAACATTGCAATGTTAGACTTTTCCAATATTGCACAGCCCTACTGCATTATTACTATTTTTATACTTGTTTTTTTATGTTTTAGATGTGTACAGAGTCCACCTATTTATACAGTATATACACTGTAGAACATGCAAGCATTTGAACAAAGCTACTGTAAACATATACAGTATAAGCTTGTTTATTTATTTTTTCTGTTTTTTCTTACAGCATGCATCTTCACGACATTGTTTGCTTTCTCCTATTCACTGTATTATGTGCCTGCAGTTTCCTTGAGAAGGCTTGTCTGAGCAAGTATAGGAACTGCCTGCCCAAGAGAGAGAGCAAGAGAGGGAGAAAGAGAGCTAACTAGGACTGCCAAAGGTAACATGTTAGTGCATATGATTAATTACATTTGCTTGTCTGTAATTTAACCATCACTGAAGCTTAACATCACCTATATAACCTTTGAGTCAAACACGGTCACAGCAGGTCAGTGGCAAGAGCAACATGCCATATTCAAGACCACAATGCGTCATGGAAAGCTATATGTTATTTAATTATTGCAAGGTTCTATCATTTTGATGCAGAGACCTCAAAAAGTGATGCTTAACGCCATTTGTGAAAAGACTGTGTGCTTATAAATGCTGTATTAACTTGATCAAAATAAACTGTGAAGTATACTGAAGTAAATTCTCAACTGGGAAGGCATGTCATTAAATGGCATTTAATGCTGTGATGGTAAAACTAAATTTTCAGTAGCCATTATACTCTGTATAAGGTCAACATGGTCATTTGTTAACTCAAAGTGCTATTTCTACTCGATTCTACTCCACACATTTATTTTGTTCTTATAACATACTGCAATCATGTTTATGTAACCTACAAACAGGGAATGTTGTTTGAACCTCACTGAGATCCATTGAACCCAATGTTTTGCTCAAGAATTGCCTAAAAAGAGAAAATGTTAAGAGACGTGTTAGAGTTTAATAAGACTTACAAGCTTAATTTTCATTATTTTGAGTTTTGAAGTGAGTTTTTGGAGTTTAGAGGTCACCACATTACAAAACAGTAGCACTTATGCTTTGTGTCTTGGCAGTTGTATAACAGCTTCATTATGTGCTAATGCTAGTTCTGACATTACTAAGCATTTTTAGTAAATTTGTTCTTTGCTTCAAATAGTCAAAAATAAGAGGAGATAAAACAATTCAAATGAATGGAAATGTGTCTTAATTAAATTCAGTTATGCCTAGTGTACTAAGTAGTAAGATTTGCTTAATTTAATAGAAGCAATGTTCACTTTGCCCAAAAAAATACTTCATTCATTCATTCATTCATTCATTCATTATATTTACATCAACATAAAATTGATATTTGCTTAGATCAGATCAAACGGATAATTTCAAACTTACAAAGTGATGTAAAATAGCAAGACAAATCAACTACATTCACTGACAATTATGCCTTAGTTAGACCATGGTAAATGTTCAATTGGTCAAACTCATTATTATCAATAATCAATATTATCAATAAAGATTTGTCAGTAAAACAAACCCAGTAACTGTAGGTGTTGCAGCATAAAGTAAAATGTGAAAATTGGTCCAACAAAACAATAAAAAAACAACATTATTTTCAGTGTAGCATTCTTCAGTATCACATCCCTCTTCACAACAAACACACAACTGCTCAATAAACATTACTTTGTTTATTACTTAATATCAGTTTTAAAAAATATTTCTGTTTAAAATATTTTTGTAAATTGCAATACTTAATTAATAATAGAATACTTGATAAACTGAAGTAGCAGAAGAAAAGTTTTCGAGGCATCATATACAATTAAAGTCAATTGAAATACAATTATTAGGCCCCTTTGATTTTTTTATATATATTTTTTATATATATATTACATATATTTTATATATGTTTATTCAAATATTTTTTTTTCTTCTGGGGAAAGTCTTGTTTATTTTATTTCAGCTAGAATAAAAATAAATAGAAATCATTTTCTGGTTAATATTTTTACCCCCTTAAGCAATATACTTTTTCGATTGTCTATACAGAATAAATCATCATTATACAATGACTTGCCTTATAGTTAATCTAATTAACCTAGTTAAGTCTTTAAATGTCACTTTAAGCTGTATAGAAGTGTCTTGAAAGATATCTAGTAAAATATTATTTACTGTCATCAGCGAAGATAAAATAAATGAGTTATTAGAAATGAGATAATAAAACTATTATGTTTAGACGTGTTTAAAAACGACGTCTCTCCGTTTAACAGAAATTGGGGAAAAAATATACAGGGGGGCTAATAATTATGACTTCAACTGTATATCCTTCCTGTCTTCTAATCATTCAGAAGCCCAGCTGAATAAAAGTGTATTTTTTTTAAAATATGTGAAAAACTATTGACCCCCATTAACATTTAAAATCATACTGTAAAATGTTATGCTTAAACTATTTGCACATATTATTTATTATTTTTAAGTGTTAATGCATTAAGTTAAAAAGTCATAATTACAATTTTAATAGATTGACAGCCCTAAAAAAAGAAGAAAAAACACTAAGCGTCTAATAGCAAATTAGCACTGTTGTATAAAAATTCATGCTTTTCCACTTGCAGGTTTTAAAAGCTCATTACAGCTCTTACAACTCCAGCTCTCCGTCTCGTTTCTCGAAAACTGCCGCTGTCGAGTCACATCTCAACAAATGTGCCTGAAAATGGGAAATCATTTAGTTCATAATGAAAACCATTTCTGAGCCACATAATTAAGAGGGCTCTCCTTTAAAAGGGACACATGATTAATTTGTTTCGCAGGAAGCTTGCGAAGGTAATTAAAACAATGACACTTTTGCCCCGATGAACTTGTACAATTTTTCCATGTACGTGGCTTGAGGGATGATGTGCGTTGTCTGTGCTCGAGGCTGGCCAGTTCGATATCATTCTTTGCTTTAGTTATGACCTTACGCTCATTTCATTTAGCCAGTGAATATTTAGAAAGGATTAACTTTTTGAGGTGGTTTTTTTGCTTGTCTTCAGGGCCAAAGTCATTCATGGTCATCCGTTTTTAAACGTTACCTTAAATTACACCACATTTTCTCTTTCACAACCCAAGATTATCGCCATAGTATTTCCTGTAGTATTTTAATTCATGATACAATGATATAAATGAAAAGCAAGATAAGCATAATGAAAATGATCTGTTAGCATAAAGAATACAAGTTAAAGTAGTACATTTACATCTGCCTAATGTCAAAATCTTATGAATTTGTTTCTTTTGTGAAGAAAAGTGACTTCCACTAATCCATTAAAGTTGGCAAGAAGCAGATAGTCTTTTTTTCCACATACTGTGTTGGGGAATGACTTCTTGAACGTGAAATAAATTAAACAAAAAGATGAAAGTGTATACATGAGATGTAAATGCTGAAATAGAACTTACATAAACAATGAATAAATAATTTTAAAGGCGACGCAGAGGCGCAGTGGTTAACACTATCACCTCACAGCAAGAAGGTCACTGGTTCAAGCCTCAGCTGGGTCAGTTGGCATTTCTGTGTGGAGTTTGCATGTTCTCCCCGTGTTCGCGGGGTTTCTTCTGGGTGCTCCGGTTTCCCCCAGATTCCAAAGATATGCGCTACAGGTGAATTGGGTGAGCTAAATTGGGCATAGTGTATGTGTGTGAATGAGTGTGTATGGGTGTTTCCCAGTGATGGGTTGCAGCTGGAAGGGCATACGCTGCGTAAAACATATGCTGGATGAGTTGGTGGTACATTCCACTCTGGGGACCCCAGATTAATAAAGGGACTATGTTGAATGAATGAATGAATGAATGAATGAAATACTTTTAAAGTGTCACATTTTTTGTTTTAATGTTCACCTACATTAGGTTTACTTAAAAACAACAACAACACTTTTTTTACTATGGATTGCACAATATGCATTTAAACCCCCCTCATTGCATGTAATACTTTTTTCCCTTTAAAATAAGCTCTTGAATGGTCTTTTACTCCAATATTGGACAGAATGCATTAGAAACTTAATGCTCATTACCACCGTGGTGGACATTATACTGTACATTGACTATCATGGGTGAGCTTTTTTCAGTAGATTATATGATACATATGTATGCTTGAGCAAACCAAATTTATTTATCTCTTTGATTAATCAACTTAATTACTAATTTGCAACTTATTTTCATTGTTTTGAGGGATAATTAGTGGATTCTGACATATAGTAAACCTCTAATGGGATATTTCAAGAGACAAAATTTTCAAAGATTTCCAATTTTACAGTACGCTGACAAGTTTCCATTCCTGCCTACTTTACCGTTTAACGTCCATGAGCAAGCAAAGTCATGTATTATAATATGCACTCTGAGTCTAATTTTACTTTACTTCTAGGCTTATATGTACAAACAAACACCTATTTTACAAGAAAAAGTGTCTTTTGACCAATAGGAAGATTGCGTGTTCGTGTATTCACAGTAGTATGAGCCATTATAGAGGCCGACCATTATATATAATTTATAATCTGTAGTTTTTATTATTATTAATATTATTTAAGAAACAGATGAGTGCAGAACTGTTTTCCTCTATTTCTAGAGAAGACCCACAACCTCCTCTCTCGTATGTCTTGTTTATACGTCCCTCAAGGGAGATCAAAAGTTAATTAGAGGAGTCAAACCCCCAGTACTTCCAACACTGCTCATTACCATAGGAGGTTTCTCTCTCTCTGCCATTACAAACAAAGCAAATAATTATCGGTTTATTAATATACATAAAAAATGGCCAATAATTTTCACTTCAAAGTACTATTAGCAGCCACTGGTTTTAATTTAATTGTGCCTGTATATTTTTTTAAAGGTGTTTAAGGTTCATGTAACCTGTGACTTGCATTTAATGAATGGACAAGGACCACTGTTTTTTTTTAAATAACGAATAAAAAATGCTAAAAGAATAAAAACTACACCTTAAAAACTCAGATTTTCCAGATATTTGTGCCAATAATTGCTGCATGCAAGCAAAACTACCAGACAGCATCACATGAGTACCATCAAATGTCTCAAGCCTGAAAATGAGAGGGGGTGGATATAGATTTGTGAGGGCCAGCAATTAAGATGAATTGAGACGGGAAGGGCTGAGATCCCAATAAGTCCCTGCTGCCGTGTAATTACATGCTCTCTGCTTCTTATCGAGTTGATCCGAAGATCTCAGGCCTGCTGGATTTATGAGAGGCCCGTGTGGCAGTAGGGGGCACTTGGAGGTAAAGTGTCATCTCTGCTTAACAGCTGCGACCATATTTATCCACAGCTGGATTTATGAGAATGGGTCCCGTCCCTTGGGCTGACCCAAGTAGAGAAAATCGCAGCTTAGCGGAGACAGACAGGACGAGCAGTGAGCGATAGGCTCCATGCGATGATGCACGTTCTTATGATCGTCATCTCGACGCGGTATGTCAAAGACTCATCATCCCAGGGAACAGCTGAGAAATCAAGCTTGATGACGATGATGTTGGTCAGAAGTGGTTTGGGGGGATGCTCAAACATACCCGCATACAACAAGAGAAGAGGCAAGCTTTAAACGAAACTGTCTTCATTTTAAAAGAGACACTGCTATTTCAAAACCTCTGCGTGGATGTTTGCGTGGATCCAATTTCTGAAAAAGCCATCCCCAAAGGGTTTTGACGCCTAGACCGTTGCCAGGGAGAGGCGTATGGGGTCATGGACATCAGAGACGCTGAGAGAAGAGGACTTGGGGACATTTGGCTGAAAAGATAGCTGGAGATAGACACGGGAACGGGAAGAGAATGGGATTTTGTGAAACATGAAAACTGCGAAGGGAACAGATATGGTGAAGGTAACGAGATTTGGAGGGAGAGAAATGGAGAGTCAAAAAGAAATGCGAATCACTTCTATTATAATAACCCACCTCTGACTCTCGGTAGTGAGACTCCTTGCTTATCTCATCTTCAAGCCAGAATAAAACCCATTTTCAAGCCTTAGAAACAATATCAAGAAGGGTTACCATGCCCAACATCCGTGACACCCCTAGTTAGAGCGAGGCCGAGGAGGAGTATAAGAATGCATGACGTGCCACCATACCGCGTGTACCATCCTGATTGTCGGGCACCACAGAAGAGCAGCAGATTTCAAGCTGTGTCACAGATATTTGGTGCAAAAGACCAATCATGTCCGTGAATCCATCACATTTCTGCACTTTTTGTTATTATGTAGGTCTTCCTTTCTCTTCCTGCTCTCTTTTCACTTTTTCTTTCCAGGATTACAGGCAATGTTGCCATTAATGTCCCCTCAGGCTAAACAGATTAAGGGCTGTAATGACTCTCGACAGTGCCTGCGAGCACAAGAGTCACATATATTTAAGGACGCATGGCATTTTTTTTTGGTTGAAATGTTCGTACAGTGCCAGATAAACTGTCTATTCTCATGCTACCCCTGGGGGAAGATGTTTAAGCACTCAGATGAGGGTTGTGGCTTAGAAGCCTCGGCTCATACTGTATATGCCCACAAGTTCTCCATCTTCTCGCAGAGTTAGAAAAGAAAGTGGTGTACGTGCCAAACAACTCTAACTTCCAGGCACAGAGGCTGCCAGGGCTGATAATTCTGCCCCTGAAGTGCAATTGCCATTCAGCACCCTTTCTCTTCAAAAACAAGTCAGATGAGGAAAGCTTCGCACCAGCCAGTAAAGCAAAGCGGATCTTTAGACCACTCTGTTGAAGACTAACAGAAAAGATTGATCACAAATACAGTTGAAGTCAAAATGATTAACCCTCCTATGAGTTGTTGTTTTTTTTTTTTCAAATATTTTCTAAATAGGCGCCACGGTGGCCGAGTGGTTAGCACGTTCGCCTCACAGCAAGAAGGTCGCTGGTTCGATCCCCGGCTGGGCCAGTTGGCATTTCTGTGTGGAGTTTGCATGTTCTCCCCGTGGTTGCGTGGGTTTCCTCCGGGTGCTCCGGTTTCCCCCACAGTCCAAAGACATGCGGTACAGGTGAATTGGGTAAGCTAAATTGTCCGTGGTGTATGTGAATGAGAATGTATGGATGTGTTTCCCAGAGATGGGTTGTGGCTGGAAGGGCATCCGCTGCGTAAAACAAATGCTGGATAAATTGGCGGTTCATTCCGCTGTGTCGACCCCGGATTAATAAAGGGACTAAGCCGAAAAGAAAATGAATGAATAAATGATTTTCTAAATAATGTTTAACAGGGGGCGCCTAGTGAGTAGCACGTTTGCCTCACAGCAAGAAGGTCGCTGGTTCAAGCCTCGGCTGGGTCAGTTGGCATTTCTGTGTGGAGTTTGCATGTTCTCCCCATGGCTGCATGGGTTTCCTCTGGGTGCTCCAGTTTCCCCCACAAGTCTAAAGACATGTTGGTATATGATGAATTGGGTGAGCTAAATTGTCCGTTGTGTACGAGTGCGAATGAGTGTGTATGGATGTTTCCCAGGGATGGGTTGCAGCTGGAAGGGCATCCGCTGCGTAAAACAAATGCTGGAGGAGTTAGCGGGTCATTCCACTGTGGCGACCCCGGATTAATAAAGGGACTAAGCCGAAAAGAAAATGAACGAATGAATGAATGAATGAATGAATGAATGAATGTTTAACAGAGTAAGGTATTTTTCACAGTATTTCTTATAATATTTTTTCTTCTGGAGAAAATCTTATTTGTATTATTTTGGCTTGAATAAAGGCAGTTTTTTTTTAACCATTTTAAGTTCAACTTTATTAGCCCCTAAAGCAATATTTATTTTTCTAACTTGCTTAATAAACCTATTTAAGCCTTTAAATTGCACTTTGAGCTGAATACTAGTACTGTATCTTAAAAAAATTAATTATTTCATTAATTTTCCTTCATCCTAGTCCCCTATTTATCAGTGGTTGCCACAGCGGAAAGAACCACTAACTATTCCCGCATATGTTTTACACAGTGGATGCCCTACCAGCCACAACCCAATACTGAGAAACAACCATACACTCTCACATTCACAAACAAATTCATACACTACGGCCAATTTTGTTTACCCAATTCAGTTTTAGACCATTTTGAGCGATGTAAACTAAAACAATGGTCCCAACGTATTTCCTGTTTAGCATTACTAATTTCTATAGCTTCCAAGAATTCAAAAAGAGCCACATATTGTTAAATAATGTTGCGACAACTGTTTTTTTCCTCCCTTTATTTTTATGCCAAGTACAAATTGTTCAGAGATTTATATATATATATATATATATATAT
>CAIGQQ010000001.1:8263611-8283838 GCA_903798035.1 Danio albolineatus | reverse complement strand
ATTGAAGTCATAGTGTGTGCGTGAGCTAATCTGCTAACACTCGCTTTAAACGGGAGTCGCCCGTATTTCAGACACCTCACCCCGAAAACTAACCCCCCGGTCTCCCAGCATATCACTCTAATTCTTAACCAGAAGTAAAAACAGCGACATACATTCAGTATTAGTGCACACAGCGGCAAAAGCTGAACCATTATAAACAGCACCGCCGCACGTGTGTAGCAGAGCTCATGGTGTCCATAGCAACGACAAACAGCAGAGGAACACGCTCAAACGCATTTTAATCCGTAAACACAGCGGCACGCGTCGCGTTTACAACGTGCTTTTAGACGCGATATGAGAATACAAGTTAACAAGAGACACTACAAGCGGTTACAAGTTACAAAACACAGTTAAATGCATCATTTACAAGCTAGAGAAAACAATGAGGTGACTGTTTTAATCGCACTTACTCACACTTGTTGGATAGCAGGCCAGGAAATGTCCCGGTGCTCCTAATTCTCCGTTGTAAACACTCCTCGGAGGGGGAACAGCACATGGCTAGGGTTTAATGCAGAGATATTTCTGCAGAAACGACTAACTCTTCAAAGTCTCATCTCTGGGTTCTCTGCACACTTCCAATATCCAGCTAAGCACAGTGCTCTTCACTGTGTTGCCAGATGTTGCTGACTGATTTCAGCCCAAACCCTGTCCAAAGGGTTTTACCTGCAGAATCAAGTTGAAAACCGCCCGATCTGGCAACATTTCCTCACCGCTGTTGTTTGTGGGCAGGATTGGGGATTTCGAATCTGCGCGCGCATAAATGGGCGGGGCTTATGTTTCGTGTTCACGTAATGCCGAAACGGCTAAAGACTCGTTAGCACGGCGACTCGTTTGAGGAACTATGAGTCGACTCTTTTATAGATGAATCAATAGTTTTAAACACTGTGCACTTTCAGATTTAAGCCTTAGCTGGACATTTCACTTCACTTAGAGCTGTGTGACACGCTGCATACAAGCTCATTTTCAAAAACCCATAATAGGGGCTCTTTAATATATGGCTGCTTACAAATATGGAGAGAAAGAGCTAATGGTATAAGAGCTAAAATTGCTAAAAGAAGTTGAAATAGATCATTATAATATTTTAAAGATGATGCATGTCATATTTACACGACTAGTGCCATCAGATGGATGGTGACACCTTTCAGAGAACAACAGACGTATGAACAGCATGAACAGCATATTCATGAACAGCATACTCAATCTATGCATATTTTAATATCAACTTATTCCTAGTTGATTGACTGCAGTATGTGGATGTTCCAATTACAAACTAAAAGCACACTACCATTCAAAAGTTTGAGTAATATAAATACAAATTTCTTAATTAATCAAAAGTTTATTTAAATGATTTCCACACAAACTGCTGCACAACATTGATAATTATACTGATATTATACTTGAAGACACATATTATAATTTTATAATGATTTCTGAATGATGATGCTGAGTAAATCACTTTATTATTATTGTTGTTTTTATTTTAATGCTAAACATTAAGCCTATTATGTCATATTAAACCAGAATTAGATTGTTTTATTTTTTGTTATTAAAAAATTATTTCCAACTTAGAAGATGGTATATAATGAATCACAACTCCTTCTCTGAAGCCAACGGCATAGCTTTCAAGTAATTTTACTACTGCTGTGAAGAATATAAAATATGAAAATACGTGGAGTGTTATTGACTTTTTGCTTGTGTGATTTCTTTGTATCCCGCTGCTTTAACAGAAACATCAATCCTTTTAAACTGAATTTATGTAGAAATAATCACTGAAAATTGCACCAGTTTTAACAGATGGGAAGAGGCAATGAAGAATTTATTACTTTTTAGAGGAGACTAATTACACCCCCCAGTTGATTTATTTTTACCATGTACTATAAAACATTACAGTATAGTCAGATTTAGGTTTTCGTAGACATTTAATATAAGATAGCCTAGTGTCATATTTTCAGATCAAGTTGTGGCTTTTTCAACAAATGACCTACTATTTTGTCCCCCTGCCTATTTGGTTTCCACCCTTAGAATATTTTACATCATTACACACAAGTACACAACTGCCGTAAACTTGCCAAGAAAATTACAGGAAGGCATCAGTAAAATGCAATTTGTCCTGTGGGGACAAATACAGTATCAGCCTCTCAGAACTCAGCAGAAAAAGAGCACCTAGAAGGCAAACACGACACCACTGATGCCTAAGGATCTACATACTAATGATCTGAACCAGGCTGGCACACCAGACAAACACTGCTTATTCTCCGAGGCACTTACCCAGGAGAATGTGAATATGTGGTGCTACCCCATCTCCATATTTGAATCTCATTCTTTCCACAAAGTAATTGACAGAATCCAGATGGTACTTTAATGGCTTCGCTATTCAGCATGAGAGAACAATATATAATGCAAACTATACTGTATCTCAATATGGCTGTTTTATTAAAGCAAAGGCTGAAAATAAATTATGTAAGGGCTTTATACTATAACAACAGACAGCTATACAGTTCGAGTCAAAATTATTTGCCTTTTTCTTTTTTGAATATTTCCCAAATTATGTTTAACAGAGGGCGACACAGTGGCTGAGTGAGCAACACTGTCGCCTCACAGCAAGAAGGTCACCGGTTTGAATCCCAACTGGGTCAGTTGGCAGATCTGTGAGGAGTTTGCATGTTCTCCCTGTGTTCACGTGGGTTTCGTTCGCTCTAGTTTCCCCCACAGTCCAAAAACATAAACTATAAATTAAATTGGCTGTAGTGTATGTGTGTGTATGGATGTTTCCCAGTACTTTGTTGCAGCTGAAAGTACATCCGCTGCATAAAACATATGCTGGATAAGTTGGTGGTTTATTCCATGGTGGTGACCCCTGATGAACAAAGGGGCTAAGCCGAAGGAAAATTAATTAATGAATGTTTAACGGAGTAAAACAATAATAATTCACAGTATTTCTGTTACGGTCACACAAAGAGAACAAGGAGGGTTATCTCTTTAAGTCAATTTATTCATAACAATGTGGATTGTTCAGCGGGGGGAAGCAGGTAAGTGAATATTCACGGAATGTGATCAGTCTTGTAAACTTGTAAAAAGTTCATAAGTTAAACAAGGATCTTCATTCAATCATCAGAGAATGACAGTCACTTCCCTTGTTACAAATTTGATATTCACTGGTTATGAGAAACGTCCACAGGAATTATTGCTGGTGCAGTGCGGGTGCAGTTTTACCAAAAAAGACCCGCGCAGGACTCTGGTCTACACTGTCATACAATGACTCCTAGTTAACCAAATTAACCTTGTAAAGCCTTTGAATTGCATTTTAAGCTGAACACTAGTATCTTGAAAAATATCTTGAAAAATAGTATGTACTGTCACCATGGCAAAGATCAAAGAACTCCATTATTATGAGTTATTATTATGTTTAGAAACGTGTTGATAAAATCTTCTTTCTGTTGAACAGAAATTCAAGAGTTCCCACTGAGTTGATGATTGATTATAAAGCGTGTTTGGCAGAGAGAGCCTTGAGCTCATAAGATCCTAGAGTCTAGGGCTCCCTCTCATTTGCAGGGTGAGAGGGGAGTTTGAGCTCAGGTAGGTCCCCTGCCTATGGTGAATGGCAGATTAGGAATTGCTATGAGAGATGTACTGCTGATTAAGAGCTCATCTATGGTGCTGATTTGGTTTGGTCAACAGGTAAACTCCACACAGAAATGTCAACTGGCCAGGTAAAGACTTGAACCGGTGACATTCTTGCTGTGAGGCAACAGTGCTAACCATTGGGCAGCTGTGTTACCCTGTCACGGAAAAGGGAAGGAGTAGGGGTGGAAGGGGGGATTCTTCAAGATGAAGATGGCTAATGTAAGACGCTCTGATTATTTATAGTGAGTTCGGAATAATCTGATTGGTGAATCATGCATTAGCTAATGCGGGACCAGCCGCAGTCAATCATAAGCATGTGATCCTCTCGAAATTAGTTTGTAAATAAACTTCACTTGGGGGAAGATATATAGGAGGGCTAATAATTCAGGAGGACTAATAATTCTGAATTCAACTGTATATAATAATAGACCAGTGTGCAACTGATAAATAATTCATTCACGTCATTCTAAATCTTCCAAATCTTTACATACTTTTGAAAATGCAGTGTTTACTTGGCCTGAGTGCTCAGTGTCCCAGTTACATCACATTTAATTTCATTTGGCAGACACTTTAATCCAAAGTAATCAAAGCAACAAAAGAACAACAAAATGTAAATAATATGACAGTCCCTAATGCAGTACACAATTTGCATATATGATGGGGTTGGACATCTCAAAAGCTTTGCTTCTAGATGGAATCGCTAAAACGCAAAACACACATTTCCTATAAATCCAGCTTAATTCAACCAATCAGATGGCAACTTCAAAATTTCAGACGTGTTCTCCATTTAATGTGTTAGTCAGAGCCAATGCTAATAATGGTACTAATATGGGTAAAAGGCCTCTGCCCTCGGGCCACAGTGCCAAAATCAAGCTTTGTTTCTGCTGTCAAACCGGTGCAGCTCTAAAACTCACTCTTAGTAGAGCTATCTGAAGCAAACGTCTCACAAACCCACCATTTCAGCAGTGAAGGGAAAACTAGATCTGACAGAAGCAGACAGTGATCACGATTCCCCATCAGATCACAACTGTAAGTTATTTCTGACACTCGCTAATGTTTGAAAGTGACTTTTGCAGTTAAAATCGTGGCAGTTAAAAAGCGTTGACATTAGCTCGTACAGTCTGATGAAAAAACATGACTCTTGACTCAGGAAAATGCTACCTTTTTAATCACTATGTCAAAAAACATCTCTGACTGTTGCTCTATAGGAAGGTCAGAGGAGGCATGTGTGACATTTCAAAGTTAATCACAGCGAAACACCAATCATCACATGAATCAAACATGTCAGTCTGACGTATAAAAAACTCAAATAATTATTTCCTTTAACAAGATTGTAGTCATACTTTATTTTGAGGTAAAATTCTCACGAATAAACCATTAACTATGACTTTTGCCTCAAACTCCGCTAAATTGCTTCTTATAAATAGTTACTATTTGTTAGGTTTAGGTATTAGGTAGGATTAAGGCAACCCAGGCTTATTCTGAAAACGCAGCCCTATATACATAGAGCGCCAAACACTTCCCAGAAGGTACGTTTATTTGCAGGTTTTGTTTTCGTTAATCCACCAGAGGCCGCTGTGTATGCTTTTTGAGATCTCAAATTGCTCTCATGAGTGCCATTCATTCCTGCTCTTCTTGTGTAAATCCACCAGAGATCACTGTCAACCGACTGACTGACTGACTGACCAACCAACAGATATTCCCCACCCATCCCCTTCCCTAAACCCAACCAATAGTAGGGATGCTCTGACCAGGATTTTTGCAGCCAATACCGAGTACCAATTCCTTGTCATGGTGATCAGCCAAGTAACAATTCTGATGCTTTAAGCCAGAGATGCCCAAACTAGGGCCAACAGGCCAAAGTTGGCCCATGGTAACCTTTGATTTGGCCCACCATCCTATCAGAGAAGAGAATGATAATGAGGGTTGGGACAAGCGCCTTTAACGGATTGTCATTTCTAATTTAACATAACCTTCTGTTTGTTTGTTTGTTTGTTTGTTTGTTTGTTTTATTGCTCATCTATAAAAAAGCAAACTGAAACTAAATGTTTCAATGACATCTTCTTGTAAATATATGTGAAGTTTATTTTTAAACTAATTTCGAGAGGAGCGCATGCTTATGACACGGCTGGCCCAGAATCAAACTGATGCACAATCCACCAATCAGACGATTTCCACCTTAGTATAAATAACCACATCATCTTACCTTAGTCATCATCGTCTTTAAGAATCCCCCCTTCCACCCCCTCTCTGCCCTTTTCCTCTATAGGGTAGCACAGCGGCCCAGTGGCTAGCACTGTTGCCTCACAGCAAGAATGCCTCTGGTTCGGGCTTCTACTCAGCCAGTTGACAGTTCATGTTCTCCCCGTGCTCGCGTGGGTTTTCCCTGGGTCCTCTGGTTTCCTCCCACAGTTCAAAACATGAGACATAAGTAAATTGACTTAAATCAGCACCGTACCCAAATTCCACCAGCAGCATACCCTCATAGCAATTTATAAGCAGCAGGAGGGAGGGAGGTTCTCGAGATCTACCTGAGCTCAAACTTCCCTCTCGCCCTGCAAAAGGGAGGGAGCCCCGGGCTCAAGGATCTTATGAGCTCAGGGCTCTCTCCCGGAAAAGCATGCCAAACTAGCTTATTACCAATCATCAGCTAAGTGTGAACTCTTGAACTGTAAATGAATCGGGAAAGCCATCCATACAGAGGTAATCCGTCAGCTGCTAGCACGAAAAGGAACAGTCATACCACCCCATATTGTTTATTTAAAGAGGAAATGCAGCCATACGTATTTCTGGATACATAATTCACGATCTCCAGAAATGTATATAAAGCTACGTATTCAGAATGAGCCTATGTTGCATTAGAGATGTAGAATAAGATCATGCACGATATGTGCTTTAAAAGTACTAATACGCCACTAGTTAGTGAGAATTAGCCAAGATTTTTCACAGTATAACTGTATATCAAAATGTTGCCCTATATGGTTGAAATAAAAGAATTTCCTATGCCATTAGTCCTCACATCAAGCCTCTTTTTGAACAGAGGAATGAAGTACAGAAAGAAACCACTCATTAAAACATCTACTATATGTGACTTGAGTGAAATACAAGGAAACCGGCTAATTAATAGAAACGATCGACCTTGGAGTCATATACATTTTTGAAGTCTCCGCTCTGACCTCCTCACTTTTGATAACTTAGAAGGATGAAAAAATTAGGACAGAGAGAGAGAGAGAGGGGGGAAGAGAAAAAGAGAGCGGTTTACATAAACTGCACATCAGCTGCTTGAAGAAGTTTTCGACACACCAAATAGATGATATTTCATGCCTCTTGGCCCATGCTACAAGAATAATCACTTCCAAACAACCCGTAAACATTCAAGTCGAAAGCAGCCGTAAGGACTGTGCCATTCTTACCCCTTCTGCCCTTCCAGCCATGAAGAAGGCACCTCAGGATCCAGACCACGGGCTTCTGTCTCAACTAATCAATCCACATGGTAAGCAGTCTTTTCAGGCTTTAAAAGACACGCTCCACTCATCTGTGGCCCCAAACCTCAGGAGGGGCATCAACAGTCAGCGGGTCCTGAGTATTAGCTGTTAAAAAATAAGAAGGATAAATGAATGAAAATGTCAGCTTTCAACAAAACCAGAGCCTGTGGATAAATTAATCTCGTTTGTGGAGATTACCAAATATAGCGGGCTTCTATAAGTACAAAAAACACAGACCCGCCATATCAAAACATTTTGAGCGATAACAGTTGTTCGCATGCTGTTACCAAAGTGCCATTTGTTCCTTTTGGATTTTTCTATGGGTTCTTGGAGAAGAGAGGAAAGAGATGCTTTGATCCAGTGCTTAGCGCCCTTCCTCTGCATTTTCATATAATCCTGGTGGCTAAAGCCAGAAGCCCTTTTATCTGATACTGCCAGTGCAGGTGGGATCGATAACGCCTTGGCCTGCGACTGTGAGACAGTTCCTGGATCACAGCCCTCTTCCATCCTAACTCCTATTGATCTTCATTACTTCCACAGGACCTCGATGCCTTTCCCAAACCCTGACCAGCCATAGCAAACTAGCCCAACGTCTGCATCCCACATAGCTACATCCATAATACACTACAGATCCAGAGGTCATAAAGTAAGATGCCACTTTTGACAGTACGTAACTTAATGCTCCATAGAATGGGTCAGTCTGTGAAGGTTCAGCTTAAAAGTACCTCACATTAGTGCTCAGAAATGAATCCAATAATTATGAATAAACATTAATCAAGATAAAATGATTGTGTCATATCCCCATTCCTTTCTAGCAGTCTACATTTGTTCCTCCATAACACTCAGTTTCACTTGGAAATCAGTGAAATCAGGTAACATGACTTTTGCTGCATGGACACTACATTTCATTCATTCATTCATTTTCCTTTGGTGTAGTCCCTTTATTCATCAGGGGTCGCCACAGAGGAATGAACCGCCAACTTATCCAGCATATGTTTTACACAGCGGATGCCCTTCCAGCTGTAAGCCAGTACTGGGAAACACCCATACACACTCATTCACACACATACTGTACACCAGGGATCACCAATCTCGGTCCTGGAGGTCCGGTGTCCTGCAGGGTTTAGCTCCAACCTACCTCAAAACACCTGGATGTTTCAAGTATACCTAGTGAGAGCTTGATTAGCTTGTTCAGGTGTGTTTGATTAGGGTTGGAGCTAAAATCTGCAGGACACCGGACCTCCAGGAACAAGTTTGGTGATCCCTGCTATACACTATGGCCAATTTTGTTTATTCTATTCACCTATACTTCATGACAGTCATTGGACTGTGGATTTATTGGAACATGTAATCTCCATAGAAATGATAATAGGCCCAGCCGGGTCTCGAACCACTAAGCTACCGTGCTTAACGGATGATTCATTTTTTTAAGTGTATTCAATTAATTAATATCTTTAAAAGTGTGAAAGAGCTTGTGCCTTGTTTTTGCGTTGTATCTAGCCCCAAAAAAATAAGATAAAAAATGTTAAATCAAGAAGCATTTTCTAAAGAAGTAAAATAATAAAATGTTTGCTTTTTAAAATAAGGTGACTTTGCTTACCCCATTTGCTATTATTTTTTATTGTTTTAGGAAAAACCTGATAACAAGAAAATGGTTTCATGTTTAGAAAATGCTTCTTGATTTAAGAATCTTTAGATAATTGAATTAGAAACCAGGCAAAAATCTTTAAGAAAAAATAAAGATTCTTAAATCAAGAAGCATTGCTTTTTTTGCAGTGTGCGCTGAGCTTTACACACACATGTAAAGTCATGTTTTATCTTTTTATATCTTGTTTTATATTTTAAGCTGTGCCTAAATGATCAAATAAATGCAAAAATTGTCTAAAGGCAGCATTTAGTGATTAGTCACGTAAACTCTCATTTGTTGTGTAATAAATTAACATAAAGAGTTTAGAACGAAAAGGCGTAACCATAAATTAAAAGTGACAGCGCGCTATACTGCTCTCTGCTCCTATTCAGATCACACGAATGAGACGCTAAAACTGAATGATGCCAAGAATAGCTCAAAAGTTAGGGATTGTATGAATATGAACATACAGTTGAAGTCAGAATTATTAGCCCTCTTGTTTATTTTTTCCCCAATTTCTGTTTCAAGAGTACACACTTAGCTGATGATTGATTATAAAGCTTGTTTTGCATGCTGTCCCGGGAGAGAGCCCTTAGCTCAAAAGATCCTCGAGCCTGGGTCTCCCTCCCGTTTGCAAGGCGAGAGGAGAGTTTGAGCTCAGGTAGATCTCGAGAACTCCCCTGCGGGTAGCTAATGAACAGATAGAGATTGCTATGAAGAGATAACTACAGTACTTACTAGGAGCATGTCTATAGTGCCGATTAGGATTAGTCAATTAACTTGAGTTGCATGTTTTTGGATGGTGGGAGGAAACCGGGGAACCCGGGGGAAACCCACATGAGCATGGGGAGAACGAGTAAACTCCACACAGATTCGTCAGCTTGCTTGGTAAGGACTAGAACCAGTGACGTTCTTGCTGTGAGGCAACAGTGGTAACCACTGGGCCACCGTGCCACCCATCTAGGAAAGGAGGAGGAAAACGGAAATGGCTGTGATATGGAACTTAGGGTATATATAGTGGCTTAGGACTCATCTGATTGGTGAATCATAAATTGAATAACCAGCAGCAAGCAATCATCTGCACGTGATTCTCTCGAAATTAGTTTATAAATAAACTTCACTTAACAGAGAGAAGATTTTTTCAACACATTTCTAAAAATAATAGTTTTAATAACTCTAAAATCTCTAATAACTGATTTATTTTATCTTTGCCATGTTGACAGTAAATAATATTTTACTAGTTATTTTTCAAGACACTTCTATACAGCTTACAGTGACGTTTAAAGGCTTAACTAGGTTAATAAGGTTAACTAGGCAGGTTAGGGTAATTAGGCAAGTTATTGTATATTGTTGGTTTGTTCTGTAGACTATTAAACTATACACCAGCTTAAAGGGGCTAATAATTTTGTCCTTAAAATGTTTTTAAAAAATTAAAAACAGCTTTTATTCTTGCCAAAATAAAACAAATAAGACTTTCTCCAGAGGAAAAATATTATCAGACATACTGTGAACATTTCCTTGCTCTGTTAAACATCATCTGGGAAATATTTAAAAAAGAAAAAATAATTCAAAGGGGGCTAATAACTCTGACTTCAACTGTATATTTAAACGTAGCGTTTATATGTGTGTGGCACTTATATTGGAATGTACGGTAACTTTAGAGAAACTTCCTAAAGTTGGAATCAGCATTTAGAGAAAAACACTTACAATATCTGATAATAGTGCAATTATTTAAAAAAAAAAACCTTAAGTACATACTCAGAATAGAAACAGAATTTTTGCCTTTTTGTCACAATTTTTATGACCAATAAATTAAAGTTGAAGAAGACTAATGTACTAATATCTAGTGTATCACCAATATAAAAAACAACTTTACTACAGCCAATTTTGGAAAGCCAAATAAAGTGCTTTTGCTTCCACAAAGAAACTCATGGCAGCAACATCAGCAATACCTGAAACCAAGATTTCTTTCTTTTTGTAGGCATTTAGGCAGCTCTAAAAATATTTCAACATAGTGATATAGATTTTTCAGCAGATCTGGATCAGCTCCCTCTTTGAGAAAGTTTGTGGGCGACCGGGCTTTGAAATTTTGCAGATCTTATACATACATAAACAGTTATATAACACTGCAAATAAAAACAAAAGCTTGTCATCTCTCAGTCTTTTAAATAGAGTATTAGTAAATTTGAGGCCTGTTCACACCAAGCATGATTAACTAAAGATAACAATAAATACATTGTAAAAATACATACATTGTAAAAATCATTCTTAATATAAAACAGCAGACTTTAGACCACAGGAAAGTTTCATTGGGATATCTTTCAGGACGATTTTTTTCTGTTAATAAATGATAAAACACTGACAGCCGGTCAGAATCTGTTCATAAAGCACTTGCACTATTTAAAGCTACAGATGACATTGTGAAGAAACTCATTGTTTGATGTTAAAGCCTCTTTTTAAAGATTATTTAAAGATAATGACTATCTTGAAAACAATTGCTTATACCATTGGAAATAGAAATAAAAATTAGGGCCGCACGATATATAACATTGAGATATTTTTTTACTCTGCTATATTGTGATATGAATGCGGATTAATCTGCATAGTCTTCTTTTTATAAACAATTCAATAAAATAAATTGTTGTAAATTTGTCAAAGGTACAAACAGTACAACTTCTAATGCCTGAATGCTTTTAAAACCCTCACACAGTCACAGGCCTCAAAAAACACTAAATAATAAATTATAATCCAGACTCAACATTGCATTTACTCGCAATATGACTATTGTGAATGATCTCATTGCTATATCGATGCTGAAACTATATATTGTGCAGCCCTAATAAAAATACTAGCAAAAGCAAGCAAACTGAAGTGCCTGGGATCACTAAATTCACTGATTACACGATTGATTACAGGATTGATTACAGGAGCTGCATTCACTGGTCAGATGTGCTAGTAGCACACTTACATCTGCTGGTTACAAGGAGGTAATGTCAAATGAAAAGCATAAACTACACTGTAAAAACGTCCATGATTTCAACTGTAAAAAATGTAAAAATACTACAGTCAAAATCCATAACCTGGTTAACAGTAAGTTTACATAATTACAGGAGCTGCATTCACTGGTCAGATGTGCTAGTAGCACGCTAACATCCGCTGGTTACAAGGAGGTAATGTCAAATGAAAAGCATAAACTACACTGTTAAAACACGGCTCTGATTACAACAGTAAAAAAGTGTAAAAATACTACAGTAAAAATCTGTAACCTGGTTAACAGTAAGTTTCCTTAATATTTACAGTGAATAACCATAGATTGACATTCCCAGAATTTCCTGCATGCCTATTTTTGTACTATGTTGATATCACTATGATTATTTTTTAGTTTTTACCCATATCGGTTATGTACATTAGAGCTTTATGTTACATCTAATGTTGATACATAATTTTTATGTGTGTTACCGCGATGGTGTTTAATAGTTGTGTGCTTTATTAACACTATAAATGAATGAAACGGTAGTTTACCGTAAATATTTTTAATTACTTTTACACTTTGTACCATATTTTTAATGGTGAAATACTGGCAACCAGAGCTGTTAAATTTACAGATTTGTTTTTACAGTGTTAAAATAAACAGATCGGTCTTGTTCATTAGTGTGGATGCAAATATATTTATCATTATATTTATATTTATAGCGATCATGCTTGTGGACTGGCCTTTACACCAGACCTGAACAACACGATTCAATTAAATACAATAGAATCCAATATATACTACCATATGATTCTACCAACGATGAGTTCAATGAACAATGCAAATTCCTGACAATGAACTGATGCCTTATTCTAATTCAGACAAACTAAAAAAGCAATGCTGAAACAAAGAAAAAAATTATATTTGCGTATTTCCAACCATCCATACACAAAGGTGTGCATTGAAGACACAGTATTCATTTGGTCAATCTATTTCACCATTCCACTTCAGGAGCGATGTAAATAGGATGTCTCCTCGATATTACCATTTCACCAAGGTGACTTTCAATACTTGAAATTATTTATGCATTCACACGGTGAGCCAAATATGAGATGGTCCTGCACATAAATCTTGCTTAGTGAGCCATGACTGTCTGGATTATCGCACTCATTCCTTTTTTTTCAATGCTCGTTCAATTCACCGCACCCACATAAGTTCAAAAGCTACCTCATAGTCCTATCAAGCCATGATGTATCGCCAAAGAACCAACACGACGTGAATTTGGTCAGCAGCATTACCCAGATGATAGCAAGAATGGCACCTCACTTCCATGTGGCACCTGGACACCCTGATAAAATTATGATGACCCGCAGCTAATAATTGATGATAAACTAGTCCACAGCATCTTTATGTATTAGCCAAGGACTGGGGCTGTGCGTTATTCCCATCCCTCTTTCTCTCTCATTCCTCGACTGCAGCTGTGAATGCACAAGGCGAAATAAAAAGGCCGGTTAAAAGAGAGTGTGATAAACAGAAGGCACAGCAAGTAAATGAGAGCGGTTTATTGAATGGCAAAGCTCTAAGGTGCCACTCTTCCTCACTGAGTAAGGCTAATTCAATTCCCTCCCATGTCCCATCAAAGAGTGCTTAGGAGTGCGCCGGCATCAAAGCCGTGCCGGAAAATGCAGAATGATTGTAACTCAATTGGTGCCGGCCTGTCATTGATTGCACACTGGCATAAAGTCGAGTGCAAGACAAAAGACTTTCCTGTCCTTCCCTGGACTTTGTAATCACCTTTCTGATGTTTCAAGACTGTGAATCATCCACTAATGCTAATAAAGCCTGAGGGGAACCCAGCACAGGTCAAAAACGCCTCTCAGATAGAAAAAGTAACTAGGCATACTTAAAAAGCCCTCAGCTGCCGTGAATGGATATGGAGAAGTAAGGCAGCACTACTGTAGTAAAGAAACGCTCCACTTATTGGGAAAAAGGCTCATTTTACAACTGCCCTAGAGTTAAACATATTTAAATGCATTCAGCTGATCTCTGGGTCTAGTGGGCAGCACTTTTAACTTAGCTTAGCTTAAATTATTCATTGATTTTCCTTATGATTAGTGCTTTTATAGTAGGGGTCACCAAAGCGGAATGAACCACCAACTATTCCAGCACATGTTTTAAGCAGTAGATGCACTTCCAGCAGCAACCTAGTACTGGTAAACATTCATATACATTCACACACACTCATACTTTTTTTTTCTCAATTTTGTTTACCCAATTCACCTATTGCGCATGTCTTTGGGCTGTGGGGAAACTGGAGGAAACCCACGCCAATATGGGGAGTACAAGCAAACTACACGCAGAAATGCCAACTGGCCCATCCGACACTCAAACCAGCAATCTTCTTGCTGTGAGCTGACAGTGCTACCCACTGAGCATCCTTGCTTCCCCTTAGCATAAATCACTGAATCGGATTAGACTGTTTAGTAACTTTACAGACCATTAAGTTGCATTGTGTACTAAGACTGACAGAAAATTATAAGTTCCTATTTTCTAAGTTGAAATGCTTAGGAACTATACTGTTATTCTGACGCTATCGTTAAAAAAACTTTACTGCTGTACCATGGCTATGCTATCATGCAGTGCTGTTACTAAGGCCCCGTTTACACTAGTGCGTTTTAGTTTTAAAACGGCGTTTTAGCATGAAAACGATCCGTGTCCACACTAGCGTTTCACCCAGCGTCTCTCAACAGATCTCCACACTACTCCACCAGAAACGCGTATTACGTGACCATTCGCGCACTCTCGGCATGCGTCTTCAAGTATAAACAGGAAGCATGTGTCTCACTCGGCATTTGGTTATTGTTAGTCAACAAACGCTGGTTGAACGATGAACGCGATGGTAAAGAAAGCAAGAGAGGTCTTTTTGAGGACAGACGACGAGGTCGAGTTGTTACTTAAAGTAACAAATGAACATAAAACATCCATGGCTATCGTAAATACAGTGTTTACAGTGAAGGCTGGTCTGCTGTCTTCCGGTGGCGTTATAGTCATGGCACTTGACGAATAAGGGAAGGATACGCAATGACCCAAAGCCCCAATCACGTAGCGAATCTCAGCAGCCACGCCTCCGTTTTCAAATGTCTCCGTTTTCCTCCATCCACACTGAAATGGAGCAGCAGCGTTTTAGAATGAAAACGGCCTCTCCAGCGTTTCCAAAACACTCCGTTTTCGTGACTCGAAAACTCCGGCGTAATGTGGACGGATGGCATAATCGTAGCAGAACTTATGCGTTTTAAAACGAAAACGCACTAGTGTAAACGGGGCCTTAGTTACTTGGGGAGTATTTTCAGTTGCTGCATAACATCATTGTACATGCTGCAATAAAAGTCCAGGGTTTCATTAATGGGACTGTAGTGTACTGTTTTATACTGAGTATTATTTTATTGTGTTAGTGGTTATTCCATACTGTATATCACCAAGATAGATTGAAAGACTATTGATAGATTTTTGTCTTTTTATTATTATTATCTGAATTGGAAGATAATTTTATAGTCTGGCCAATAGATGTCATTAAAAGAACTGGCTCCTGAAGTATTTTCCCTTTTTTTATTCCATTGTTTAAGCGTTTTAAGCTATAGTATGAATTAAATGAACCAAGTATAAGATGAATAACAAAGAAGTATATGAAAGAGCTTTCAATTTCTTTCATGAAGGAAAGAACAAAAAATCAATGAAGCACTCCAAATGACACAAATAGCTAAAACAGAGAAAAATAAAACAGAAAAAGATAAACTTTCACAGTGCTTCATGAGAGTGGGCGAAGTGAAATAATATTTTTTCATTCCACTTCTCTGATTGGTGAAACTTCCGATAGCATTGGCTGATGTATTATGCAACATAGGCTCATTTTGAAAACGTACCCCTATATACATTTCTAGAGAGAGCGAATTATGTAGCCAGAGATATGCATGGCTGCATTTTGTCTTTAAAACGAATGCTAAGGATGCTATGACACTGTTCCTTTTTGCACTGACCAGCTGACGGTTAACTCTGTGTAGACGACTTTTCTGTTCTTACCAGTTTGTCCAGTAGCTCGCCATATACGTTGGCGGACTTAAGATGCAGAGAGGAGTTGACCACAAGATGGGGTTTGAGTCTGGTGAAGAACGGTTCCAGAAACAATAACAGAAGCTAAAAAATTAAATAAATCAATAAATAACAGGGTGAGATTGAGTTAAAATCTGAAAACTTAATCAAATCAGGGGGTTTATCTTTTTCTGGATTGCTTTTGAAAACACTGTCGGTTGGGTTTAGGGAAGTGGGTGGTTGGGTCAATCTGTGTTTTTGAAAACACTATTGTTTGGGTTTAGGGAAGGAGGAGGATGGGTCAGTCAGTCAGTCAGTTGACAGTGGCCTCTGGTGGATTTAAGCTAGAAGAGCTGGCGCGAATGACACTCGCAAGTGAAATTTGAGACCTCAAAAAGCATACACAACGGCCTCTAGTAAATTAGCAAAACAAAAACTGCAAAAAGGGTAGCTCCTAGGACGTATTTGGGGCTCTCCAGAAATGCATATAAAGGCATGTTGAATGAATGAACCTTGGTTGGTATTATTTGCGCCTTTTTTACATAATTAAAAGACCTTTTTACAAAAGTGAACACTTTTAAATGTGCATTACTGCTAGATCTGTTAGTTAAATAAAATACTTTAAATCTTGCTCTCATAAACATAAAAAAAAATCAATGTCAAAGTCAATGTTGATTTGGGTCTCTGACATGTTCTCTTTTTACTTGTTGGTCCTGCTTATTATTAACTATTTCAAAATGATTTGATAAATGATAAAAGAACTTTTCCTTTCCCATTAAAATTAGTGTAATATACAACTTTAAGACGTTGGCAACTGCACTGGGCAACAGGCTGCAATTATTATAACAGTTTCATTATTTTCATCTTCTTTACACATTCTGAGTTACTCACGAGGCAACCTTTTTTTTTTTTTGGAACATAAGACTACATTTTCTTACTAAGCCCTAATGTGGTATCCAGCTCACAAAATCCCAGTAAGGCTTAGTAGTTCCGACTCTTAAATTCCCACTTCCCACTTATTTGCTTGGAGATTTCTATTACATAAGATCCCAGTTAATGTGTGTTTCTATGTATGTCCACAGACATACATATTGCATCCAATGTGTCTAATTCTGGAATCAATTGCAACAACGCTTTAATGAGGATCATTATGTGTCTATTAACGTAGTCAATTATCTGGTATGCTAGCTGTAATGCATGCACTGAAGGGCATGTATAAAACAGGTCAGGAGCAACTAGAACTCTCTAAGGGCCCATAGTACATTAATAGTCATAGTCTATGTGAGGGATTTTCCACAGGTTGCATCAGGCAGTGTTGGCAGGTGGGGGGTAATTAGGAAGGAAGACAGGAATTCCTTTCAATGAATTTAAATTCTTCAACCTAGACTGTTTTCTGAGACACAAAGTCCCATTAGCATTCGTTAAAAATAAGATTTAACGTACACATATGCATGCACTGCTGTTCAACATTTTGAGGTTTTCGTGTGCCCATGTTTTATCAGAAATGCAGTACAACAATAACACTGTAAAATATTATTTTCTAGTTGATTATATTTGATTTGCAGTTTTTTACTTCAGTTAATATTAATATGATTTTGTGCTAAAAAGTTTATTATTGTTTTTATTATTATGTCAGTATTAGTATCATTTAAATTTCATCAAACAGAGCAGGAAAGAATGCTCGATTCAATGACATTCATAATAAATCTATGTGATAATATTTATAATATTTTATAGTAAATATAATGACAAGCACAGTTGAACTCAAATCAACAGCCCTCACATGACTTTTTTTTTTTTGTTTCCCAATTGATGTTTAACAGAGCAAGGATTTTTTCACAGTATTTCCTAATATTTTTTTCTTTAGGAGAAAGTCTTATTTGTTTTATTTTGGTTAGAAAAACAGCAGTTTTAAATAAAAAAAAAACATTTTAAGGTCAATATTATTAGCCCTCTTAAGTATTTTCTTTTCATTTGTCTACAGAACAAGCCATCATTATAAAATATTTTGCCTAATTAACCTTGTTTAAATTGCACTTTAGTCCCCCTTTATTAAAACTCCCTGGCATTTAGAATAAATTTGTTTATTTATTTATGTATTAGTTTGTTTGTTTGTTGTATCTATTTTGTACTGTTTGAATGATGCCAAGCCCTTCTTGTCAAATCGTCACCTTAAAATTATAAGGTTCTGACATTTTTGTCAAAATTGAGTTATTGATATATTCTTATTAATTCAGAGCTTATTTACATCATGGGATGTTTTTTTATAAGTTCTTTACATTTGAAGACTTTTTGTTTAAAAACTAATTTTACACATGTACTGATGCAAAAACTTTGAAACTCAGTATCTCAAAATCATTCAGAACGCAGATAGAACCTTATAATTCCAAGGTGACGAAATGATAACATATTGACTAAACAAATATGACATAAAGTACACTGTTGACTTTGATATATCTAGAAGGTTTTGTGATTCAAGATGATATGACCTGTTTTGTTGTTTGTATTAAGAAGCACCTCTTTTGTATATTCCCTTTTTTAGATGTTGCCAAGCCTTTCATGTTAAATGATAACATATGGACTGAAAAATTTGGTTTTCTCACTGTCAACTCAGAAAGTCTGGAACAATACATATTTTATTTGTAGTGTTTTTTGTGTGTGTGTGTGTGTGGTGGGGGGGGGGGGGGGTCCCATTTAATTCCATGGCTGTGGTAGGGGAGGGGTAATGTGCTGCTTTAAATTGTAAATGCAAAAACTCAATAAATAAATATTATATATAATTATATATAATTATTAATTAAAATAAAATAATTAAATGGAATGCACTTTAAGCTGAATACTAGTATCTTTAAACAATCTAGTAAAATATTATGTACTGTTATTATGGCAAAAAGAAATCAGATATTAGAAATTAATTATAAAAACTATTACATTTAGAAATGTGTTGGAAAAAACAATATTCTCTCCATTAAAGAGAACTTAGGGGAATAACTATAAAATAATTTTAATTTAACAGGAGCGTTAATAATTCTGACCTCAACTATACTTTTTGCACGAGTTTGTGCCTAACCATTATCTACCATTAATCAAAAATAATTTCTAAGCAAGCTCTTTTCACTTCCAGCCTCTTTTGCTCCATGTCTGAAGAATAAGAGTGCTGGTATGAAGTGAGAAATCCTTCACACTCTCCAAGCACACATGCTGTTTGTGGCTCTCTGTCTGTGTCCTCACTTTGACAGCTGAACCTAGAAGACTGCAGACATACTGAAGTTCTCTAATCAGCTGATTTGGCTGAGCATGTCGCTTTGATTGCCACAGCAATTAGAAGTCTGGCCGCAGATTGCCGCCTGCCGGTGGAGACCATATCGAAAATGAGGATAGAGGAGATATACAAGATATAGATCATAGAGATTAGACACAAATCCACACAGCAATAACAAACCACCTCAGAAAGATGCTTGCAACATTTTTGCAATGATGCCTGCAACATCTGGTAACATCTGGTCATTTTTTTAACATATCTTGAGGTATCACTATCTTAGTTTACATTCACGAGTTATTTGAATGAATAGAATACTGTATGCATATTTGGCATGCTGCGCTCGGAAAAACACTTGTGTTTTTTCCCTTGTCGGGAGAGAGAGATACACTCAACAGTATAATTTCTGCTGCTTGTTCTAACTACTTATTTAAAATGAGCTGAAACAACACTATTCTTGAAAAGTGTTAGGACCACTTAATTATTTTCATTCCACTTAAATTTGTAAAATGATAAAGTTAACTCAATCAATTTATGTTGGGACAACATTAAGGAATTGTATGGAACTCAGAATTTTTTACAGTGTAGGAGTTCAGAGAGGGCTTCATAAAGCTCTCCCCACTCAGAAGGGATGCTGAAAGTCAAGAGAAATGGAGAATGGAGGTAGGACATGCTTGGTTATTTCTAGTGGTTTGGTCTTAAGATGACTGGATAATAGAATAATTGCCAACAATGAATAAGCCTTGTCAAAACATTTGTACATGCTCCTCCCCAAATTACTGTTAGATTGACACTTAGGTTTCACCGCTGAAAAAGCAAAATAAAGTTGTGGCAATTTTGAGATTTAATGTTGAATTTGTCACTATGCTACTCCTTTGTTTAACCAGGTAAAAAAATAATAAATCATTGAGATCGAGATCTCATTTACAAAAGTGGCCAGGCCAAGAGGTCTGCAGCACATGACTTATGAAAAAAATTTTTTTATAAATTAATTAAAATGATATAAAAAATGTTAAAATACATTTGATTTGATACTATTTGATCTTTTAGGAAATCTGTTATATATAGATACATAAGAGGCTTGTTAAATAATAATAATAATAATAATAATAATAATAATAATAATAATAATAATA
>CAIGQQ010000001.1:8181694-8229766 GCA_903798035.1 Danio albolineatus | reverse complement strand
AAAGAAAGAAAGAAAGAAAGAAAGAAAGAAAGAAAGAAAGAAAGAAAGAAAGAAAGAAAGAAAGAAAGAAAGAAACGAGCAATAATGCCTTCATTTAATATTTAGCTGAATCAGTCTGGCCATTCTCCTCTGACCTCTGGCATCAACAATGCATTTGCGCCCACATAACTGCTACTGTCTGGATATTTTCTCTTTTTTAGAAAGTTTTCTGTAAACCTTAGGGATGGTTGTGCGTGAATATCCCAGTAAATCAGCAGTTTCTGAAATACTCAGACCAGCCTGTCTGGCACCAGCAACCATGCCACGTTAAAAGTCACTTAAATCACCTTTCTTCCTCATTCTCATGCTCAGTTTGAACTGCAGCAAACGGTCTTGACCATGTCTCCATGCCTAAATGCAGTGAGTTGCTGCCATGTGATTGGCTGAATAAAAATTCGAGTTAAGGAGCAGTTGGACAGGTGTACCTAATAAAGTGGCCAGTGAGTGTATGTTTTATAATATTTAGTTTTGTCAATCTGGAATTTTTGTTAATTAAATAATTATTTAAACATAGTAAGGTTAAGTCACATAAACACTCAAGATTTAGCAGTTGCAAAAACAAGCTGGGAAAAAAGCAGTTGCTAAGCTTGTGTTTTCTTCTGTGAAAGTCTTTTTCCATCTAATCCTGTGCAATTTTGTTATTGAGACGTCATGAGAAATTGCTCTTAAAATAATGTCAAATCTCGTAGCTGCTGTCTTTCAGGAATTTAATTTAACTTAAAGACATGAGCAAGAATGCCTTCAATTTACCATTTAGCAGAAATATTTATAATGTTGAAAAATATGTCTTATTTATCAAAGGATCTTAAAAAAATGCATCACAATTTTCTGTTAAAAGACAACTTTAAAAAAATCAAAGGGATAGTTCCCTCAGAAATTGAAACACACTCCATTTACTTACCCTGAATTGGTTCCAAAAGGGGTTTTGTTTGAACAGAAGAAGATGTTTTGAAGAATATTTGAAAAGGTGGGCGTTGATGTTGACGCCATTGACATCCAAAGCAGGAAAAAAATACAATGGAACAGAAAAAAATTCATACGTGTCTGAAAAAAATAGAATGTGTGTGCAAATGATGGCCGAATTTTCATTTTTGTGATTCATTTTGTGATCTTTCCATGGGCTTATTTCAGAATTAGTAATAAATAAATGTTTCTTGAGGAAAGAAGGTCGCTGGTTACAGTGCCGGCTGTGTCAGTTGGCATTTCTGTGTTTGCATGTTCTCCTCATGTTGGCGCGGGTTTCCTCCGGGTTCTCCGGTTTCCCCCCACAGTCCAAAGATATGCAGTACAGGTGAATTGAATAAGCTAAATTGGCCATTGTGTATGTGTGTGAGAGTGTATGGGTGTTTCACAGTACTGGATTGCAGCTGGAAGGGTGTCCGCTGTGTAATACATATGCTGAATAAGTTGGCGGTTCATTCCACTGTGGCAACCCCTGATGAATAAAGGGACTAAGCCGAAGGAAAATGAATGAATGAATGTTTCTTGAGGAGCAAATCACCATATTGGAGTAATTTCTGACACTAAAGAATAAAGTAATATTGGCTGTAAAGTCCTCTCTTATGCACCAGACACTGTTAGAAACACTTGTACGGTTCTGTTTGTACACATAAACTCTTTAATATTTTTTATACTTTGTACTTTTTGCTACAACCAATTACTCTGTATTAAAAGTCTTTAAATAGTTTATATTTGCCTTTATTTTCTATTGCATCACTTATATTTCTCCAAATTTTGATTCTTGTTGTTATTATTAATTTGCTCTATGTGACCAATACAATCAGAATTAGAATCTTTAAATCACAGAAATAGATAGTATTTTAAAATCTACTACTGGAATATAAAACATTTAAAAATCTAATGTTTCTGTATTATAATGTCTGTATACAGTATTATTGATTAAATTCACGCAGACAACTAAAACAAGTCACACTGACCTCATTTCCCACTGTGTTTGTCATTTTTTGCAGCATTATCTCAGATGGGCTACAATCTGAGCCCTCAGTTCATTCAGGAGCTGGTGAACCGTTACTCTGTGCGCGGTGGGACCAGCGTTCTCCAGCTGGACCGCTTTATTCAGGTGTGTACGCAGCTCCAGAGCATGACCCAGGCCTTCAGAGAGAAAGACACCGGCATGACTGGCAACGTGAGGATGAATTATGAAGACTTTCTGTCCAGTGCCATTACCAGACTCATGTAAAACAATCCAGACGCTTGAACCTGAATGAATGAATGAGTGGCACCACACTTTATACCCTCAGCAGTGCCTTTCTGAGCTGAAACTGTGTTCGTTCAACTTTGCCAATTATTATAGCATGTAACTAGCACTTATTGCAAGAGATGACTGTTGTAATATCTGCTTTAAACAGAAATAACGCAGTAATTCAAGACTAAACTAATGCCAAAAATGCCAGTGGTGCATGTAAATAAAATGCCATTAGCTATGCAGCAAGCACTCTTTACTAATTAATCAGAGTTTGTCTTGAAAGTATGAAATATTTTTTGTTTATTTTCGTTATAATGAATATTTCTGTACTTTTTAAATAGTATGCAAAATTATGCAAATTAATATCAATGCTTGAAAGGCAGCTTTGCCTTTCCAAAGCTTCTTATTTATGTATATTCTTGTTAACCCCTCCCCAGATATTGATTTTGTTTTGTTCTAATACTTTGCTTCTAAATAAAATAAAATAAATTAATTTGTTGTATTTGTTTATTTCTGAAGTGTTTTATTATTATTTTCTTGTATTTTTCTTTATTTTTAAAATAAAAAAATATGTACATTTTAAAATGGTGCCTGTTGTTATTGTAGTAAACATATATACATTACACTTAACATTTATAATAATTATTAGTGGTAGTAATAGTAGTAGTATTGTCATTGTTGACGTTTTATTAGTATTATTACGATTTGTTTAATTTTCTGTCCCAAAATCAATTGCTTTATTAATTTTGTATGTTTATCCCCTCCTTAACCTGGCCTTATATTTATTTTTCACACTGCGGTTTTGTTTACAATAAAAATTGATTACTTCGAATAATACTTATACTACTTATAAAACTAATAATAATTAAATACTCTTAATAATATTTTTATAATTGTTACCTTCAAACTATGGTTCACGACAAACGGTCAGTATGTTTGAACATCGGTCACTAGGTGTCAGTGTTGTTTTAAGAGGACATCCTGTATGAAACCTTTTTTTCTACTCGTACTACTTAAACTAATAATAATTAAATACTCTTAATATTTTTATAATTGTTACCTTCAAACTATGGTTCACGATAAATGCTCAGTATGCTTGATCATCGGTCACTAGGTGTCAGTGTTGCTTTAACAGGACATCCTGTATGAAACTTTTTTCTGTTCCTCAACGAATGACACTTAAAAACGTCATTCTGACGTACAGAAATAGCCAATCACATCGGTGCTTACGGTGACGCTAAGACACAGGAAGTGGAGGCACCTAGAGATAGAGGTACGTACAGTCATGGGATTTTATAAACGCACGCGCCAATGATTTGATAAATGTTTGAAATGTTACACATTACATCGTCAGCAGGTTATTCGGTATGGTTTTAGAAGCATATCCAAGTAAACATACCCCGTATTACTACATTTTGTTGCGGCTCATGTTTTGACACCAGTACCCTTGTGCCAGTTACGTGTTTCTTTAAAGACGAGGTTGTTACACAATCACTTCAAATGTCATTTAATTACTTTTCTCTTGTAAAAAAAACTGTTTTAACAGTGTTGCTTGGCTTTTTAAACTTGTGTTTTAGTAAAAGTTTAATGAAAAATGCTGACCAATATTCGAATCGCCACATTTCCCCACTTATCAAATTTGCATGTTTTTCTAGCACAAAAATCAGAACATTGGATGATTTCAGAAAATATTTGTACATTTTTCCTGATGTTAGAGTGAACTGTTTCAACGAGATTTTTAGCATCTCATTACAACACTCCATAATTCTAAAAATAACTCAAACTGTTTATAGATGTTAATAGAAATGTTGTATATAATCTATAAATATATGCAGGGTGATTAAAAAAAAAGAATACCACAAGATGGAACCATGGGTAATTAATCAATGTGAAGAGTACTTCAAGGTTTTTCTTTTGTTTTGTTTTTTCCAGTAGAAAACAAGTTCATAGAAGTTCAATATGACCCCCTCCAGACACGAGTGACATCAGCTCGAACGCTGTGGTAGTTTATTTAATCATCCAGTATATAAATATAATATATTAATATATTTATTGTGATTTTACAAAATACAACAAAATTTGTGTTTGCTCTTCCCTTCAGTGCACGCCCTGCGTGTCTAAAACGACAACAATAGTAGCAAGAACAGATGTGAATAAAATGATGACGTGTGGTGTATTTGTGACTAAGTGCAGGAGAAAAAAAAAAAACATGTTTAACGGTGTGTATTTAAATATTTAATGCACTAAAATGAAGACTTAAGTGTATTTTGGGTCATTTCTTTCCATTACACTAGAAAAAGCAATTTATGTAGAGCCAAAAAAACCCATTATAAAAAATTGACAGATGTATGAATGTTTAGTCTCACTTTATTTTGATGGTCTGTTTGTTAAATTTAAGTTACATTGCATCAACATGTCAACTAATTCTCATTAGATTATAAGTAGGCTGTTAGGTTGGGGTTAGGGGTAGGGTTAGTGTGAGTTGACATGTACTTGCAAAGTTTCTTATAGTCAGTTAAATGTCTGTTGAATATCTTTATCAACAGATATTAAGCAGGCAGTCTACTATTACTCAAATGGACCATCAAAATAAAGTGTTACCGAATGTTTTTGCCAGCAGTTTCTCGCCTTAAGTTGCCACTGGTAAACAGAATAACTCCTGCCAAACATAAACAGTGTTGAGGGTAACGCATTACGAGTAACTTGAGTTACGTAATAATATTACTGTTCATTACAAGTATTGAGTAAAATAACGCATTGCTTTTAAAAAGTAAGTAATAATATTTGTTACTTTTTTGAAAATGTAGCGCGAGTTACTCTTTAGTTTAATTCACTTAAAGAAATACTGAATTAAAATTAGTCACAAAGAATGACGCAGTTAATGAGAGAATGTGTTCATGATTTTGAAAACATCAAAGAAAAGGGGATTGTCTCAATGGACAGTGATTTTACTTAAGACAAATAATACAAAAATTGCAAATACATTGCTTTAAACTTTCAATAATCTGTGTAGTATATGGCGTGTATAGCTCTGGGGTCAGGAAGTTCTCAGAGAACATTATCCTAAACTAATTAAATAACTAAGGTTATGTAGGTGTAGGTTATACAGTGCGTTGGTAATTGCAGAGCTCCTCTATTAAAGAAAGAAAGAAAGAAGAAAAAAAGAAAGAGAGAGAGAAGCCTCAGCCAGGTTATCAAAAGTAACTCCGAAGTAACGTAGCGCATTACTTACCATAAAAAGTAACACAACTGTGATGTAATTGGTAGCTTTTTTGGGGAGTAACTCAATATTGTAATGCATTACTTTTAGGGCTGTGCAATTAATCGCAATCTTGATTTAAGCACATGCAATTTCTAAATCATATAAGGCTGCAAGTTTATCTATTAATTATTATTTTTTTATTTAGAATACATTATTGTGTGCAAGACTTTAATATGTTGACCAATCAGAGCTGGCGCAGCACACCAGGCATTTACAGCTAAGCTGAGCGGGAGAACCGAATAGGTGGTTTTGATTTTTTGTTAGTTTTTATTTTTAGTTATGACTGGATTTGAGGTTAATTAATCTTAATTTTTTTCATGTCTGTTTTTAAGACAATTTATTAGTTTTTTTTATCAAGCACTTAGTACTACTGTGTACAGCATGTGTTTAATTGAGGTTAGTTAATCTTAATTTATTTTATGTTGTCTGTTTTAAAGATAATTTTACTACAGTTTTATTTTTTAAACTTAATACTATGTTATTTCTTTGTGAAATGGTTTGTTATGCACTTCTTGTGCACTGAATGCATTTAGAATGTGAGTTGCCAAAATCACAAATAAAATCACAATATTCATAAAAAAATTTTTTGATTATTTAATTATTAATCACTATGATTATTTTGTGCATATTGCACAGCCCTAATTACTTTCTAAAGTAACTTTCCCCAACACTGAATGTAAATAACCTTCCAGAACTGATTTGTGTTTTCAGGTGCATTTCTGAGCCTGCAACCATGTGGCCAGTGTTGTGGACTGCCATGCGCACTTATGCGCCCTACGTGACCTTCCCAGTGGCCTTTGTGGTAGGAGCTGTTGGCTACCATCTAGAGTGGTTTATCAGAGGGACTCCTAATGCTCAAGGGGAAGAAAGGGGCATTGCAGAACTACGAGAGGATCGTAAATTAGAGGAACTGACTGGTCGGGACGGCACACAGGTCCTCAGCCTAAAGGACAAACTGGAATTCACACCGAGAGCAGTTCTGGAAAGAAACCGAGCAGTGAAGAGCTAAGTTTCATTAAACGTCATGAAATCCTGATTACCATATAGTGATGCACAATGTCTCAAACTTTGGGCTCATTTGTTACACTTCACGGCCCCGGGAAGGAGGGGGGGGGGGGTGATTTCACGTCCACTCTTATGCCACTTTGTTATGCTGCCCTAATTATACGGAATGCTGTAATATTTACCAGGCCAGCTGGTGAAACTTTGAGTGCTGAGAGAATATTTTACAGCTTTTCTTCTTTGAGACTTCCTTACATTCATCTTCTGCCCTTAGGCATGCAGAGACACATGACTACATTGCCCAAGTCCAAACTTGGAAAGCTTTAATAAGTTTTCCATTCGTTCTCCCTGTCATATGCTCATGAGACCGAAGCTCAAAGAAAGACCACCTTTGTTGAATTTGTGTCCGCTTGAATAAAAGTACGTTTATGCAAGATAACACTTGAGTTGGACCTGAAAATGTTTGAGGCGAGCGTCGTCACTGTAGCCCTCTGGTAATTGGTAATAATGAACACGGCGATAAGTAAAAGCATAAAAGCAAAGTTCATGTGAGAACTTTGCACACGTTTTCGAGTGTGTGAAAGCATTTTAAACCAGTTATTTCTGTGCCCATTTACATGTACTGTACAGAAAAATCAATCGTGGAGCTCATTAAGCATATATTGCTTTCCACAGCATCGTTACAGCTAAAATGTCAGTGGTAATTGCCTTGGCCAACATTTGTGCTGAAGTGTGTGGGAGGCTGCCGTGTGTTCATGTAATAAATGTAAAGACTCAGCTTACTTTCAGTGCTGGTTCTTGGATGATCTTTCCAACAAGTGAATTTTGCACGTTGCATGACACAACAAACTCATACATTGGACTGGATTTCTTGATTCCGTTTCAAATTCACGACACAATCTGTTTATTTCTTTTAATTACAGTTAAAATCATTTAGGTATATTGTCTTTATAAGCTGTGTTGTTTTCAATAATTCATTCATTTTTCTTCAGCTTAATCCCTTTATTCATCAGTGCTCGACACAGCGGAATAAACCGCCAACTATTTTAGCTTGTGTTTTACACTACACCCCTGCATTTACACACACACTCATACTCTACGGCTAATTTAGTTAATCGAATCCACCTATAGCGCATGACTTTGGACTGTGGGGGAAACCGGAGCACCCAGAGGAAACCCACATAGAAATGCCAACTACCTCAGCCGGAACTTGGACCAGCGACCTTCTTGCTGTGTTGTTTAAATGTGCAAAAGAAGAGAAAAAAAAAAGCATATCAATTTCTCAAATTAGATTTTCTTTTTAAATTATTCAAATACTTTCATATTATAGTACAGTCTTTTTATTGCATTTTACAATGCACTCCAAACAATAACTTTTACAATAATAATAAAAAAAAATTCTATAACTGCATTAAGTGTTGCTGATAAAAAAAATTAAAATTAAACGCAATTAAAAACTGCAATTAAGTTTGAATTGTGTAAGCACAAAATCAGTAATTTTACCCAGCGCTTAATGTCTAAAATAAAAGTTGAATATTTGAAGTTGGGTGTAATTGGTGCACCTTTTGTGGCCCAAAACAAAACTGCAGATATATGTAATTTATTTCATCCCATCTCCCTGTTTTTTTAAATTGAAAATAAAGTAATAAATAAATAGTTCTTTGTGGCCATTTTGACACAACAACTGCATTTTGATGGCCTGAAAACAATTTTAACTCGTTTTTTAAATAACTACGGTTGTCGTTTCCAGGTTAATTAAAAAATGTTTGATTTTGTGAAAGCTATGGCATCCTGCACATCTGTATTTATCAGAATCAGCATGAGCTGTGTTAGCCAAGGGTGCTCAAACACAAAATGATTTTTTTGTGGTTTTTCATGAGCTTACATGCATTTTAGCACATGAACACAGAGGGACATTTAAATAAGTAGAAAATAAAGTAATATTTGAATAAAATTATTATATTGGGCTGGGCCAGTTGGCGTTTCTGTGAGGAGTTTGCATGTTCTCCCTGTGTTCGCGTTTCCTCCGAGTGCTCTGATTTCCCCCACAGTCCACAGACATGAAGTACAGGTCAATCGACTAAGCTAAATTGGCCGTAGTGTGTGTGTGCGTGTGTGTGTGTGAATGCAAGAGTGTATAAGCGTTTCCCAGTGTTGGGTTGGGGCTAGAAGGGCATCCGCTGCGTAAAACGTACTAGATGAGTTGGCGGTTCATTCCGCTGTGGCGACCTCTGATTAATAAAATAAAATTAATAAATAAAAGTAATTATATAAAGTATTGACAATTAAGTGGCTTTATTGGTTACAAAAACCTACCACAAATATCTTGTTTAGGTTATAGATATAAGTGAGTGTTTGACAAATGAAACAGTAGTGGACTACAGCAGTGGTTCCATATGGTACTATGGTACTTCTTTTTTTTTGATCCCTAGGGTCTCATGACATTAGATTAAAGACACAGCAATCGGGTCAGATGCAGCAGATTGATTTCATGGCACCAGGGTAAACTTTCTGACACCTATACAGGCCTGAACTAAACATAGAGGATAACCTCCAAGTGGCGTTTTCCAAAATTAAACAAAGAATAGACTTAGGCCTATTAGTGTGTGTGAGCCATTTTGCATTTGCAAGGTTTGTATATTTATGACCACCTCAGAGGATATTGGGGGGTCACAAGTCACTGGCATTGTTTTGCAGATCACAGGCTGAAAAGTTTGGCAACCCCTGGACTACAGAACGGCATTTGCACAGACATACAATGTTTTTTACAGCGTTACATCATCTACTAACCTGGCACCGTGGATCCGTAATTCAATTTTAATAATTTGGAACTTTTCAAAAAAGCTTTTTTAGTCTTTAGCCATGGAAACATAGCCTAGGTAGTGCATTTACATTACCTTACATGATTTTGTAGAACAGTTGCTTTTTCTTTCAGCACACAGCTTGATTAATAGGGAACAGAAGAACAAGACTTCACAAATCACCAGAGTGTACTTAATGAAGGTAACCCTAACATTTTCCAGCATAAGTTGTGCTTCGCTGCTGCCAACAAGCCAGTGAAACTTTATGAGTGCTGATCTAGATGTGCATCAGCAAAGTGCATACATGCTGAAACCAGGCACCGCCAGCTTGTCTGCCTAAAACTGTTTTCTATAAAAGGTTATATTTGAAGCAATATTCCTGTTGAGCTCAGTGAATGGCTTCAAGTCGCCACTAAAACCTTCACATCACTGTAAACTCAATGTGAGTTTTGTTCAACAGATTCTGCTGGGGTGTTCTATTCTGGTTTTAGGGGGAAATGTGTGTTAATGTCACGTTAAAGCAGTGACTCAAATTTATAGACTACACAGCCTTGCAACAATAATTCAGCCCATTTCTTCCAGAAATAATTTAAGGTACTAGATTTTTCTTTGATATGTACATTGTATATCATTATGCACCAAGAAGCTTACACTCATTGCTGTTTGCCTAAGCTGCAGATTAAAGGCAATAATGTTAATGTAAATTATTGATTTTAACATACTCATAATTTCACGTGATAATATCTTGATCGATCATCAGGAGCTAATTTTGTTTAACCATTATACAGCGGGTAAAATAAGTATTGAACAAGTCACTATTTTTGAAGGTGCTGTTGACTTGAAATTTTCACCAGATCTCAACCAAAGTAATCCATCCAAATCTATACAGAGAAATCAAAACCAGTTAGTTTAGAAATTATGTTTAATAAAATGAAATTACAAGGGGGAAAGTATTGAACACATGAAGAAAGGGAGGCGTAAAAAGGCATGGAAAGCCCAGACAGCCATTGAAATCTCTCTCTAGTTATTCAGCAACCCTGAATAATGAATATTAGCTCCTTCAGTCACAACACCTACATTACCAGAATGAAGAAGATGAAACCAGGGTGGACATTTCAGCAGGACAATGATCATAAACATAGGCAAAAAACAGAAAAGAAAATTAAGCAGCTGGAATGGCCCAGACAACCCCCTGACCTGAATCCAATAGAAAATAAGAACTAAATCAGAGTTGACAGAGGAGACCCACAGAACCATAAAGATTTGTAGGCTGTTGAAGTCTGAGGGGGGGAAATCACACCTGAGCAATGCATATAACTCTATTGTCCATACAAGAGGTGTTTTGAAGCTGTCATATCCAAGAAAAGAAAAGAAAAAAACAGTGTATAAGTCTTAAATACATATCAGTAATTTAGTAGTATTTCCTTGACCTTAAAAAATCCTTTTTAAAATATACTTATATGTTTGGATTGTTAGAGTTTTTACCAAAATCTGGATCAGGTTCAAGTCAACAACTCCTTTAGAAATAAACTCACCCGAAAAAAATCATGACGTGGTCAATACTTATTGGTCACACTTTATTTTGATGGTCCGTTTGTTGAACTTCAGTTACATTGCAACTAATTCTCATCAGATTATAAGTAGACTGTTAGGTTGGGGTTAGTGTAAGTTGACATGTACTTTCTTATAGTCAGTTAAATGTCTATTGAATGTCTGTGTCAACAGATATTAAGCAGACAGTCTACTAATACTCAAATGGACTATCAAAAATAAAGTGTTACCTACTTATTTTATTTGACTTATGTTTTCTTGACTATGAAAATGCTCGTAGCAATACTTTGAGAGTTTCATAAATCACCAAGGACCACATTTGGAGTTAAAAAAGAAAGTCACCACAGGATGGCTTGAGGGTGAATAAATATATCGCAGATTTTCATTTTTGGGAGAACTGTCATTTTAAAATAATTCACCTTTAGATTTTGCAGTTTAACCATTGCTTATGTAAGGGATTATTATCATTGTTTTAATCATTTGAAATCATTTTAAGGCTCATTTGGATTTCTTCCCCACTATCTGTCATACGTTTTTCTGTTAGCATGTTAGCAGAACATTTAACAAAAACGTTTGACCTGTGAATCCTCAAGTGTGCTATAAATGTCCAAAATGGACTCTGGAAAGGACCTTTTGGGTCATCCTGTTCTCATATAATGTTTAGTTTCCGAACGAAAGCAGTCATTGTGATTGCTCGGACTGTGTTCGAAACATCCTCTCCAAAGTTAATTTCTCTTTCATTATAAAGCCTTACCAGAATTTCTGTTCTACTAATATGTGTGAGTCACCCTGATGTGTTTGTCCTGTACATCCAGTAGCTGAAATAAAGATGTTTGTGCCTAACCAGGTAGAAGACCGTGGGTTTGGTGCTGGAAAGGTGCTAGTTTTCCCATAGGACAAGCAGCTCTATTGTTCCCGAGTGATAGGAAGAAGGAACGACGCCTGCCGGCTTCTCTCAGCCCCTCAGTCAGGATGTGTACAGCCTCCCTGCACAATTACAGCATCATTATTCACTAGATTCCCATCAGCCACCAAAACAATGGAGAGACGCTCAAAATCCTCCCCTTTCCCATGGGCTCAATGGTTCAGTTCCCACAAGCAGTTACTTCTGTTCCCCCTTTGAACCGTTTTAGATACAGTGGTTACAAAACTGACTTCCATTTCCTTCAGAATGGGCCCCTTGGGTCTTATCAATACCCCATTGTCCAATTTCAGAGACTGTTGTATATGCGACACTGAAAAGTGAAAATGGTGAGCCCTACCACTAATTTGTTGGGGGGAAAACATAAACCTGCTGATATGGCTTCTTTGTTGAAAAGGTCATTTACAGTACAAAGCTGTTATTTGGAGCCATCTGTATTTAATTTTTAGACAGAGCAGCACTAGTTTTTTAACCAACACTATCTCACGGCAATTCGTAACTTTTGATTTAGTGGCTAATTCTTATGAATTTGTTCAATCTAGTTCATACAATTTAGTAAAAATTAAATAGACATATATTTGTTTTGTTTAGAGGTGGTGTGGGGGTGTTTAGAGGTGGGGTTGGGTGCCACGCCTCCTTTTTTTAAATCGTACATTTTCATATGACTGAACCACCAACTTATCCAGCATGTTTTTTACGCAGCGGATGCCCTTCCAGCCGCAACCCATCTCTGGGAAACATCCATGCACATTCATTCACTCTGTCTGATTAATTTTTAGACAGAGCAGCACTAGTGTTTTAACCAATGCTATCTCACGGCAATTCGTAACTTTTGATTTAGTGGCTAATTCTTATGAATTCGTACAATTTAGTATGATTTGCTCTTAACCCAATGATGGTTGGGTTTAGGGGTGGGGTTGGGTGCCATGCCTCCTTTTTTTAAATCGAGCATTTTTCATATGACTGAACTCGTACGAATTAGCCACTAAACTGGCAAAATGTAAAATGTTTACATTTTCTCGTGAGATCAAGCTGGTTTTGATGTCATGAATGACATTTTGATGAACACATTTGGTGAAAAAGCATGTTTTAGTTTTCTGAAAAAAGGACAAAATTACAATATCTGAAGATTTAAAAAAAAATCTTTAAAAGATTAAATCAATCACTAACTATTTTTCAGTCCCTAATTTATCAGGGGTCTCCATAGTAATTGGCAGTTCATTCCACTTTGTTTTATGCAATGGATGTCCTTCCAGTCACTATCCAGCACTGGAAAACGCTTTAAAGGGGTGGTCCACTATGATGTCATATTTTAAACTTTAGTTGACGTGTAATGTAGCTGTGTGAACATAAATAACATCTCTGAATGTAAGACTCTCAAAGTTTAACGCAAAGGAAGACATTGGCTATTACAGAGTTAGCTTAGCAAAGCCTACAGCGAATGAAGTTTGGGGACTCCTGGTTAATGATGTCATAATCCCTTCAGGTTACAAGCGTGCACCCTGCAGGACGAAGAAGCGTGGCCAGATGAGCTGTAATGTTATAACAGGGCACTTCCTGGTGACATGGAGCCGATCTGCAAATCTCAGCACATTATGTTAGCTGACCAATTAGAGCCTCTTGAGAGCGGGCTTTTGTAGGAAATAGGAAATATGACAGTCGTTTTCATGTTAGCTGAGCAGCTGTATAAAATTAAACTGATTTTTCACAAATGAAGCATGAGCACACATTGCTTTGCACCCCAAAAACACAATCAAGCTTTAAAAATACACTCTGGACCACCCGTTTAAATCAATTGTTAAGATGTTAATTCAAACATGCCTAGTAAATCTGATCAAAACATACCTTTTATTGTTTCCACAGTGTCATGTGGCATCTACTAGCTAGATTTTCATAGAGATTTTTCAGCCTGATCTCACGAGAAAACATAAGCATTTTTCATTTTGCCAGTTTAGTGGCTAATCTGTACAAGTTCAGTCGCACTAAAATGTACAATTTAAAAAAGGAGGCGTGGCACCCAACCCCACCCCTAAACCCAACCGTCATTGGGTGGTGAGCAAATCGTACTAAATTGTCCAAATTAGATCGTACAAATTCATACAAATTAGCCACTAAATCAAAAGTTACGATTTGCTGTGAGATAGCGTTGGATTTTTCATATTTAACATTTTTATGACCTTTATACAGTAATTTTCCTTCGGCTTAGTCCCTTTATTCATCAGGGGTCACCACAGCAGAATGAACCGCCAACTTATACCCGGGTATGTTCTAAAGAGCGGATGCCCTTCCAGCTGCAATTCACCTATAGAGCATGTCTTTGGACTTTAGGAGAAACCAAAGCACCCAGAAGAAGCCAACGCGAACATAGGGGGAACATGCACACTCCACACAGAAATGCCAACTGACCCAGGTGCGATGCGAACACTTAGTTGTTTATGTTCAGACATCTACATTACACGTCAGCTAAAGTTTAAAATATGACATCATAGTGGACCACCCCTTTAAAGTGTTTGCTGTGTTCTTGCTGTGAGGGGACAGTGCTAATCACAGAGCCACCGCACTGCCCTATAATGAGCATTTCATCCCAAAGATCAACATTATGATTTCTGTTTCTTATTAGTAAGAAACATTAACCAAAGATAAAATATTAGCTATAATACAGATGCCTCATAAAGGTTTGGAACCACTTCAGGATGAGCAAATTTAAAGGGCGAACTAACTAATTGATGGTGCATTTTATCGCAATACTTCAAGCTGTTTAGTTTGTGATACTGAAGGTTTAAGGCATGTAAAACCTTCAAGTGCCTAATAATTATGAAGCATATGTCATAGTTTTTTTCCATTCACTTTATTAATATTGGTTTTGGCTTGAGAAATGAGTCATGGTTTACAGTCAAGATGGTGTTTTAATAATGACTCATGTCTGTCTTGTATGACTGTACCATCTGATTAGCTCTTTATGTAGATTAGCTTGTGATGTACAATGACTCATCTGTTTTTCTCGTTGAGTGATGGAATGGGTTATTAATAATAATAATAATAATAATAATGATATTAAACAAAAATCAGAACTGAACTGAATGACTAATGACATCATCATCATCATATAGACCTGTGGTGGACTGTGTTCATGAATTAACCAGTGGTCTAGCAGACAGGCATTTTGCTCTACGCCACTGGAATTAACACCTCAGAAACAGCATGCAACACTTGGGGGGTAAAACACTGTTCCCTATTGTACAGAAAAATAGCCAAACTGAGTGTACTATTGGTTTTGTGTGTAATTCACAGCTGCTCTCGATGCCCTGAAGCCACTGCAGGTGGGATTTCACCCAAACAATGTAACAATGCCCACCGCTGCTCCATTGTAAAAGTGGAACAAGCCTTTTATTCAATGCCTGGAGTGACCAATGGAAAATCAGGAAGCAGATAAGCCCATTTCCTTCAGGTTGTCTAAGTTAAGGATCTAGTTAACTATGAGTTTATTTGGCCAGCTGACAGCACTGTACACCTGTTCTGTAACCCAAAGTCTTAAAGGGATAGTTCCCCCCAAAAATAAAATTTGTCATCAATACAAAAGAAGAAATTTTAAAAAATGTTGGAAACTATTGGCTTCCATTACCTTTTTTATTATCTAGTCTTCTGTTATGTTTTACCTACTATGGATGTCAGTTTTTTTCTAGTTTCCAACATTCTTAAGACGTCTTTTTTTGCTTTCAACAGAATTATCTAAATTCCTCAGACTAGTTAAGAACAAGCCAAAGGAGACTACATGATGACAATTTAGATTTTTGGGTAGAGTGCACCTTTAATTTTTCATAATTGTGATCACATATATCCTGATACTGTATTCAAATCTTCTAAATGATAATATTAATAATATTTACAATAAAAGTTAAATACAGCTTTGGACGAACATGAAAGTAGGCAAATGATGACATGATTATTATTCTGTCATTTAAATACAACCATGCGATTCCAAACTCATAAGGCATCTGATGTTTGTCTTCTGAACTCAAATTATTTTCGAGATGTTTATGAAATTTGTTGAAGTTTTCTGTTTCCTCATTAAAAGTCTGTAGCACTTCAAAATGTTAATAAATAGATTACAAAATACAGGAAACTGGTAATCATAAAATAAGGTCGAGAATCTTGGTGTTACTCTGGAGTCAGATATGAGTTTTAGTAGTCATGTCAAAGCAGTAACTAAATCAGCATACTATCCTCTCAAAAACATTGCAAGAATTCGATGCTTTGTTTCCAGTGAGGACTTAGAGAAACTTGTTCATGCTTTTATCAGCAGCAGGGTGGATTACTGTAATGGATTCCTCACTGGCCTTCCCAAAAAGACAGTCAGACAGTTAATGCTGCGGCCAGGATTCTGACCGGAACTAGAAAATCAGAGCACATCACACCTGTCCTCAGGCCTTCACACTGGCTCCCGGTTACATTCAGAATAGATTTTAATGTATTACTACTTGTCTTTAAATCACTAAGTGTTCTAGGATCTACATTACAGAAGTGCTCACTGAATACAAACCTAAAAGATTACTCAGATCTTTAGGATCAGATAAACTAGAAACTCCAAGAGTACATTCAAAGCAGGGTGAGTCAACTTTTAGCTACTACACCTCCCGCTGCAGGAATCAGCTTCCAGAAATGATCAGATGTGCTCCAACATTAGGCACATTCAAATCAAGATTGAAAACACATCTGTTTAGCTGTGCCTTTACTGAATGAGCACTGTGCTACAACTGACAGATCACACTAATGTGTTTTTAACACATTTTAATCTGTTTGTATCTGTTTTAATTCTTATAATAATTTTTATTTTCTTGATTCTTTTATTCTTAATTATGTAAAGCACATTGAGTTACCATTGTGTATGAAATGTGATATATAAATAAACTTGCCTTGCTTAGCCTAATTAACTGACATTTTTTACAGTAAACATTACAGTAAATGAAGTATTTTTCAGTGAACATTTCAGTGAATAGTTTCTAAAATATATATATTTTTTTATTTTATTGTGTTAAGAACATTAAAAATATGTATGATTACTAAATATAAAATGATTATAATTATACTAATATAATTATTTAACATCCTACAAAGAAAAGCAAGCTCACAAATGTTCAACAACAATGCACTGACTGACCATTCTTGATATTTTTAAGCCTCTGTAATCCTTCTGTGTTTTTTTTTTTGGACTTCTTGTTATGGCTATCCCTGTGAAGACATGCTTTTTAATCATTTCAGCTGGCAGGAAGTACATGTGACTATTTTGCACTGCATACCCTGGCAAATATGCCTGACACTGCGGCCTTCAGACCCCCTACCGAAAGAAGTTTGGCACTCAATCTTAAGTCCCTATGGGAAGCAGGTTGACTGGCCACTCGAAGCCACATCTCATCCAGAAAACACCCACACACAGCCCAATCCCAGCACAGACTGCAGCTTCTTCTGAGGTACGTACAGTACAGTTCATACGAGTGCTTTAAACTCTGTTTGTATGAGTGTGAGGTTGATGAGCGTGGAAAGGGAAATGCATCAGCTGTTTCAGCGACAATATCAGGATGCGGGAAGCGACCTGCAAAAAGTGGCAGCTCATTTTCATTGGTGCTACACTGTGCAAATCACCTAAGGGCAAATGGGCAGGCGTCGTCCCTGCTGGGTTTCACAAATAGAATGACCTTTTTGTCTGTATTCACCGAAAGTAACCTCCTAACAGCATAGTTGGCACCCATGACTTTTTGGGTTTTATCTAAAATGACAGACATCTGTTCAGGTGTACTGGTACAGCGGGTAACACAAATGTTGGACATGTTGTGATTTTTCATGCTAAATGTATTTCTAAAGGAGCTGTTGGTATGAAATTGACCCAGATTTTGATAAAACCCAATTCAAGGGTTCACACTTAGCTGATGATTGATTATAAAGCTTGTTTGGCATGCTGTCCCAGGAGAGAGCCCTGAGCTCATAAGATCCTCGAGCCCGGGGCTCCCTCCCGTTCGCAAGGCGAGAGGAGAGTTTGAGCTCAGGTAGATCTCGAGAACTCCCCTGCGAATATGTGAACAGATAGTGATCGCTATGAAAAGATAACTACTTACTAGGAGCATGTCTATGGTGCCGATCTGGATTAGTCAATTAACTTAAGTTGCATGTTTTTGGACGGTGGGAGAAAACTGGGGAACCCGAAGGAAACCCACGTGAGCACTTCACATAAACTTCACATAATTCCAAATATACAAATAAAACACAACCAACCCAAAAATAATAGTTGTGTAATAACAATTAAATGACACAATGAGAAGGTACTACACTACTGAAATGTATTTAATACTTTTCATAAATGTCTTTCTTGGTATTGATAACTTCAAGACCTCTCTTGTATGGAAAATGTAGTCAAATGCATTGCTTAGGTGTGATTTTTTATTTATTTTTGTATTTTTGTTTCCCCTTAGACTTCAACAGAGTCTACAAATCTTGGTTTTGTTGTTCTCCTCTGTTAACTCTGATCTCTAGTTTTCTAGAATCTAGGATTTGATGGGGAATTCATTGTGTCCTGATGAATTACTGATGAATTTCTAATTAATTTATTACTCTCAATTATATGCTTATTTGAGTGATTTCAGTATTATCTACCCATACCTGTGGCATTATTATCATTTATGTGTGCTTTGATATGTATAAAAAGGTCACCTTGTGTAAATGCAGTCAGGGATGAGTGTGAGACTCATGATCATGCACACCTGCAGACTCAGACATGCACCCACGCTTAGCTGCAATGACTTCCAAAATATGGATGACCCTAAAACTGCCCGTGAACTTCAGCTAAACTTACTGTTGACAGCTCAAGGTACAGTGAACAAGATATATTGTTGAGCTGAGTTGCCACATTTGAAGTAGAAAGGAAAGACCTTAAAAGAGCATCTTGGAGATTTTAAATCCCATTAGTGGAGAAGCTAATGGAGGTGTGCTAATGTGTACATTTGGGTGGAGTGTTAAGACAAAGCAGTGTATTTAAACTTTGTGCTAGCTTATACTCAGGAGACACTCGATAGACCTGTCTCTGTTGTTACTGATGCTGTAACAATAAACTGCTTTGCCTAAAGACTTCGGAGATCTCAGGAAATATTTGCAGACCAGAATCTTTTTTCCGCAGCATATTCAGGTTCAGTAATTGGCTGGGCCATTCTAAGAGCTTTATTTTCTTTTCTGAAAGCTTCCTTGCTTGTGTTTGGGATCTTCGTCTTGCTGAAATGTCCTGGTTTCATCTTCATCGTCTGGTAATGTAGGTTTTGGGACTGAAGCAACTAATACTCATTTACAGCGATGAGTGGCAGGATTGTTTTCTAAAAATGGAGACATTTCAGCTGCTGTCTGGGCTTTCCATGCTTTTTTACACCTCCCTTTCTTCATGTGTTCAATACCTTTTCCCCTGTGTCATTTCATTTAATTACAAATAACTTTATTTGTAATCTAATTTGATTTGTTTTCCTTATATGTACGGAATACTTTGGTTGTTGCTGATATTTGATGAAAATTTCGGCGCCTTGAAATTTGTTTTCTGAGAAAAATGGTGATGTGTTCAATACTTATTTTACTCTCTGTAAATTTGATGCATGTGTGGGCATAATAAAGCACAGCTGGCAATGCCACGAGTCAGCTTTTGTAGGTGGTACGTTAAAGAAAAACAAAAGGAAACACTCCAGAACAAGAGCTTTCATTATTTTTCTTTCTTTTTTTCCCACCCAGATTGGAGTTTGATATTGTACCAGGCAGTCTCTCTCGCTCGCTGTCTTTCTCTTTGTTTGGCAACTGAGGGGAACTAAAGAGGTCAGTCCTCACCAGCTGTTTGTTGACCTACACATCTTGTGAAGCACCCTAGAAACCTTGTATTGGCAAGAGATGACAGGCGAATCGTTCATGAGAGCCAGCTGTGATAGGGAAAACTATGCACCGGGCAAAGACTACAGGTTATGGTTGGCAACCCCACGAGCACAAGACTCATTAATCTTTCATAGACTGGAGTCCAACGGCGCAGATAACACCCTCTAATAAAACACTATTTCCATTAGCCAGCAAAACATGCCTTTTGAGTGGAAAAAACGAAATTTTTTCCTTATTCTTCTTCTCAATGCATTGTTTTGATTTGACCCTTTCCGTAACAAACTGTCCCACCTTGTAAATTACCCATCATTGCCTTTTTCCTGCTACAGATAAGTGCTTATCATTGTTGAGACGGCTCAGAATTGCTAAAATTACTGCTGTCGAAAGTGCTGTACTCACGGCATAACAGGAAATTGAAGACCTTGATGATACCGGAAGGCTGTCTCGTCTGAAAAGTTTTGAAATAGTTGGAAACGACCAACACAACAGGGTGAGGTAATGAAGCAGATTCTATATTTGTTCATATTGTCATCACCAATTTTAAAATGGTTTCTATGTATTTCAGAAGTAGTTTTGTTGTTTGCAAATGTGTTTGGTAATCTAGGCACAGCACCATACCCAAGTATTGGGGTCTAAATTATTGCTCAAGTATTGGGGTCTAAATCATTGCCCAAGTAATGGGGTCTAAAAAGCTTCTGCATTTTAGTCTGAGGTAATCAAAAAAGGTTGTTCAGGGAGATGTCTTGAGAAAGTACAATTAAACTAATTAGTGCAGTATAAAATAAGGGGTAAAAGTCTTGACCAAATCTAAAAACAAGTGGTCTCAATACTTAATATCATACTTAATACCATTTGGAAATGGTAATGCATCTTAGCTGATCAATTGTGATTGGATCACTGAAAACACATTAATATCAAGTTGGAACAGTGCCGTTTCATGATGCAATTATATATATACCTCGCTCATTGGGAAAAAATAAGCTCCGCACAATGAATGATGTGCAATTTACTTCTTACACATTTTGTGAGACTTCCAAAATGTATTGTATAAATGAGGTGCCACTCATTTATACATATTCATTCGGCTTATTTTCTGATTTATCAGGGGTAACCACAGTGGAATGAACTGCCAACTATTCCAGCATATGTTTTATGCCGCCGATGCCCTTCCAGCCGCAACCTGGGCACCTGGAGGAAACCCATGCCAACATGGGAAGAAAATGCAAACTCCACACAGAAATGCCAACTGGCCCAGCCGGGACTTGAACCAGCAACCTTCTTGCTGTGAGGCTACAGTGCTAACCACTGAGCCACCATGTATTGTATAAATGAGGTGCCACTCACCTCGTTAAAGTATTATTTCACCCAAAATTTAAAATTGTTATTAATTATTTACCCTAATGTCATTTAAATCTCCTAAAACCAAGAGAGAAAACACAATTTTTTTTTTGTGTTTTTTTTTTGTGTTCACAAGAGAGCTTCCTCATCCTCCATAGACAGCAACGGTCCCAAAAGGTTAAAAAAACGCATCAAAAACATGGTCTAAACATTCTACCTGCATGTGAATTCAGTGGTTCAACTCAACTGTAATCACACAAAGCTCCAAGAGCACTTTTATGTGGAAAAAACAAAACTTTAAAATAAAATACAGAAGAAAACACGTGTCCTGATCTGATGTGCAAGATAAAGAACTCTTGTGCTTTTTACAGTTTTTCTTGTTTTGTTATTTGGCACAGAAAACTGCATTTGAACACATGAATCATGTTTTGACAATGTTTTTTGGTTCATTTTCTGAACTTTGAATGTTTCAGGATCATTGCTGTCCATTGGGAATGTGTGAGCTCTCGGATCTAAAATACCTTAATTTGTGTTAAGACAAACAAAGGTGAGTAATTAAAAACAGAACTAAAAATTTGAGGTGATCTAATGCCGCAGTCACACTAGAGTTTAAGCATTTGAAATTCTTTTGTACGGCGATGCGTAAATGGGTGGGATTAAACAAGATGATTAGACATTTATAAAAGCGAGCGATTGATCCATATTTTAAATGATTGTCCAGAGAGGTCATGTTTTGATCTTCGATTGGTCTGTGGCAGTCACTTAATGGGATTTCACAGGTCAGAGTTCTCCAAGCTTAAACTTTGCAATGCAGCGAACCTCGAATCTTGTTGCATGAGTTTGTGTTTCTGGTCTGATACATTTGCATACGTATGAATGGAAGTCTATGGGGTGAAAAGTCCAGCATGACTGCGGCTTTACTCTTTAAAGCAGGTTAACTTTGATCTAAAATCCAATGTTAATTTTAGCTAAAATATATTGTATCTGTCATATTTTCATACTTTTATGCTACTTCGTTATAGTTTTTGTTACATGTGTGCATTCATGTCATGTTAAAATGATCATCATTACGTTCAGTTCTTAGTGTTTCCTTGTGAAAAACTACCCTCAGATATGATTCAGTGTTTTAGTTTTGTCACAGAAAACAGAGCTAGTTAAATAAAGATAAATATGACACAGCATTAACACATCATAGTGTAAATATCAACCTCTCTAACAAAGATTAGATAAAATATTTTAATGAAAGCAGTGAAAATAAATATTAAATGAAATATAATATAAAAATAATTCTTAAATACATTTCAAATACTGTACATACAGTTAGTATAGTTAGGTTTTGGTTTCAAATACAGTACATTACGTACTACCTTATCTGTACCGTATCTGTTGACTTAAACCCACCCTTGGCGTTTGCCATTTTTAGACATTGTGCTTGTTTAGACACAGTGCTTGTTAGGCTCAGTGCTTTGAGTATTTCCTGACCCTGAGCCTCTCCGAACTAATCACTACTTGAGAGGCTCCCGTATCTGGCAACAGATCGCAAAAGACAGTTCATCCCATTTCCCTGCCTATCTAAACAAAGGAAATGGCTCTTGAATGCACAGTAAAAGGTCATTTACACATTGGTGCTCTGCTTCTCAAACATAATGTTTCGGTTTGTCATCAGCCTTGAGGTGTTTTTTAGGAAGACTGTTTTTGTTTATTGCAGGCTTCATATTGCTAATGCAGTTTGAGTAGCTTGGAAGCATGTCTTCTGCCAAGGAAGGATCTCTTTTGTCCCAATCCAACTCTTCGGTAGGGTATCCGTCGTGCGCTACAGGAAGAAAGAGATGGTTTCTTTCCTCAAAGGATGGTTGTTGAGCATTAGATGGTGCTGTTCTAACACTATTATGAATCTCCACCTCTGCCTGATATCTCTTCTCTAGTCGACGTGTTATCGCTAACTGAAGCAGATGGAAAAGCTCCACGATGTTGAGGAGAACCGACACTACTGCGATGACTTGTGTGTATATGGTGAAGATGGTTTTCTCTGTGGGCCGTGAGACGAAACAGTCAACCGTGTGAGGACAGGGAAACCTCTCACACTCGTACTTGGCCTGGATTACAAAGCCATAAAGCATCCATAGACCCAGGATGAAGCCAACTTCGATGAGAACTTTCACTATTATGCTCGCCGCGTAAGCGCACAACAGTTTCCCTTTGAGCTTTGGAGGTTCTGGCGCTTTGTGGTTCTTTTCAGTTTCACTCCCATCTTCGTCTTCCTCTTTTATTACTTCTAATATACAGGAGTTTGCTTTTCGATGTCGGTGCCTTCTGCCCTCTTCCTCCAGCTTGTCCTCTGGCCTCTTCTCATTTCTAGCTCTCAAGGCCACGTAGCCAAAGTAAAAAATGGTCGGAGTTGAGGCAAAGATGACCTGAAGGACGAAGTAACGGAAGTGGGATATGGGGAAGGCCTTGTCATAGCAGACGGACTCACAGCCGGGCTGTTTGGTGTTGCAGACAAAGTCAGACTGCTCGTCGTCCCATGCAGATTCCACAGCCGTGCCAAGCACAAGCATGCGGAAGAGGAAGAGGACGGTCAGCCACACGCGTCCTACACCCGTTGAGTACTCCTGACCTTCCTCTAGCAGGTGCTCCAGAAACCCCCAGTCAGCTCTGGACATCCTCTGCACAAGAATACAAGCTTGAATATGTGCATTATGTTCTGCACAGAGCAGTGTTTCCCAAACATGTTCCTGGAGGCACACCAACAATACATATGTTGGATGTTTCCCTTATCTAAGCCATTCATTTCAGGCTTTGAAGTCTCTTCTAATGTTTTGATGAGTTGATTCAGGTGTTTTTGATTAGGGAGAGGTTGAAAATGTGTACTGTTGATGTGCCTTTAGGAACAGGGTTGGGAAACACTACGGAGAAACACACATTTCAAGGGATAGTTTAACCAAAGCTGAAAATGCTGTCATCGTTTACTCAATCTTCACTTGTTACAAACTTGATCGAGTTTCCATTGATGTTGAATGCAGAATAATTATTTTGAAAAATATTGGAAACCTGTAACCATTGACTTCCGTGGCATTTGTTTGTCCGTCAATGGAAGTGAATGGTTTCAGGTTTCTAATATTTTTCAAAATATCTTCTTTTCTGTTCAATAAATGAAAGGAAACTTAGTTTGGAACCATTTGAGTAAATGGTTTGTAAATTTTCATTTTTGGGGGTGAAATATACCTTTGATTATCCTAATCGAGATCAGAAAAATTAAGTCACATAGTTCACCCAAAAATGGGCGCCACGGTGGCCGAGTGGTTAGCACGTTCGCCTCACAGCAAGAAGGTCGCTGGTTCGATCCCCGGCTAGGTCAGTTGGCATTTCTGTGTGGAGTTTGCATGTTCTCCCCGTGGTTGCGTGGGTCTCCTCCGGGTGCTCCGGTTTCCCCCACAGTCCAAAGACATGCGGTACAGGTGAATTGGGTAAGCTAAATTGTCCATAGTGTATGAGTGTGAATGAGAATGTATGAATGTGTTTCCCAGAGATGGGTTGTGGCTGGAAGGGCATCCGCTGCGTAAAACAAATGCTGGATAAGTTGGCGGTTCATTCCGCTGTGGCGACCCCGGATTAATAAATGGACTAAGCCGAAAAGAAAATGAATGAATGAATGAGTTCACCCAAAATGAAAAAAAGTGATGTTAATTTACTATAATTCAGGATACTTGCTGCTTAGTTGATTCATAAAATGCAAGGCAACAGCTACCACTTTAAAAATAAATACAATATATATATATTCATTCATTTTCATTCGGCTTATTTTCTGATTTATCAGGGGTAACCACAGTGGAATGAACTGCCAACTATTCCAGCATATGTTTTATGCAGCGGATGCCCTTCCAGCTGCAACCGGAGCACCTGGAGGAAACCCATGCCAACATGGGGAGAAAATGCAAACTCCACACAGAAATGCCACCTGGCCTAGCCGGGACTTGAACCAGCGACCTTCTTGCTGTGAGGCTACAGTGCTAACCACTGAGCCACCATGCCGTCCTTCAAAAAAAAAAAAAAAATATATATATATATATATATATATATATATTACAGAAAAAAATTATATAACATATAAACAGAAAAAAAATATTCCAGATGATATACTGAGGTCTTATGAAGCAAAATAACATGCACATGCAGTATATTAAAGTTGTCATGCACAGACCAAATATTTTACTTCATAAGACCTTAGTATGCTTTTTTCTTATTAAAATGTTGGTAGTCATTGTCTCACATTTTAAAAATCTACAAGAATCTTAGTTTCAGCTAAAAATCGTTCATAGTGTTGTACAATACAACAAAGAAAAAAGTCACGTTGGATGACCAGAGGGTTAAAAAATGGTAACACTTTATTTCGATGGTCCATTTGAGTATTAGTAGACTGTCTACTTAATATCTGTTTATACTGACATTCAACAGACATTTAACTGACTATAAGAAACTTTGCAAGTACATGTCAATTACACTAACCCTTACCCTAACCTTAACCTTAACCCCAACCTAACAGTCTACTTATAATATGATGAGAATTATTTGAAATGTAAGTTAAATTCGACAAACGGACCATCAAAATAGCAAATGCAAATTTCTGTTTTGAATTATTTATTTAAGACCACCTCCAAGAATCATTAAGTATGAACAGATTAATGGAGAACAGAGCGATTCTGTTTTAGACTCTTTTTCTTCCCCCTGCAGTGCATCTGGTAACATACTTGTGCTGTTTGGTCATTTCTAATTTTGCATGGGCAGTTTGTACATTTGGTGAGGTGAGACCATTTTATGATCTGCAAAGGAAAGATTCCAAATTCACTGGAGAATTGTGACCTACACTCTAAAAAAAAAGGTGCTAAATAGCACCAAAACTGGTTCTTTGGTCGTAACGAGGGGGGAACCTTTTTTGGTGCTATACAGCACCTTAAAAAAATAGGTGCTATATAGTACTTTTGTCAAATGGTGCTATATAGCACCTATGTTTTAAGGTGCTCATAATGTTACTTTACCCTTTCCGCAAATAAAACCGGCATAATAGTTATGAGAATTAGCTATAAGAACAAGTGCTTACCAGTAGTATTGGTGCTATATAGCACTTTTAACACCCCAAAGAACCACTGAAAAACCTTTATGGTGCTTTAAAGTTTATTTACACAGTAAAAGTGCTAAATAGCACCCTGACCACCTTAAAGAACCACTGAGGAACCTTTATGGTGCTTTAAATGTTCTTTACACAGTAAAAGTGCTAAATAGCACCTCAAATACCGCAAAGAACTTCTGAAGAACCACTGAAGAACCTTTTTTTTTTAGAGTGTATATAAAAATCCCCCATAAATTGCTTTCATTTATATATACTGTTGAAGTCAGAATTAATAACTTCCCTGAATTATTAGCCCCCCTGTTCATTTTTCTCCCCAATTTCTGTTTAACGGAGAGGAGATTTTTTTTCAACACATTTCTAAACATAATAGTTTGAATAACTCATGTCTAATCACTGATTTATTTTATCTTAGACATGATGACAGTAAATCATATTTTACTAGATATTTTTCAAGACACTTCTATACAGCTTAAAGTGACATTTTAAGACAATCGGAAAAAAAATAGCTTAAAGGGGCTAATAATTTTGACCTTAAATTATTATTTTTTTTTAAATTAACAACTTATTTTATTAAGAAAAAATATTATCAGACATACTGTGAAAATTTCCTTGCTCTGTTAAAGATAATTTGGGAAATATTTAAAAAAGAACAAAAATCAAAAGGGGGGCTAATAATTCTGACTTCAACTGTATTTACTTATGATAATATACTGGGAAAGTCAAAAATAAAAAAAAATAGCCCTTCTGTGATTTTATTTTTTTGGCGTTTTTCTTTTTCAGTTAGTTTTTTCTTCTAGAGAAAGTCTTATTTGTTTCATTTTGGCTAGAATAAAAACAGTTTTACATTTTTAAATAATAATTTTAAGGTCAATATTATTAGCCCCTTAAGCAATGCATTTTTTCGATTGTCTACAGAACAAACCACTGTTATACAATGACTTGCCTAATTAATCGAATTAGTTAAGCCTATAAATTGCACTGTAAGCTGAATACTACTGTAAATATCTAGATAATATTTTGGATTGTCATCATGGCAAAGAGGGCAGCACGATGGTGCAGTGGGTAGCACTTTCGCCTCACAGCAAGAAGGTCGCTGCCTCGGCAGGGCCAGTTGGCATTTCTTTGTGGAGTTTGCATGTTCTCCCTGTGTTCGCTTGGGTTTTCTCTAGGTGCTCCGGTTTCTCCGACAAGTCCAAAGACACGCGGTACAGGTGAATTGGGTGAGCTAAATTGTCCATAGTTTATGTGTGTGAATGAGTGTGTATGGATGTTTTCCAGTGATGGGTTGCAGCTGAAAGGGCATCCGCTGTGTAAAATATGTGCTGGATAAGTTGGCAGTTCATTCCGCTGTGGCGACCCCTGATTAATAAAGTGACATAGCCGAAAAAGAAAATTAATTATGAATAAATCATGGCAAATATGAAAGGAATCTGTTATTAGAAATTTAATTATCTTTAGAAATGTGTTGATTTTTTTTTGTCAATGTTAAACAGAAATTAGGAAAACAAAATATAAAAGAGGCTAATAATTCAGACTTCAGCTGTATTCAAAAAGCGGGTTTTCATATGCCTTTGATGAACCTTGTTTTGATTCCCCTGAAGAACCATTTCTAACATCTTCATAAAAACTTTTGTTCCATTATTCAGAACATTTTTTGGAAGTCTTTATGGAGGCAAATGTTCCAAAAAACAATCTTCGTTTTTAAGAGAGCATTTTAATCACACACTCAGAAATAAAGGTACAAGAGCTGTCAGTGGGGCTGCACCTTTTCTACAGGTACATATTTCGTCACCTCGGAATTATAAGGTTCTATCTGCGTTCTGAATAATTTTGAAATATTGAGCTTCAAAGCTTTTGCATTTCATTGCAAACAGCACGTGTGTGACATTTGTTTTTTAAATAAAAAGTCTTAAAATGTAAACAACTTATAAAAAAGCATTCCATAATGTAAATAAGTTGTCAATTAATAAGAATATGTCAATAACTCAATTTCGACAAAAATGTCAGATAGAACCTTACAATTCTAAGGTGATTTGTAGCTGAAGGCTCCATATTGGTTCCACAATGGTACAATTTAGGTGCATTTGGGTACTAATATGTAGCTTGAGGTACTACTGTGGACTCTAAGATACAAATTTGAAAAGGTACTCCCTCAGTGACAGCTCCCTTACCTTTTTTCTGAGAGTGAAATGCAGTTCACAATTCAAAATATAGGTAAAATACCTGTGTAAAATTATAATGGAAAATGTCCTTATGTTAACACAGTACATTGGGGCATATCTTAACTGACCTTTCTTACAGTGTTTGTTTTACACTAGCTAAACCAGTAATAGACCCTCTAGTCCAAACGACCCTCAAAACAATGAGTATAAAGCATGGATGAACGACCTTGGCCTGTGCAGTGAGAGTTAGTTATCATGGACAGGGAGTTTAATAATGCGTAATCAAGCGTGTACTTCTATCGAGAAAGCCTGTCTCTTTTCCACAGAATGCCCATTGGGACTCTGACCACTGAATTCCCTCTTGAAATGATCCGCATTTGTGTAAACATCCCAGCAGTGCTGTTTGATAGCAAACTTCTCTTATCTGTTTGCTTGTTTATTAATTTTGGCTGTAGGCCGGGTTTGTTTGCATTCGCTTAAATGCACACCAGGCAGATCTCTTCTAAACTTCTGAAATTGCTCTAAAAAAGTACTTCTGTGTTTTGGCTAAAGGGCGGTTTCTTAAATAGATTTCGCTCTTTTAATGTTCAGCCCAAGGAACTGTCTGAAGCCGTTATGTCAGTCATGTAATAAAGATATATGAATTCTCTGAAAGTGTAGTGCGTATGTATGTTTAATGCTGCCAGAAATGTGCTATCAGAATTTATCTTTATCAAACAGCACTACACAGTTTTCATAAATCCCTTTTAAGAATTAGGTACAGCTCACTCTTTCTTTTTCTTTCTTTCTTTTTTGTTTCTTTCTTTCTTTCTTTCTTTGTTTTCTTTCTTTCTTTCTTTTTTCAGCAATCAATATGAAATATACACAAAATATATCAACTTTTTAAAAATTGTAGATAAAATCAACAAATTTCAAAGGAAATATGATTTTGATAAAGGCAAATATGGGTCAAGGATGAATTGTCCTATTTTGGTGTTTGCTTAAAATTGAACAAAAAAAAAAGATTATAAAAATGTTTTAAACACAAGTAGATCGACTCCTTTAATGTTTCAAATAACACATGTGAAAATAAAAAGGAAAAATATATGTGTAATAATGTTCCATTATCAGTCTGTGAAACAAACAGCAACAACAACAACAACAAAAGCATGTAAAAAGGAAGCAAAATGCTTATTCTGACTGATACTACAATATTAAAAAGAATAAGCGCTTATCCAAAATTATTTTAGGTTTGCTGACAAATGTAGAAATCTAGTGGCGATTTTAAAAAAAAAAGAGTGTTTTGGAGATGAATCAACATCATTGTTCCAAATATGGCTGGCACTTTTTTTAGTTTATGAACTATAATTAAACTAAACTAACTTCTTAATGAGTGATTTTGAAGATCATGGTAAACAATTGCTCTTCAAAATAATAACAACAACAATTAAACATAATTCTAAATCTGATATATGGATAAAACAAATAAACAAAAGTTAAAGCCAAGAGAACAAAGGTATTATTGCTTTGATGCTTAAAGCTCCTTTTTGTCTTTGATACAATTACATCAACTATTAAATAATGTAACACCGTATTAAGGCATAGCATTAGAGATTAAAATTAAGTACGTTTTCTATTATTAAGTGTTACGGTAAACTGAACTCAAAAACACAGTTTATCAAATACGAGTGGTCTTACCCGTCAACCCTGTTTTATGTTTATCTTCTATTATTATCCGTGTGAGGAGCTTCTGCCGCTGAGATTTTACAAGCACTTGTGGTCGAAGCACAGCCGCTTAAACAGAAAAAAAACGAACCAAGTGAGGGAAAGGAAACTTTCCCATGCCTTATAGTGGCCCTCCCACAGGAACTCTGTGCAGGAAAAGGAATGGATGAATTCAAAAATAGACTTTCTGTGCTGAGCCTTTCAAAGGCCAATTTCGTCATGGAGAATTACAGTGTTAAAACATGCAGTGAGGCCTGTTTGGAACTTAAATTGTGTATTTCTCTACTTTTATGATTTACAAATGGTTGAATTCTGGTGCAAAGTTTAGAAAAATGTGTTCAACTATTTAACCCTGTGTTTCAGAGCTGAATGTATGGCATCATTTCTTATTGTCAGGTCATATGATCATTTAGATATCATGCTGGTTTGAATAAACATGAATAATATATTACATTTTAAAATATATTTTCATATTTAATTTTTAAATTAAATAGTATTTCTGTATTGTTGTTTATTTATCCAATAAATATAGTCTGGGTGAGCAGTTGAGACTCTTTCACAATATGATTTTTTTTTCTTTCATAACAGAGCCTGTAGCCTATGTCTTTAATTCACACCTAAATATCTTTATTTTTCATAACCACAGTCTGATTTATAATGAATAATGAAACTAAAATCACTTCTAGAGGACTAAAAGCACGAGCTGTGGACAAACAGTTTGTGCATTATCTGTATTGACCACAGGGAGGCCCTATAGACTAGCGGTCAAGAGGCTAATGGATGCATAGAGAAAAGCAAACACTAAAGACGACTATACTGTAACATTACTGACATTATTTACTGTAATTTACCTATTATTATTCACTTTCCTATTCCTAGTATTACCTGATCTTCACCCTCTCCCCTTGAAATGAGATGATGCACATCCTTTGCTTGAAAAGGCACAGTAAATTCATGGGGGGTTTCAGATGGTCGGTGTAAACTACAACACAGCATTGTCATAGTCATTGCTTACCGCAAGATTCAGAATAGACGAAATTACGATATTTTTTCCATAATGCAGTGTTCTTCTGTTTTCTTAAATAACTAAAAAAGTGGCATTATAGGCTTGAGCAGCCTTCTGATGGCGCTCATCAATGTCAAAATCGTTTCGATGGCCAAATAGTTCAAAGTAGCATGGCTTTATGATACACAAAAGGAAAATAAGGCACCCTTCCCTAAAAGCTATGTCGCTTTTAATTGTAAATTTGAACTAAAGTCAACATCAACATAGACTCCAAGCAAACTGAATGCTCGCATAGGGTCCTCATGTTTCCATTTGGCTAATTTGGAGAACCATAAAAAGGTTCTGGAGACCTTTTCCACACGAATTTTATTCTTAATAATTAAAGAATGACTTTGTTGTTGCATATTTTATATTATTTTATTTTATTATAATTAAAAGAAAGCAAGAAACATTTCACTTGCTCACTCAAATAAAATATAATTATAACATTATATTTTTTAAAATAAAAGAAATATATATAAATGAATATAAATATATTAATTAATAAACAAATAAACAAATAAGTAAGTGAGTAAGTAAGTAAGTAAGTAAGTAAGTAAATAAATAAATAAATAAATAAATAAATAAGGGCGGCAAGGTGGCTCGGTGGTTAGCGCTGTCATTCCGCTGTGGTGACCTCTGAAAATGGGGACTAACCTGAAGAAAAATTAATGAATGAATGAACGAATAAACGAATGAATAAATAAATGTACCAGCGTTGGCTACCAAATACCCACAATGCACTGTGAGAATTCGCGCGCCGAATGAATCTCCACGACCACGTCAGACCACAAGATGGCATCCACAGCGGAATATTGTTGTAAGTTTTTTAAGTTAATTATTTAATTGATAATTTAACATTCGTATAGCCTACATGAGAGAGTTTGAAATACCCAGTTTAACTAAAAGACAGCTCGCAAAGTTGTAAAATAACTATCGCAGTGTTTTGACCAATACGTTAAAAATTTAATCCGTTTCAACCAGCAAAGCATAAACAAAACGGCATCTCTTCCGGTAAATTGGTGCTCAAATTCACTCACTTGTTTCCATTCACTCTTTTAAAATGACATTTTTAGTCCACTAATGTAGGGAAAGGGTATGTGCTATTATGGATCCATAATAAAATTATTACAGAAAAGTAACAGCAGTTGCTCTTTGTTTCTGTTCATTTGCTACCTTTTCGCGACACAACTTCATAAACGTTAATTTAGGCCTAGCGTTATTTGTAATCTCTACACGTCAAAGAGTAGCATAGCCAGTTTGAAACCCACTGTACATAGCCAATAGCAGTAAAACATTGGTGAGTGATTTGTTATAGTAGCCTAGTCAACATTGTCAACAACAGTCAATCACTGAAAGCAGATGACAACTTACATGCACATCTGTGACATAGGCCTATTCACTTCAGAGGGTTTGTGACTGATTGCCATGGAAACGTGAACTTGGTGTTTAAAGGCATGAACATTTGAAGTGGATCAAAACCTTTAATCAAAGCTGTCCTAAAACTATATATTGGACAACACCCATTCTTTTTTACATTTTTAATTCAAATTTTATCCACTTCAATATTTGATAGACTAATCTCGTTTAATTTGAAATGACTCTGCATATGTTGTTACAGGAAAAACTTAAATTCTTTAACACATCTGTACAAATTGTTTTTTGGCTAATTTATGTTATGTTACTTCATGCCCTTGCCTTTTCCAGAATGTTGCAGTGGTGTTGTTGTTTTTGGAAACTAGTGGAACTGGTTTGAGAGGTATGTACAGCAAATAGCTGGCATAGCCTATTTCAGTGAATCAGGGTTTTTAAAATCATTTGCAAACAGCATAACAAACTTAATTCCACCTAACATAATTTTAATTCATTGATTCTTTTTTTTCGGCTTTATTAATCTGGGCTCGCCACAGCAGAATGAACCACCAGCTTATCCAGCATATGTTTTATGCAGCGGAGGCTCTTCCAGCCGCAAACCATCACTGGGAAACATCCATACACACTCATTCACACACATACACTATGGATAATTTTAGCCGCAATTTTAACCAGAGCACCTGGAGGAAACCCACGCCAACACCAGGAGAACATGCAAACTCCACACAGAAATGTGCCGAGACACAGCTGAGGCTCGAACCAGCGACTTTCTTGCTGTGAGGCTATCATGCTACCCACTGCACCACGGTGACACTCACCTAATATAACAATGAATCATAAACATGACCTAAAAGAAAAACAATCTATTATGCAACACGATCTTTATCCTTTAATTTGCTTTGAGAGTTTTGAAGAATGCACATATCTTTATATAAACATATATCTATAAATGAGTGAGAATGAAAATGCAAAGCTGTGCTTAGACGCTGTCTTTGTATATGTTTTTAAGAATGGTTTAACATTATTCACTACCTGACAAAAGTCTTGTTGTCAATCCAAGTTTTAGGAACAACACATAATAACTTGACTTCTAGTTGATCATTTGGTATCAGAAGTGGCCTTTATGAAAGGCAAAGGCCTCTAGATTACACTTATTTTACCAAAAGAAAATATGATCATGCCTTGATTTTTAATTATTTCATTAGGACAGTAAGGTCTGACTTTGCTTGGACAAGTCTTGTCCCTTAACAGAAATAATGTACAGTATAGAATATAAAGTCATGGTGCAGTGGAGAAAGAATTATTATTGTCTATGACACCCATGAGTTCGAAGGACGGCATCTATACATCTCTGCAATGACTCAAATAACTTAATAAAGTCATCTGGAATGGCAAAAAAAAATGTTCTTCCAGGACTCCCAGAGTTCGGATTCAGCAAGATTCATTGGATTCATCTGCAATTCCTCCTCCTTCATCTTACCCCAGACATGCTTAATAATGTTCATAACTGGTGACTGGGCTGGCCAATTCTGGAGCACCTTGACCTTCTTTGCTTTCAAGAACCTTAATGTGGAGTCTGAAGTATGAGAAGGAGCGCTACGCTAGTGTATAGTCTCAGTTATTTTAGTTAATCAAAGTTATCACTTCATCATCTAAATGACATCACTAATAATGACAGTTCGAACAAGTTTGGTTCAATCAATGTATCTGTGCCACACAGGTGAGCAGTATCTCCAACAATTCACTATTTGTTCATAAAACTAATTGGTGCTCTTGGTGTACAGAATCACATGTAATCTGGGTCCAGTCTACCTTTTTCTAAATCTGCAGTATTTTTTGTTATAAAAGAGCAGTTTATCCTTTGACTGAGGTAACTATCATTCCCCTATGGACTTAATGTTTTTTTTCTTGGCTTACTTTATGCTAGGAATAGAAAAGAAGAAGAAGAAAACCGTTAAAAGTATTTATTTAATTTAAAGCAAAGAGCTTGTTGTGGAAATTTTGGAGGAATGGCATTAATAATTCATGCGTATATAAAATATTCATTATTATAATGCTTTTCATCCTCTTCCTTTGTTTACCGCCTTTTGAAAACATTTAGTAGGGTACAGTTCATCTGCTTCCAAAGCTTGACAAACTCCTTTGGTAATTCCTAGATAACCCTGGTGAAATATTGCCCCCTTTTCCCTTTATTTTTGAGTCCCGCAATTTTTTATATCAACTAACGACCTCAGTGTTTATTCCCCACGGTCGTCTTTTCTTTGTACTCAGCATCGCAGGCAGCAGAAACAGTTTTCCAGTGAACCATTCCAATCAGTGCTGCACCATAAAAACTGTCAATATGCTGATAGGTTACTGACATAAAGACTTCTGTTTAATCTGCCGGCAGGTTACAGGCAAGAAAGCATTTCTAAAAGCCGGTTAAACTGACAGTGAATCACCCTGACAAGCCAAGCTCTCAGTGTCGGATTGTTATTATACTCATAAATGTTTGCCTCCAGCTGTAAAAGGTGCCAACATTTATGATACCCAACAATTATACTGAAACGCATTATTTATTACATAATTCTGCACAGTCTGCAGTTTGGCAGTAACAGTGTCATCAAGAATACTCCTTAATAATGCTTAATAATCATTTTTATTGTTGACATAAATATTATTTCAGAATACTGAGTGGAAACACTTTAGTTGACGGTGTCTTTGTTACATGTTACACATGCTTACTATGATGATAACCATAAATTATACAAAAAAAAAAAACTTAACCCTATTGTAATGGCATGTTATTAATTAACAATACTTGCTCACAGTAAAATAAAGTGTAAACTATTCATTTATTTGTTGTATAGCAAACATATAGTATTGTGTATAGTAAGTATAGCATTGTATAGTATTGTTGGTATATGTATAGTATTGATTCAAACCTGGAGATTTAAGTGTACTTATTTAGACAATGAACATGTTAATTTAATATATAAAAAAGAGAAAAGTTGTCATTTTAAATTCAAATAATTTATTTAATAAATTATTAAGTAAAGTAATAATAATTATAGGAATAATAACAAAATATTTTTAATAATAATAATATATAAACTTTCAGTAATTAATTTTTAAGTCAGACTGAACCAGTTGTTATTTTGCTTGTTAACAAAAGTATTTTATTGTGCTTTTAATCATGCTTTCTTTAAAAAATGTCTCCTTATGAAAAACACAACTTTAAAATGATTTGTACACTGATAAATTAAGTAGTAATAATTTAAGTATTATTTAATGTTTTAAATAATGTTTTTTTGTTTTGTTTTGGTAAATCATTTAGGTCGAGGTGAGAGAGGCAGTGGACAGCTGTGTGGGGGAACATGTCTGGGATTGAACAGCGATCACATTTTTCATGTCCTCTGATTCAGACGACACATGGGAGGTGGAGGCTGTGACCGCACGCTAAATTCAGAGGTGACCTTTAGCTGTGATTTGACACAAGTCTCAGTGGAAATTTGATTTCGGTTTTGCCCTGTCCTGCAATTGCCATGGACACACTGTGTGATGGAGACGTGTTGTGATGTGCCTTGTGTATTACACAGCCATGTGATAGCTTGAGTAAATATCACTGTCCCTACTGCCTTGCCCAGACTGTGCCATTTATGGACGCATGAAACAAACATGTGAACATGACATGAAATTATAAGCAATTTATACAAAAAAGGCTTATATTATTAGAAATAATGAGTTTTAACGGGATTTCACAGTGATGCTACAGAAGAACCATTATTATTAGTAAACAGTTCTTAAGGGTGCCATAGAGTGCACAAATTATGAATTCAAAACGGTAAATTGTTTTCTGATATCTACATAGTAGTTATTTGGTATTAGGTAAGTTCGAAAATTCTTCAGAAATGGTTTTATATGGTAATTTATAACCACAGGAACGTGTTATTAAAAGTTTGGTTTTGAATTTATTCAGTACAGTGAACTCACTATGCAAAAGCGTACTTTAAACGTTTACTGTATACTGAGCAGTTTACATGTTTTTGCTGCCTCATTACAAACACACATGGCAAATTTCACAGAATACACTAAACTAACAAAAGATACAGTACATTTAAAAGTACCTAATGCTTTTTGGGGAGGTGCTGAATAAATGTAGAATCTGTATATCCTACATCCTATCCTAACATTTTGTGTTCTGACAATCGGTAAACTCTGTGGTCATGCATGGCCACCTGCTTCACAAAAATGATCCTTTTAACTCACCCTGCCTGTTCAGTTTTTAGAATAAGAGTCGCACATAAATATTTTTTATAAAATAAACTCAAACATGGGTGACACGGTGGCACAGTAGGTAGTGCTGTTGCCTCACAGCAAGAAGGTCAGTGGTTCGAGCCTTGGCTGGGTCAGTTGGCATTTCTGTGTGGAGTTTTTCATGTTCTCCCCGTGTTCGCGTGGGTTTCCTCCGGGTGCTCCGGTTTCCCCCACAGTCCAAAGATATGCGATACAGGTGAATTGGGTAAGCTAAATTGTCCATAGTGTATGTGTGTGAATGAGAATGTATGGATGTTTCCCAGAGATGGGTTGCGGCTGGAAGGGCATCCGTTGCGTAAAACAAATGCTTGATAAGTTGGCGGTTCATTCCGCTGTGGCGACCCCAGATTAATAAAGGGACTAAGACAAAAAAAAATGAATGAATGAATGAACTCAAACATATGAGGGAAAAAATAGCTCTCTAGGAAACATTATGGCCAAAAAACGCAGCATTGGGCGTGTATTTTAATGACCCCATGAGATCAGAGTTTGTGTTTTGTTCCAATTGGCCTGTTTATAGTTGGGATTTTGCAGTCATCCGCTTGTTAAGTCGTGACGTATGGAATACTGATTCCAGGTCCAAGCCACTACTCACAAATTTGAATTGAGAAAATGTTCGTTCATGACCACTTTTTAGTCCTATCACACATTAAAGTGAATTTTATATAAAATTATGGTGTACAAATTAACTCGCAGATTGGACTTGTATGAGAAAGAGGAAACAATGGTGTTTCAGGCTTACAATATGTAATTTCAGTGTACTGAACACTTATCCAGCTATGCCTAGGTTTATCCAGATTGTCATTATATGGCACATTTGACATAATCATATTTTTGTTGAGGTTAAAACCGCTATTTTGTAATACTTAAAATATTCCCATCATATTTTTTTATTAATTTCTTATTTTTATATTTATTTATTTATAATTTCATGCTAGAGTTCTCGGAATTGCAAAGTGATGGAAACCACAAAGGTATCAAACTAGCACTGAATATTATTGTGTTTGCTGTTTGCTGGCTTTACTTGCATATAGCTTCTGTTGTACTTTTCATCATTACATTTTTCAATTAGTCATTTAGCAGATGCTTTTGTCCAAAGCGACTTACAATTGGGGAGGCATTCAGTGATTCAAAGAGGCAATGCAAACAAGACGTGTTTATTATACAAAGGAACTGTTGGTGCTCAAGGAATTACTGTTGGTTAAAGTGTCAGAGAGATGAAAGACTGTATTTTCTACAGGTGGTTTGTCAAGCCCTCTCACTTGTGTGAGGCAAACTCAGGGGTCCTAAATTTGTTCACAGGGGTCCAGGTGATCATGGAAGAGATGAGCTTTTAGTTGTCGTTTGAGTGCTAGTAGTGAATCAGCAGCCCATGTGGGAATGAGAAGATCATTTCACCACTCAGAAACATTAAATGAAAAGGTTTTGGAAAGCAACTTATAGCTTCTCTGTGATGGTACCACAAGGCGGTGCTCACTGACTGACCAGAGGCTCTAGGAGGGGATATACAAATTCAGGGGCAAGTGGAGGTAGGAGTGCAGAAAATCATTCATTCTGATGGCTTGTCTTCGCTGTTGTAAATGTGTGAGTCTTTTATAATTTAAATGCAATCTGACTGCCTGTCATTGTTTTATCCTTTTGAAATCACTGTTGTTTCCATATTTTTTATTGTCACGGCTGTTGTCTGAACTATGAATGATATAATGTCCTTATAGTCATTGTGCATGGTGTAAATGAGTTAAGTTAATGCGAATATATGGTACAACAAAAGCATATATATAATCCATTAACAACCTCTAAACTCACAAAAGGTCTGTTTTTAAAAAGTTATCAGTTATTGTTAAAATCAATGTACAGTTGGGCTCTATTGGGCTGATTTATGAAAAGGTGTGATGTTGAAAGCTATTTATATTATTACCAAGCAGTCATTACTCAACCATATAATGTCGCTTCGGTAATTATGGCTCTGCTCTATCCACTCTGTATCATATTCCACTACAAACCTGTGTCTAAAGGAGAAATTAAAGTCAATATCGCACAATACGATTCTAAATGATCATTTGCTTCAGCATACTAAAATTACTCTCCACCAGATGTGTCGTGCTCATCACAAATCACTACTTTTGTCCATAGCTGATATCATTGTCATCTACAATTATAGTGCACAATGGCAGAGGACTGTCTCTCAGCTGCTTAATTGAATCTGTACAGAGAGAATAATGCAGAAATATTTAGTTATATCGTATTATTGCTCTTCTGGTTACAGCACGGTTGCTGAACCTTACATCAGAGATTCATATGGGAAGCAAGCACGATGATGTTTTCACTATGAAATATAATCTCTTTTAAATTATATGATTGTATAAAGTTCTTGTTTTTATCAGAGGAGATTTTATTTGGTTCAGTGAAATTACAACTTTAAGATTTTGTATAATGCTAAGGTTATGTGTAGTGGCTATGGAAGCTCCAAATATATAATTTCAAGAGTTCACACTTGCTGGTGATTGATTATAAAGCTTGTTTAGCATGCTGTCCCGGGAGAGAGCCCTGAGCTCATAAGATCCTCGAGCCCAGGGCTCCCTCCCGTTTGCAAGGCGAGAGGAGAGTTTGAGCTCAGGTAGATCTCGAGAACTTCCCTGCGGGTAGCTAATGAACGGATAGAGATTGCTATGAAAAGATAACTACTTACTAGGAGCATGTCTATGGTGCCGATTTGGATTAGTCAATTAACTTAAGTTGCATGTTTTTGGGCAGTGGGAGGAAACCGGGGAACCCGGCAGAAACCCACGTGAGCACGGGGAGAACGTGTAAACTCCACACACAACTGGGCCACCTTGCCACCCATCTAGGAAAGGAGGAGGAGTAGGGGTGGAAGGGGGGATTCTTCAAAACGAAGATGGCTGTGATATGGAACTTAGGGTATTTATAGTGACCTAGGACTCATCTGATTCGTAAATCATAAATTGAATAATGCGGGACCAGCTAAAAGCAATCATCTGCACGTGATCCTCTCGAAATTAGTTTATAAATAAACTTCACATAATATAATATAATATAATATAATATAATATAATATAATATAATATAATATAATATAATACTTATTTGTGTCTAATCTCCATGTACTGTATTTGTGTATTTAAAATTATAAAACAAATCTATATAAAACCATATTTATGTTTTTTTTACTTATCTCTTATTGCAACTATTATTGTTGTTTTAGGCAAGTAAGACTGCACTGAAAATAAGAGCAAAAACAAATCTTATTGTATTTTGTATAATTACAATATAAATTTTGATTCTCATATTAGTGTATATAATATATATGCTTAAGTTGGTATGAGATTTGTTGCTTCTCAGTTTCTTTGTAATGGTTCTTGTGGTCGCTGGCCAAGGTGCTGAAGATAATTAAATAATCTAATGCAGCAGAAACATCAATTCACACTTATATTGTCCCCCTTTTTGAGCCTTTGTGTAATTGTTCGCATGGATGTGTAGCAGTTTATTACTTTAGACTTGGATTTGGAGAGGCATGCATGTTTTTTAATGATTTTTTTTGATGAAGTCATATTCCCGTAGGCCTGCGTGTATGCAAAGTCTGCAAAGTTACGCTGCATTCATTTGCACAGAATCCGAGTTGACACCAGAGGCTGTGAAAATCACACTCATGGCTGCCAAAACGGTGCATGAGCCAGATAAAAAAGAAACCCCAAAAGCGTGATATTCTTTTTTTTTTTTGTGAATATTAAATGAATAGTGACAATGTGTTGGTGACACTATAGAACCACAAGGTTGAAAGCATAAAATTAGGACCAGCGATTTGTTTTCTGTGTTTTAATGAAGGACTGTTAAAGAGCCCATATGGTGGGTTGAGAACGGTTAAATTTCACTTTTTGAAGTCCCAAACAACAGGATGATATGTATGCAAGGTTTAAAAACATATTCGATGTCTTATAATATCTATTTATTTTTACCTCATTTTCCCACCGACTCCCATATGAATCGTCTGAGCGAGTCTTTTTCCCCAAGCACCTCCTTTACGTGACGCTACCACGTCACGTCACCACGTCACGTCTGTGTCAACAGCCCGATGCCAGAACATATTGAAAACAAATCACTGCTTTTGTACAACAGCGTATTGCTATATTCTTCATCATAACAACAAACATTCAGTAATAATTAACACTTCATGGACTATTGTAAGCCAACAAATAGTTTCATTCGGCAGTAAGCTAAATGGCTACCGCTACATGCTGCACGCACGGAGCAAACACAATACAGACAACTACATCCATATTTACCTTGTTATAGTCAACACGACTGGAAGAACATGCTGGTCCAAATAAACTGGGTGTTGATCCATCCTTTAACAACAACCGTGCAACAAATCCCGCGTCGTAAGCTGGTAGATTGGTGTAGCTCTCTTCAGAGAGATGACGCGAACACAGCACCATATTGGGGATGTAATTCGCAGGTATTTTACGAAAAAAACCTCAACCACTCCAGGTAGGGAAAAGAGATTTCCAGGTAGGGAAAATAACACAGCTTTTCCCTCGCACTTCAGAGCACAGCGTCTGCGGGACATGATTTAACCGGAATGCCGATAAGTTCAGTAAAGTTAGCAGCAGTCGTGTTTTCCGGATCAATAACTCATGACCGAAACATTGTTCCTACACAAATAGCACCTCTTTTCAACCGTCGCAATGTATACAATCACCTACAACCTTATTTTCCTAAAAATGAGCTTTGTCTACGCGCTGGACGCATTATATTAAACTCTGTGTGCAGGCGGCAGAGACTGATCCTTAGGGACCATCTACAAAGAGCAAAACGCGAAAACCAATACTACCAAAGCTGTCAATAACTTCTCTCTAAATCTTTATACTGCCATCAAACAGTATAAAGATTTACTTAGATATTTCTCAGATCACACGTCACTGCTGTCCCGCTGGTTATGCTACAACACTTACTACAAACGGCTAAAGACTCGTTCTAATAACGATTCATTTAAACAACAATGAGTCGACTCTTTTATATATGAATCAATCGTTTTAAACACTTTGCACTTTCAGATTTAAGCCTTAGCTGGACATTTCACTTTACTTAGAGCTGTGTAACACACTGCATGGAAGGTCATTTTCAAAAATCCATAATATGGGCTCTTTAATAAATAAATGAAACTAAATAGATAGAATAAATATTTTTTCATGATTAAAAGTGTTGACCTCTAAAATTTCAGGGTGAAAAATTTCACAGTGGCTCAGTGATTAGCATTGTCACCTCCATAGCAAGAAGGTCGCTGGTTCGAGTCGTGGCTGGGTCAGTTGGTATTTCTGTGTGGAATTTGCATGTTCTCCCCGTGGTGTGGGTTTCTTCCAGGTGCTCCACTTTCCTCCACAGTCCTAAGACGTGCTATAGGTAAACTGAAAAAACTAAATTGGCCGGATAGTGTGTGTGAAAAAGTGTGTATAAATGTTTTCCAGTACTGGGTTGCAGCTGGAAGGGCATTCGCTGTGTAAAACATGATGGATAAGTTGGCGGTTCATTGTAGTGAGGCCTGATGAATAAAGGGACTGAGCTGAAGGAAAATGAATGAATGAATATATCCTTCACTTGTTTATTGTATTTAATCTTGTAATATGAACAACTGATAAGCATTGCTGTACAGAAGAATATTGGTTATTTGTGATGGCCTACAGTTAATATATTATTACAATATTACAATAGGGCCTTACCGTAGCGCAATGGGTAGCACATTCGGCTCACAGCAAGAAGGTCACTTGTTCGAGCCTCGACTAGGTCAGTTGGCATTTCTGTGCGGAGTTTGGATGTTATCCCCATGTTGGCAAGGGGTTTTCACCGGGTGCTCCAGTTTCCCCCACAAGTCCAAAGACATGCGCTAATTGGGTAATCTAATTTGGCCCTAGAGTATGTGTGTGAATAAGTATGTATGGATGTTTCCCAGTGATGGGTTGCAGCTGGAAGGGCATCCGCTGCGTAAAACACATGCTGGATAAGTTGGCAGTTCATTCCGCTGTGGCGACCCCAGATTAATAAAGGGACTAAGCCGACAAGAAAATGAATGAATTATTACAATATATTACTATTGGTTGACACTTTTGTTTCCAGCATGCACTTTGGTATTAATCAGTATTGTTTATCAATGCCACTGTTGCTTTTAATTCTATTTATCTTGTGATGTTAATAGTCTGAATTCAAAGGCATAATCTGCCTGCCTGATTATACCAGAAAAAATAACAAATATTAATAATAATACATTTATTTCCCAATAATTCTCTAATAATGTGTTCAAAAAGGCATAAGCACAGTAATAACAGGGTAAACCATCGCTTTAAAAAATACTGGCTTCCACACAACTATTAAATTTTTTTTTTTTTTTTTTACAAATTTAAGTGGATTGAACATAAAACAACTGAGTTGGCCCCACAAAAACTCAAGGATTGTGTTGATTTGGCTTTTTTAATACGCAGTTAGAACAAGCAGCAACAAGCTTTTTTTGAGTGATGGTATGAATTAAACCTTTTTAAACAATCTCTAATTAATAAGAAGTCACTGATTATAAGTTTGCATGTTCTCCTCGTGTCCGTGTGGGTTTCCACTGTGTGCTCTGTTTCCCCACACAGTCCAAAGACATGTGGCATAGGTGAATTAAATAAACCAACCATAGTGTATGTGTGTGTGGTGTGAATGAGTGTGGGTGTTTCCCAGTACAGGGTTGCGGGTGGAAGTGCATCCGCTGTGTAAAGCAAATGCTGGAAGTTGGCGGTTCATTCCGCTGTGGCAACCTCTGAAAAAGAGACTAAGCCGAAGGAAAATAACGAATAATTATATTACATATCGTATAGAATATAATTTACATATTATATTACGTTTAGTATATTATAAACAATCATATATCATTATGTAAATTATATTACACTGTGGATGCAATTTTTTAACCCTCATATCATGTAAAGTTGGCAATGCTTTATACTTGTTTTTTCCCTTTGTCTTACTCAGCACATTATAAGCTTTATTCATCTGTTTTACCAATGCACAGGCATCCATTCCAGTAAAATCGTTAGTGTAATGTAGATTTGACCCCAAAATGCACTGTAGAGAAAAAAAAGAAAGAAACGGCAACTAGCAGCAGTGCTTCTTTGTTTCAAAGCCTTGTAAATGCCACCGAATCCCGCATTATTCCTCCTGACGCGAAGATTAGGCTATTCCTTGCATTCCATAATTGTACAACCTCTTTAAACACCACCAGCATACTCATTCATTAAGTAGCAGATTTGCTCTTCGGATGTGTTTGCATGTCGTCGCGTGTACGACCGCATCTCTCTCCGCCCCTCCTCCCGTGAAGGAGCGGGGTGCTGCGGGGAGCTCCGCCGACCAATGGAAGCGCGAGGCACGGGCAGAGGGAATCCTGAGAGCCGCTGTCAGGATCTCAAACAGCGGCGAGTAACAGACCGTCCGCACGCGCACCAATCCCTCTCACCCGGAGGAATATTCACTATTATCCGTACGGGAATGCGAGTCTGAACTGCTAACTTAAACGCAAGGTAAGCAAAATACGGATGCGTTTATTCTTGAATTGCGTGGTTTTATTGTTTATTTTGAGACTTGAGATGAGTGGAAACGCAAACGCACGTATGTTTACAGTGCGGTGTTCACACGTTATGTGCACGATTCTGATTTTGCGCCTACACCACTCCTGATGGATAATTCCTTCATGATAGCAAATTAATTTTTGAAGATGTCTAGTAGGTGCACATGTACTGAATGAGCAGGGGTTTAATAAATGACTGAAGCACTTGCAATTTGACAGCACTTGGAAGTTTTGTCACGGAGAATCAGAGCACTTTGAGGACTGATCAGGGACCTCTGAACCTTGGAGCAACTTAAGTTAATAAATAATTGATTGCTGACCGTGAAAGCATGTCCTGGATGTGGATGCAGCTCACTGTTCAACCGCATTAAGGTCCGAGATGGATGTTAGTGTCCGTAGATTGAAGTAGACTGTCAATGCACATCTAAAAAAAGGCTGTGGAGCTATTGGTTTATGGTTTTGTCCTGAAAATGAGGTTTGCTCTCATGTGATTCTGTGAGAAAGTATTGATTAAAATTGGTTTCTTGTCCAGTTTATTGCATGAGAGATCACTGCCATGGGCCGTGTAAGTGTATCGCTAATGAACTCACTTCATACAAGGGTGTGTTTTTGGCAGGGTCTTCAAGATATGTTATGCATGAGCATTTTAGTAGTGAGGTATACTGATTTATGTCTATTTTTCATGTCACATACACGGTATACTGCAACATCAGAGTAGAAGGCTGAAATATTATAAACGTTGCACAAGATTATTTGCATTGATCTTGATGTTGTTTGATGTCTTGATGTTGCTGGCTTTCCAGTTTCTGCACATGCAGCTCGAGCAGAAGAGAACTGAATAAGTAGGTTAACTAACTGCTCATTGACTCAATTATATTCCGCTCTTATTTAGAAAAAAAATGACACGTGAACCAGTGTTTGATTTATTTAGCTTCTGCTGGCATAGAGATTTGCGCTTGGGGGGAAATAGAAGATATACCTAATTGTTGGGATTGAAAAAGGGATCAGTGCTAATTATGCCAAGATAAATGCTTATGTTATTTATATCCTCCAAATCCATTTAATTCTACTCATTGTCACAAAAGGACTGAGAAAGCGTGTTTGTGTACATTATGTGTTTTATCTAAAGTTAAATTGTGACTGGTGGTGGGATGTTTTGGGTGTTGGTTACAATATAAAATCAATTTTATCATAGACAAATGAGAGCGAAATGTTTTATAAGTTGCTATACAGTATATGAAAGATTTTTCATGTCATTTTATTGCCAGTGAGTGAATAGCTTGTGAAAAAAAACAAAACTAACTGATAGACATTCCTTTACATTGGTTGTCTGTGAAAGCATGTTGACTAATTTTTATATGAAGGACTCAAGATGTTTTTGCTGGAAAATCAAAAGGATGTGAACAGTTTGTTTGAAAGCCAGTTTGTTTCCATTTTTATGGCACTTGAAACAAATGTTTAAATCATAAAAGAGAGAAATTAAATCTTATCTTTGACATATTCGAAGTCATGGGACTATAAAAAACATACTGTAAGTATTATTTTGTCCCAAAATGTTCTTGTTAGTCTAAAGACTGCTCACATTAAAGATTTTAAAGTTCATATTTGAGACCCTGGACCACAACACCAGTCTTATGTTACACTAGAAATACTTTGTATGTGTCAAAAATAATATAGATTTAATTTTGTTTTGTTTTGTTTTGTATTTTGTGTAGATTATTTTAAATATTAGAATGTTAAGTAAAGATCATGTTCCATGAATATCATTTTTTAAATTTCTCTGTGTGGGCAGCACGGTGGTGCAGTGGGTAGCGCTGTCACCTCACAGCAACATGGTTGCTGGTTCGAGCCTTGGCTGAGTCAGTTGGCATTTCTGCTCGGAGTTTGCATGTTTTCACCATGTTTGTGTGGGTTTCCTATGGGTGCTCCTGTTTCCCCCACAAGTCCAAAGACATGCGCTATATAGGTGAATTGGGTGGGCTAAATTGGCTTTAGTTGGCTAAATTGTCCGTAGTGTATGTGTGTGAATGCGAGTGTTTGGTTGTTTCCCAGTGATGGGTTGCAGCTGGAAGGGCTTCTGCTTCTGCTGGATAAGTTGTCGGTTCAAACTGCTGTGGCGACCCCAAATTAATAAAGGGACTAAGCTGGCAAGAAAATTAATGAATGAATTTCTTATTGTAAATAAATAAAATCTATGTTTTTGATTACTAATATGCATTGCTGAGCACTTCATTTAGACAGTTTTTAAAAGCTTTTTGAAGCCTCAGAATACAGATTTTCAAATATTGTCCTATCCTGACTAACCATGGAAAGCTTATTTATTTAGTTTTCAGATAATGTATAAATAATAATCAATAATAAAAAATCCCCTTATGAGGATCGCAAATATGCTTCATAATAAAAAAAACATTTTTAATCGATTGAGAATTGCAGTTTGTGCAAACTGCAAACATAATTATAAGGTGCTTTCTGAACTTCTGTTAACTCACCAGTGTCATTTCTGTTAGAAAAGTACATATATTGTATATTCATCTAAATGTTGATTCTAGGATTAACATATGGATGTTTGTATTATTCAGTATACTGTATGGCTGGGAAATTATTTCAAACCTATTTCTACTAATAACAGAACGATTGTGCAAGTTGCAGGCTGCAGTTCACATAACAGGCCACCGGTGTTCCTAATACCAGGAGTATCTGAATTCTACCTACAGCCTCTTTCAAGTTCAAGGCTGGTGCAGAGCAAGTAAATGCCTTTTCCTCCCTCCACAAAAGACCATTGGCTTAACACTGTTTATAAGAGAAGCCTTTGGGGAGTTACACTGCAGGCTGTCGGCCTGTCCATTTTTATTCTGACCACCACTGTGAAGTTTGTAGTAGCTAAACACACAGTCCCCTCATGCTCTCAAGGCACAGAACGGTTCCTTCAGCATTTTCACACATATACATGTAAGACCACGTCTTTACTGAGGTTCAGAGAGTACTTATCCCCTCTGAGATTCCTCCTTCAGCTCCTGATTCCTCTTGATTTAACTCAAGCACAGCGCCATATAGCTTTATCCAGACACACTGATTAGGAAGCTTCAGTGAGACGAGGCCCAGGATTTACACATCGGGCCTCATTTATGAGCAGTATGGATCATTCGAAATGGCATGCATTTTTGTATTCTTGGTACGTTTGTATTCTAAATATGTTTACTAAAAGGAAGACAATGTACCTGGTCTCAAGTATGTGCAAATGGAGCTTGAAACGTCTTTTGGGAAGGGCTGTTTTATGCACAATTTTGTTTAAAAGTGGTGATCTGTACTCATTGTGCTGCATTAAAAAAACACTTTTAATCTGACATGCCATAAACCACATTGAGCATCCCGTGATAAAAAGGCCATTTTGCATTTTGCTTCTTTTATCAATAAAGGAGTTTATTGTTCTGAGTGCTTTCTGGAAGTTTATGTTCAGAGACGTGTCTTTGGTTTATATTTGGGCCTTTAATGGCTCTTAGGTTCTGTAAAGAATGCTCTACTTCTCAAGCACTATTTTTAGCAGAAGGGTTTTTTATAGTAACTATAAGGTTCTTTAGAGATCCATGATGTTGTAGGTTTCTGGGTTATTTAAAGCATTAGATTGTTCTCTAAAATAAGAGTTGGGTGCTTTTGAATGCTTACAGTTGATACTACTACTACTACTACTATTACTACTACTACTACTACTACTACTACTACTACTACTACTACTACTA
>CAIGQQ010000001.1:8161488-8174820 GCA_903798035.1 Danio albolineatus | reverse complement strand
GCTGTTTACACTTTTTCACATCTCAAATTTCTCTCGCGAGTGCCATTCGGGTCTGCTCTTCTTGCATTAATCCACCAAAGGCTGCTGTTTTAAAACTTTTTCAGATCTCAAATTTCTCTCGCAAGTGCCATTCGAGTGTGCTCTTCTTGCATAAATCCACCAGAGGCCACTGTGTACGCTTTTTCAGATCTCAATTTCTCTCGTGAGTGCCGTTCGGGTCTGCTCTTCTCGCATAAATTCACCAGAGGCTGCTGTCGACTGACTCGCTTGACTGACTGACCCACTCTCCTCCTTCCCTGACCCATCCAATAGTGTTTTCAAAAGCTCCGATTGACCCCCTCCCCACTTCCCTAAACCCAACCAACAGTGTTTGCAAAAAAAACAAAAAAGAAAAGCCCCCTGATTTTTACCACATTTTCAGATTTTACCATGTTCTCACCCTGTTATTTACTTGTTTATTTATTTATTTATTTTTTTACTTACCCGGTTACTGGAACTGTGCTTTACTGGACTCGAAACATGTCGTTGTGGTCAAACCCTCTCTGTGTCTCAAGTTCCGACATACGCGCCGAGCTACTGGACAAACTGGTAACAGTGGGAAAGTCGTCCATATGGAGGTAAGGGGTCAGCTGGTAAGCGCAAATAGGAATGGCATCATATCACCCCATAGCATTTGTTTTAAAGCTGAAATGCAGCCATGCGTACTTCTGACTACATAATTTGCAATCTCCAGAAATGTTAATGGGCTATGTTTTCAGAATGAGCCTATGTTGTTTGAGTTACATGCTCAACTATCTACTTTCAGTTATTAATTTGATACTCACTACTTGAGTTTTAGAGTGGAAATCTCTGTATGAATTGTCTTGGCCCTCAAAGGACTGTAAAATCTTTGCTCTGAGAAATACAGGAAGGTCACAGCACTATACTTTTGACCCACATATGCAGGTGTAACTGCTGCTCCCTTAAACACATCACTTAACCTGCCTTGGCCCGTTTGAAAATAGAAATGAAAAAATAAAGTGGTTGCTCTCATGAAGTGAATGTGATGTAAAGACCACTTCAGGTCAGATCTGTTTTGAAATTTAGACCTGTATTTCAAACTTTAGCGTGTAAAGTGTTTTCAACACATCAAAATCAACACTTTTCTTATGCAGTTAATGTTATATAATTTTGAAATCATTCAAGTACAGCTTGTACCAAACTGCAGAATATGTGTGCTAAAACATTTCTCTCCTTTACTCTTTCAAATGATACGGAGAGAGAACACTGTGGGGGGAAATGTGTAGAAAGAATTTTGGGGTTTCTTTTTTTGTTCAGAACAGCAGGTAGCAAACTGAATGAAACCTGTAACTTTTTTCCTTGTAAATCATGCTACAGTATTCTTGGTTTCATTGTAATTCTAAGTTACAATGTTAAGAAATCAGTTCAGTTTTCATCTTAGGTTTAGATTTATTGTTGCCCTTTGTGGTCTGGAACAGTTTGCATTACCTCAGAGGAAACAAATGAGGGTACATTTAATGATACTACACTGTCTGTGTGTTCAAAAAGTTTTGTGTATAGGCTACCGCTTTTTCAAAGGAATCCCCATTTACATGAATCAGCAAAAACAACTAAACACTCTCTATTCTGCATGCCAGGACAGTAGGTGGTCATTTATAGATACAAAATCTAATATGTTTTTCATTAAAATGTCCCAAAAACAATAGAACAGTGTTATATAGTTTGCTGACCTAAGTACTTACATTGTCCTGAATGTTCAGAATAAAGTTAAAATCTAGAAGTTAAATAACTAGTGAAGAGAAATAAGGCACACAGTCAATGTCCTGTGCCATCTTCCTATCACACACCCTCTACTTCCAGAAAACGCCAATGATGCTTACTATGTTGTACATTTTTTGGACTGCACAGAGTAGCATTGTAAAAGCCCTCAAAATGTATTTAGTATGACAAAGCAGGGCTGCTTCACAAGTGGTCAACCTTGGTATAAGAAAGGCTTAGCTATTTCTGTGCCGCAGACGGCTTCTGTTTTTTATTTGCGCTACCATCTGTCTGCTTACCTCCATGTGGACGGCTTTACCACTGTTACCCAGTAGCTCACCATGTACATTGGTGGACTTGAGACGTAGAGAGGGGTGGACCATGCTAACGGGGTTTGAGTCCGGCAAATAATTGTTCTGGAAAGCAGGTAAAACAAAAACAAAAGACAAAAACTGACCGAACAGACAGTCATTCAGCAGCGGCCTCTGGTGGATTTGTGAAAACAGAAATGGCAAAACAAACGTAAATCCTGGGACGTTTTTCTTGCGGTCCAGAAATGTATACTGGGGTACGTATCAGTAATGAGCTTGGGTTGACGTAGGCATCCCATATAGTTACTTGAAGAAAAGCTTGACAAATGAGTAAGTTTAAGTGAAAGGGGTGTGAAATGAATAGAAGAGTGCCAGTAATATGTTCTTCTGTATCTAAAGCTCTCGTACAGAACAACAGCAGCAGCAGCAAACATTTTGGCTTTGCCAAATACCCTCAAGAGAATGTGAAGGACACAGATCCCTTGCAATCATGTGGAGTGTGAGACAGTGAGGAAGAATGTGTGTGATTGTAAGATGGGGAGATGATCACAACTGAGTGCTCATCATAACTGTTCCAGTTAGATCTCTTGAAATCAGACTGTGCTACTTACTGGTGTTCAGTTGCGGAACGACCAGTCGTGTGTAAGCTGTCCCACTGTGACTCAGCATCTATCCTAATCAAACAGCAATCAAACACACACACACAAATGTAGTCCTCTCATCCCTCTCACTCTCAACTGCCTGACAGAAAAGCCCAACAGCGCACAAAACAACAAGAAAGTGGCCCCAGGGGCCCTTTCTTAAAAAGTCTGCCAGGCACAGATAGAAAAGCAAAGCAAACCGTCTATCTGCTTTTGCTTCTCCGTTTGAACTAGGAAAACAGCTTTGAGAAGTTGGACAGGCTCCATGAATCTTGGGTTTTCTAAGTAATTCAGAATGGCCGACAGACTTGCGAACTTTCTGTTTCCAGAGCACACATCTTAAATTTTTATTTGCCTTCTTGACAGGTCAAATTAGCTTCTGTGTGCAACCTTCCTGAAGGTGAGGTCCCATTAGTTCCATCATTGGCTATTCATGTAGGACCTCAGCTTCAATCAGCTGGCTGGTAAACAGAGCTGCCGCAACCCATATTGGGATTGACAGGCCCCTCGCCCCAGGGGGAAGGTCATGCTGGTTTTCAGGTTATTTTGTTTTCAGATCACACGGCTCTGGGTGCCTGTTAGTAATGGGGAAGTCATTTTATATGACCTCAGCATTCGCTGAAGTACCAAGGGTGGAAGTAATAAACATAATCTTGGTAATAGTATACATCTGTAACAGTGTAATAATGCATGTTTTCCTGTAAACGAGAGTGTTGTTCAACCAAGCATTAAAATGACCAACGTCGAGTTAAATAGGTTTACCTGAGCTCTAAACTACTCTGGGAAGTAGAAAGAATGGCTGCTCTTTGAGTCCATTTTTCTCTTTGGTTTAATAGTGGGTTCAGATACTTGACAACTGCCATACAGAGGAGAAAAAAGTGAAAACTATCCTCAGCATTGTCTGGTAAGCTGCCTGCCAGCTAAAGTGTCTGAAGCAGGAGTAAATTGTGAAAAATCACATCCCTGACAGGTTGCTGAAAAGGAAAGTCTCGTTGTCCATTCTGGATAAATGTAGTGACATTTCATTTCTGCCTTTATAGCTTTGCAGTCCTTTAGTCTTAGTTTTAGAGTATATTAAAAGAAAAAAAAATGGTTATGTTACACTAAAGTTGGAGCAGAGAACATTCTGGGCTAAAAAGTGTAATTCAGAAGGATATACAAGCAAAGTTTGTCATTTATTTTGTAAGCGTTCCAAAGTGCTCCAGACCACTAGGGGCACAAACGGGTTTTATTATTTGCTAAACCATAAAGGGAAAAATAGGTTCTGTTACTAATGCTGTTTTCCAGACAAAGTCGGAGCTGAAATTTCACTTAAAAAATCTAACTTCTAACCTCAGTGAGATGCGGTTAATCCTATTGTGTTCTTCTACCAACTGTGACACTATAAATGAAAAACAAAACAGAATTGTTAACTTTTTATAGTGGACCAGTAGGCACAATTCAGAAGTATAAGGGAATATATTTGTATTTTTTACTTTACCTGTACAGTGCATTGGATCAAGTCAAGGTAGTGAAAGTTTAAAAAGAAAGAAGGCATAATTGGAAAACACAACACAATTGGAAAACATATTATACTACAGCACATTGTGAATGTTTTTAAATGCCCTGTAACAAGTCAGCAAGCATAAAACTGAACAAAAAGTGTTTTTATCTTGTCCTGCGTGTTGAACACTGAGATCAGATCTGAGGGAGAAAACGGTCTGAAAAAAGCAAACTAACAAAAAAACAGTTGGGCAGACTCTGTCATTAGGACAGACCCAGTGGAGGTAGTAGGCGAGTGTAGAATCATGTCCAAATTAATTTGACCATCATGGACAGCATCTCCCTCCATGACAAGCCCCGTCGGAATAAATAATAGGCTGATCCAAGAACAGAGAACAACAGAATGGTGTTTGTGTCTACTGCCAGAAGACAAGTACTGTATGAACAGTCTGAACAATGCAATGCTTGTTGAGTTTTTAATTTTCATGTACTTCAACTATAGTTATTTTTCTACATTCTTTTGAATAAATGTACGGCTACCAAGAGAACATTCTCTATTAACTGATTCATAAAAGCACATACTGAGGTAATAACCAACATATAATACACACATGTAAAATAACATTTTAACTAGCAACGTTACTATATAACAAGGGCAGATAAAATAAATGGGAACATTTTGACTGAGAAATTATGACATAACAGGACATTACCATTTTTGTTTTATATTTTTGAATTTACTCAATAATGACTGCATTCTGATAAAATTGTCACACTTTATCTGTGTAATCTATAAATATTCCCTGACCAATATAGTTATAGTTAACTTAAAATACTAATTAATTAAAATGAGAGTAAAGTAACCAGATGATTAAAAAGCATGTTGTGCAGACAAGAAGCCTAAATAAAATATATTTTTAGTACATATACATTTTGTTTGTTTAATTTATTATAAAACTTCGAGATATTTTTAATTTAATTACTTGAATTTAAAGTTTATGTTATGTCATATGATAATATAATTTTTTAAATATCTCTTGAAGTCAGACTGTGCTACTTACTGGTGTTTAGTTGCCGAATGACCAGTTGTGTATGAGCTCTCCCACTGTGACTCAGCATCTATCCTTATCAAACAGCAATCAAACACACACACACACACACACACACACACACACACACACACACACACACACACACACACACACACACACACACACACACACACACACACACACACACACACACAGAGAGAGAGAGAGAAAGAAAGAGAGATGTTGTCCTCTCATCACTCATCATATATATATATTAACTGGTAGTAACTGTTAAATTGTTAAATACTTATGGATGAAATATTTATTTATTACTTGTGTAGATTCAAATGAAATTATTACTACAGTCATTATTGCTTTTACTACTAGTACTATTAATAATAATAATAATAATAATAATAATAATAATAATAATAATAATAGTAGTTATAATAATAATAATTAATACTAGAGGGATTTCTGAAGGATTACTGAAGGATGTGACTCTGAAGACTGGAGTCATGAAGCTGAAAATTAATCACTAAAATCACTGGAATAAATTATCAAATGATAAACTTTTGACCAGTTATTTTATAGTGCAATAACATTTCACAATTTTTTATGAACTATTACAGAAGTATTATATAATATCAGTCATTTTAAATAAAAGATTTCAATAATAAGTCTGTAAAATATATTTTATAAAATGACAAAAGCACATGACAATATTTCTAAAACTAAATAGACGATTTTTAAAGCTTTATTAATATATAAATTAAAAGTCTATTCAAAATAGCAATAACACTATAATAGTATTCCAATAGCCCTAACATTCAAATAAACGATTAAAAGCATTTTTAAATGAAGATAGTTAGGCTTGTACTTTGACAAACATTTCAAAAGTAAACCTTTTCAAAAAGTGACAACCTGCCTTATGAAAGACAAAACAGATGCAGAAAGGAGAAGGGACCTCAAGGAATAGGTATCGAAAAACAGCTTATTCAAGAAATACTCCACCGCTTAAATCCCCCAACCTTCATGCTTCATTCTCACTTCCTAATCGGCCCAGTGGCTGTTTAAAACCTCATCACCACATCTCCATGCGGCTGTCAGTAACTGCCAGTATTAATTACCAAGGAGCTCTCATTAGTGTAAGAAACACAACATGCTCACGGCCACAACAGAGTGATCAACTCCTTTATTACCAACACATCTTTCACCTGAGAAAACAAAGAGAGATGAAAACCAGCCACCACCATTTTCATATCCGAGCTGTTGAAAAACCAAAATGGAGGAATCTTCCATGGCATCAATATTGCAAACCTGAGAGTTGCCGTATGTCACCAGCCATGCCGCACAACAATGTCTTGAGGTTCCAGTGAATAATTCATCAGCCAACAAGCGTTAGGCCGCCATTATCTATTTAAATCCCAATGCAAACTCATCCCAAAGCCTGCATGTGGTGCTGTCATGGCCTGGTTAGGAAACGGGGAGGGAGGCCAAGGGAACAGACAGGAAATTAAACTGCGGCAGGACCATCTCGGGTCTGCTCCTTTCCATCATTTTTCCCATCTCTCTTAGTGCTCTCGCTCCCTTCGCGCCTCAGTCATTCATTCATCTACTTCAGTGTGTCATTCCTTCATTCTGAGTCATTCAGGCAATCTTTCCCTGTCTCAATCCATCCATATCCAGCCCTGTTTTATATTTCATCTTCCCTTTTGTTTCCGCTTGCCTTTCTTTCTATGATCTTTCCAGTCATCCCTGCGACAGTGGCAGGGCCAAGATGTGACCAAGCAGGGGCAGCCATGAAGCCACCAGTCTGGGATGGCAGCGAAATTGTCATTTTTGAAAATAGAAGTGAATTTGCCTATGAAGTAATAGACCGTTTCATTGCCTAAAATACAGCTGAATAGACATGGGTCGATAACCGTTTTCAAGGTATATCACGGTTTGGAAAAGTCAAGGTTTTAAAACCGCCAAAAAATTTTGTAAACCGTTCCTAAGGGATGTGTGAGTACATCAGTATCTCCAGCAGAAAAGATATTTGAAGATGCTGTTGTAAACTGTAGAAATCTGTGTTTTTTAAACAAATGGAGACAGCAGAAGTCAATGATTCACTTGAATTATTTAGCCTGACATATTTACTGCTCCAAAATACTTTAAATGTTTCTCAAAATAAAATATATTGTGTTCAAAGGGGAAAAAGTTTTTGTTTTTTACCCAGACATTTAAGAAGAATATATTTTAGAGCAGTAACCACAAAACCATGAAATCTGGATATTTTTATCCAAGATTATCATACCGTCAGAATCTTATACCGGCCCATGCCTACAACTGATTACAGTTAATTTGTATTTATACTTTGAGACTGTTTGAACCAAATCAGAAATGGTGACGTATGAAATACTGTTTCCGGTATTTTAACAATACATAAATATGAATGATGGCCATCTGATTTTAGGCATGGACATGTATTTCCATACATATCCATGGCTCCTCGTTTGACAGAGTGATTGCACACGGAAGGTGCTTTGCGTGATATCAGGTTTAACAAGTGGATATAATACCCAAGATGTGTTACTTATGCAGTTTTGAATTGGGATGAATGCAGAGGTCGCTAAAAGGAAGCTCAGCTTTCTAGAAAAGAAGTGTCATCGATTGCTATAGACTGATGATTCTCTGGGGGAGCGGCTCAGTCCAGATGTGTGTTGCATACAACAGTTTCTGCAGCTTCATTGTTATGAATCCTCTGGGGTCTGCAAATGTGTTAGAATCTCAGCAAATACTTGCCTCACAGACATTAGAAATGTATCTATGTTGACCTTGCAATCTCTACCTTTAAATGAACCAACTAAAGTGGAAAACAAAAGGTTTTGTAATCTGTATGAAATCATGACCTTGTTGTTTTAAATGAATTCCCACCTCCACCGTTCAAATACAAATCACATGATGGCAACCACTTAAATGCCTGTTCCCATGAATGCCCACAAACATGTAAACAAAGAGGTCGCTGTTATTTTTTTGAGAAGGTCTGTCATCAGGAATAAGTTGGAAATTACCTTTGAAGACCAGCATCATCAGATGATACGTAAGCTTTTGAATCTCACGGTACACAGTTCTACACAACCTACACAGGATGATGTCTGATCACATCCTTCCATAAAGGACGAGCCATGTGAGACAGATGTTTTCAGATTTCATTTGTGATTTCAAATATAAAATTTAATCAAAAGATTGGCAAATCAGGGCATCACGGTGGCGCATTGGGTAGCACAATTGCACTACAGCAAGAAGGTTGCTGGTTCAAGCCCTGGCTCGGTCAGTTGGCATTTATGTGTGAAGTTTCCATGTTGGGCGTTGCGGTGGCGCAGTGGGTAGCACAATCACCTTACAGTAGGAAGGTTGCTGGTTTGAGCCCCAGCTGGGTTAGTTGGTCTAAAGACATGCGGTATAGATGCATTGGGTTAGCTGAATTGTCCGTAGTGTATGTGTGTGAATGAGTGTGTATGGAGGTTTCCCATGGGCTGCAGTTGGAAGGGCATCCGCTGCGTAAAACATATGCTGGATAGGTTGGTGGTTTATTCTGTTGTGGCGACCCCAGATTAATAAAGAGACTAAGCCAAAAAGAAAATGAATGAATGAATGACTGGCAACCATTCATTCATTCATTCATTTTCTTTTCGGCTTAGTCTCTTTATTAATCCGGGGTCGCCACAGCGGAATGAATCGCCAACTTATCCAGCATTTGTTTTACGCAGCGGATGCCCTTCCAGCCACAACCCATCTCTGGGAAACACATCCATACATTCTCATTCACACACATACACTACGGACAATTTAGCTTACCCAATTCACCTGTACCGCATGTCTTTGGACTGTGGGGGAAACCGGAGCACCTGGAGGAAACCCACGCAACCACGGGGAGAACATGCAAACTCCACACAGAAATGCCAACTGGCCCAGCCGGGGATCGAACCAGCGACCTTCTTGCTGTGAGGCGAACGTGCTACCCACTAGGCCACCGTGGCGACTGGCAACCAGTTTAGGAGAATTTTCATATTTCCCCATTTAAAAGGAAATAGTAAATATTAATAATTAATAATAATAAAATTGTATATAATATTGTGGTCTTTATGTATTATAAATGTTGAATAGGTGTGTTTGATTGTTCGACAATATTGATTTTATGCTTTATTGTGACACCCAAGTTTTATTCCCTGATTTATATAAATTCATGTTTACATGTACATTTTGTAGAACCAACTTTAACGAAGCACATTTCAGATTTTATGCATCTGAACTGAAAAACTGTAACCAAATCAAAATTGACAGCACAACTTCACATTGCTATTTCTTCACATGCAAGTTTCCATGGAAACAATATCCTCCCACACAACCTACATATTAACATACAGTACTAACAAATACCATATAACCTAATCAATACTCATAATTACATGCAATTAGTCTCAGCTGACGTATAGCTATGGCTTATATTAACATTCTCATTGCATGCTTCTGTTTCATCCATTTCACTTAAACACATTTTGTTAAAACCGACGAATTGCACATATACAGATATTGTTGCATGTCATGCTTGCAGCTTGACATTAAGAAATATGCTAGGACTGAAGTGTGCCCTGAAATGACATGCACATATTTATTGCATAACACGTCAACATCAGCACAAACAATTCATGATGAAGAATCATTTCCTAAAATTCTTCAGCTGTCCGTCTGCTTTCTGTGCTTGGGTACAGACGGCAGCAGCAGGACTGAGGGGCTTATGGGTGTCAGTCTGTAATACTGAAGCTTTACTGCTGAAGTGTGACGGGATGTGTGAGCAGCACAGGTAAACACAGGCTGAAAGAGAGCTGGTTTTCAGCCATGCCTTCAGCTGTCCTTTCCTACTGCCCTCTTTACTGGGACTGACAGTTGTCACCATGCCTGACGTCCGTTCACCACTGCTTTACCTTAAAGCACTCTTGGAGAAACCGTGAAAAAAATGGGTTTATGTCTTTGCGACTTGTCTTGTTTTCTGAATTTTAGATTCTGTGTTACACTAGGTAACTTTTGTAGTCCAGTATTGCGGTTCTGTTGGCTCTTGTGTGATAAATTGCTTGTGAAGTCATACTGGATGAAGTCCCTCGCATTTTTACAGATTTACTGTAATGGTGTGCTCTTGCTTTGGTTCTCTGCATGAATAAATGATGCTGTTGAATTTGTATTTTTTTTTGCTACTCGTTGGGTGTTTTAGTTGTCAGTTCGTTCATGTCATTGTTGGTTCACTCAGTAGCCTATAGTAATACGCACTCATTTAAACATTTTCATTTTGACATTTTTTAAAAAGTTTTCTTTGTTTGGGAAATAAAACCACAAATGTTTTGGCTCAACATCTTCCTCAGTGTGTATACCAGTTATTCTATCCACTCTCTTTTTAAGTCATCAGTCATTAAAAACATAGCCATATTGTTTGCATGTTTGAACAATATTCATTATGAGCAATATGACCTCTACCTGCCAGATCTGATCATTCTGGACAAGCTGATCAGATAACATTCTATTCATCCTCCGCTTTACTGCCAAGTGATTGTTGGTTCACTAAAAATGTATTTATATATATATAGTCAGGTTTTACATTGTTTAATTGATTTGTTTTTTGAGATTTAAACAGTATAATTTAGAATATTCTGAGTTCTGTGTTCTGTTTTGCGACCCGCCTTTTAAAAAATATTTGTGCAATGTATGTAAAACATGTATGTACAGTACATAATTAATACATTGTACCAAATGATTCATGTAAAAAATCAAGTACATAGTAACTAAGGCAACATAATATAAAGTGAGTCCTTTTTTTATTCAGCTGAAGAGAATCTAAGGTCTTTTCTTTTCTTTTGAATAGTGGACTTTTCTTTTAAATTGTATTGGTTTTATAATGTTTTTTGCCATTTGTAAGTTTTGGTTCTGTGGTTTTGTCACAATCTAATCTTTGTAGAGCAATATCTACAAATCCGCTGTTACATGGATTACAGATCCAGTCATGCACCGCTCACACGCACCTGTTCCGGATTCTGTTGATTTCACACACTCACGGCTGGGAGTCACTCATGAACTGATCACATGGAGTTTATAAGCCGCACATACATACACTTCAGTGCTGAGTCTTGTTATACTGTTAGTGTGAACATTACAACATGTTTCACTTGCCTTGCTTTGCCGTGTTTTTACCCTCGCCTTGTTTGTTTGTTTACGTTGCTTCCTGCCTATACTGACCACTCGCCTATTTAATGACTATGACTCTGGATTGCCTATATACATCTGTTTGACCCTGTTGTCCGTTGCCTGCCTGACCAGTACACAACTTTGTCCATATTTTATTTTATTTTATTTTATTTTATTTTATTTTATTTTATTTTATTTTATTTTATTTTATTTTATTTTATTTTATTATTATTATTTTTTTATTCTCAGTGCACGTCTCACAATTGAAAATGATGGAAATCTCAAGCTGCTCTACTTTTGATTGAAAATTAATGACTTTCCATTTTGTCGCCTTTTTGCAAGCAATGGAAAAACTGGATAAAGTGTTTTTTTATTTATTATTTATTTATTTTTTCCATTTATCCAAGTGCAAACAACTAGGTTGTGCTACATCCAAGTGTTTGTCTGTGAAAAAAGGATGGGCATCTTTATTGCATCTTTCTCAGAGAGATTGTTTGCTCTGAGTGCAGAAAAGCTTACAGTATGATCAAGCACTTCAATCTCAAACACAAAAGAAAAAAACACTACATCTTGATTTGACTTTGCTGTCAAAAATCAAAACATACAATGAAAATGTGCAGATATTTCCATACCAACAATCAATGCTGTTGTATATACATGCATGAATCTTTTTTTTCTGTCAGAAATTCAGAATAAGACAAAAAACACTAGGTGTTTCAGTGATGTTGTGTGTGTTTGGCAGATGAAGGTGGTAAATGGTTGGCCTTCTTGCTAATAGGGGCATAAAACAATTCTTTTCACCCTCTTGCTCTTTCCTTGCTGCCATGTTAATGTTTTATCCTAATCCATCATAACCCCAGTCCAGTTAGACACAGAGAAGCGTTCAGCCAGGACACACACTCGGTCACACACACACACACTGGCATGACACTAGTAGCCACCCTGAGTGTTGACAAATTATTTTTTCTCTGAGGATTGAAAAATTGCCAAAGGGTTTTGTACTGGGGAGTTATACTGTAGGTCATTGAGTAAAACGCCCAGTGTGTGGCTTTCATACTGTTCATAGACTTTGGTTCAAATGTTTGGGGTCAGTATGAGATATATTTATATTAAATTAATTATTTTATTCAGAAAAGATGCATTAAATGAATCTAGCCCAATGTCCATTACAGTGGACATCACATGTCAGCCCCTGTTTTTGTGGTTTCTGAGCATTTCATCTCATTTAAAGGCTGCAGTCCATGAGAGTGGACACATGTTAGTCAATTAAATGGTGGTAAGGCTCGGCATGTTGTAAAAAAATCCACTTCACTGAAAAGCAGCATGGCATAACATTTACAATGTTTTTATTCAGAATTATTGATATGTTCGCCAATATTTCATAGATTGTATGTAAAAAAAGTGGAATTGCACTTACTAAATAAAGTTTAAAATCTTTTGTAACATTGCAAGCTTTAGATTCTAACTGTCCATTAGAATGTACAATGGGTTCAAAATCTGCTTCTGAAATTAAATATCCAGTTATGCTGATTGAACTTTTTTTATATAAAAATTACTATATCAATGTAATGAAACAATTTCATATGCAGAATATACAGATCTTGAAGTTTATTGAGCAAATAGCAGATGCAAATATCTCAGATGTGGACATTATGTGGAAAGATGAGGAAGATGAAGCTAAAGTTTGTCATAAACAAGGTGCAATCTATACAACAAAAACCACAAAATTAAAGCAAAAATGCTACAATAGTAATGTTTGTGATTTTGAAAATAATTTTCAAGATTATACCAGCAATCGTGTATGTTTTTTGTATTCATGCTGGTATAATGTTCAGGAAGTACAACTGTTTTGACCTGATGTCTAATGAAAAACAAAAGTCAATATATATA
>CAIGQQ010000001.1:8132905-8156087 GCA_903798035.1 Danio albolineatus | reverse complement strand
GTCTGTCTGTCTGTCTGTCTGTCTGTCTGTCTGTCTGTCTGTATGTATGTATGCATGTTGTCTGTGTGTCTGCTGTATACTGTCTGTCTGTCTGTCTGTGTCTGTCTCTATACCTGTTATCGGTCTCTCTGTCTCTTTGCCTGTGTTTCTGTTTGTCCGCTGTCTGTCTTTCTTTCTGCTTTCTGTCTCTCTTTCTGTCTGTTTATCTGTCTGCTGTGTGTCTTTCTGTCTGCCAACTTTCTGTCTTTCTGTTTGTTATTTGTCTGTCTGCCATTTACTGTGTCTTTCTGTCTGTCTGCTGTCTGTTTTTCTGTCTGTCTGTCTGTATCTGTCTGTCTGTTTTTCTGTCTGTCCATTGTCTCTCTGTCTCTCTGTCCTCATTCCTGTTGTCTGTCTGTCTGTATTTATGTTGTCTGCTTGTCTGCCGTGTATAGTCTGTCTGTCTGTATGTATGTTGTCTGTCTGTCTGTCTGCAGTCTACTGTTTGTCTTTCTGTCTGTCTCGCTGTATGTATGTTGTCTGTCTGTCTGCCGTCTTCTGTATGCCTGTTGTCTGTCTCTCTGTCCTCATGCCTGTTGTCTGTCTCTCTGTCTGTTTGTCTCTCTGTCTGTCTGTCTATCTGTCTGTCTGTCTGTCTCTCTGTCCTCATGCCTCTTGTCTGTCTGTCTGTCTGTCTATGTTTCCTAAATAACGACATAACTTGTGTCTGAAATATAACCGTAGTATGATTTTCGAGTCAATAGGAAGGAAGCACAATTGTTAGTCTTAAAACATAAGCAAGACGACTTCAAGCTTTAAAAATTATTCAAAGTGTATACCGAAGTGTTTGAAAAGAAAAGGGCATAAGGGCAAAAGGGCATCCATTTGCAAAAATGTTCATTGGAATGATAGATTCAGGAAACAGAATCACTGAACTATGTGTGATCTTAATTTGATTAATAAATGGTTTCGCGAAACGCACCCCTTCCTGACATTCAGTGTCATTCTATCAGTCTATCTATCAAATTCTCTATTTTTCTATTTATTTGATCTATGTAACCTATGTTTTGTTCATTGTATCTATCTTTTGTATCTGTGTAGTTATTTACGGCAGTGGTTGCACACAGTGGAATATGAGTTTCATAAAGCAGAAATTTGACTATGTCTTTGAAACTCTGTGTCCTCTGTTATCATCTGCCTGCGGTTTCCTGCAGGCCTTCTCAATCACGGCCAAAGCATTAATCTTTTCAACTGAGCCGAATCCCCATATCCAGTGATTTTGCCCAAATTACTATATCCTAAAGTGACACACACTGTCCGACCTTCAAATGGGTGTCAGAAATGATTACAGCATCGGACGTGCATCATCGTCCATGAATAATAACACCTGTAATCCACAAGAAGGCCTTTCCGTTTCATAAACACAGTAAACAAACACGAAGTGGGCTGCTAAGTAATCCCTTCACTCTTACAGCTTTTAGCTCTAGTATACAGCATGACCTGATTGTAAATGGAGTGCGAATATGTTGAGGGAAAAGAAAAAACACTGAGAAAGAAAACATTTTTAAAAAGTGATGAAGATGTAGAAGAGAGTACCCCAGCCATGTTTGACGTCAGCCAAGTTAAGAGTTTTAAATGATTTATTTATGACACAGAGAGTACAGTTTTTCCTCCCTGAGCCAAACATAATCATCATCATACATATACCATTCTCTATACCAATAGTTCATACACTCACCGGCTACTTAGGTACACCTGTCCAACTGCTGGTTAATTGCTAATCAGCCAATCACATGGGAGCAACTCAATGCATTTAGGCATGTAGATATGGTCAAGATGATCTACTGCAGTTCAAACCAAACATCAGAAAGGGGAAGAAAGGTGACTTTGAATGTGGCATGGTTGTTGGTGCCAGACGGGCTGGTCTGAGTATTTCAGAAACTGCCGATCTACTGGGATTTAAACGCACAACCATCTCTAGGGTTTACAGAGAATGATACTAAAAAGAGAAAATATCCCGTGAGAGGCAGTTATGTGGGCGCAAATGTCTTGTTGATGCCAGAGGTCAGAGGAGAATAGCCAGACTGGTTCCAGCTGATAGAAAGGCAACAGTAACTCAAATAACCACTCGTTACAACCGAGGTCTGCAGAAGAGCATCTCTGAACACACAACACATCCAACCTTGAGGCTGGTGGGCTACAGCATCAGAAAACCACACCGGGTGCCACTCTTGTCAGCTAAGAAAAGGAAACTAAGGCTACAATTCGCACAGCCTTACCAAAATTAGACTATAGAAGATTGGAAAAACGTTGCCTGGTCTGATGAGTCTCGATTTGTGCTGCCACATTCAGATGGTAGGGTCAGAATTTGGTGTCAACAATATGAAAGCATGGATCCATCCTGCCTTGTATCACTGGTTCAGGCTGGTGTTGGTGGTGTAATGGTGTGGGGGATATTTTCTCAGCACCCTTTGGGCCCATTAGTACCAATTGAGCATTGTGTCAATGCCACAGCCTACCTGAGTATTGTTGCTGACCATCCCTTTTTGATCACAGTGTACCCATCTTTTGATGGTCACTTCTAGCAGGATAACGTGCCATGTCATAAAGCGCAAATCATCTCAAGACTGGTTTCTTGAACATGACAATGAGTTCACGGTACTCAATGGCCTCCACAGTCACCAGATCTCAATTCAACAGAGCACCTTTGGGGTGTGGTGGAACGGGAGATTTGCATTATGCCAGTGGTGACAATGGCGAGGAACAAACTTCACCAATTGACGAAAGTGAAAGATAAAAAACCTCAAGAGAAACCACGCTCAGTTGGGAATGACCATTTCTACTATGGCCAAGCTTCTTGTGCAGAGCTGAAGTCTTGACGCCGGAGGCTGGAGAATGCTGGACGTCCATTGTAGAGAAGCTGCAGATGTGTCTAGGTCACTGCCAGGTGTTTAGGTTGGCTCACGTGATCAACGTGAAGACTTGTCTGTCACGGGGGTCTTTCAGGAATCAGTCTCATGCTCTCCACTCCTCCATATCCACCACAGCATCTGCTCAGGATACGGCCTGGACCAGGATTATGGAGACCTCGTGAAAAAAAAACAGACTGAAATAAGCATAAATGTCATTCAAATTATGTCTTTTGGGAAGTGTTTCCAGTGGTGAAATTAAAAGACAACTTAAAGAGAGAATACTTTCATGACGTTGTCTCTTAACACACGTCGTGATAACGTCAAATAAATGTACTTTAATTCAGTTTTAAATTAGGCTGCATTTACACTGCAGATCTTGATGGTCAGTTACGATTTTGTTACTGCATGCAATTTTTTTTGATGACCTGCTTGCATCATCTTTAAAAGTGACTCATATTCGATTACCTGCATTTACACAGCACAAGGCAAAAGGCGCAATGACATGGAAAAAAAGAGGGGGCACTGACTGACAGCTGAATATAAAAGAGCGCTCTTTTTCTCCATTCCTGTATTTAATCTGTTTTGCTATAGTTTTTGACAGAAAACTTCTCATTTGTTCATATTCTCTTAACTGAGGCTTTTTTAAACCAGTAGGGATTTAAATGTCATGTCCATAGCATGATTAATGCACGTTTTTTATGCAATAGTTTTATATTGTTTACGTGGCGGATGTTATGCTCGTGCTCTCTCATTAACATCTTTAAATACTTGTTCTACATGACAGTATAAAAGCTTTTTTTGTCGTAGTATAAGATTTAAGGTGTGGGACTGCTGATGTCCGTTCTGAAATGAAAGTGTAAGAGTTGACGTCATTCGCTACAGTTTTTAATGACGTGCGACTCACATTGATAGGTGGAAATCTGATCGACCTGCTAACACTGCAGACATAAGGACACAGATCCGATTCATATCGGATAAATTTTCACTAGGGTTGGGTCGATAGACGATGCCATAGTCCATCGCCGATGGCTGATAGACATCACGATGCTGACCCGGGATTGCAATTTAGGTCTTGTTCATGTGTGGAAATTAGGGTTGGACGATGTCGACCAATTTGGCATTGTACATTGTCTAATGTGAAACATTAACATATCTAATTGAACATCATGATGTACGATGACATCGTCGTCTTAGGCAGCAGTGAATTAATTATTCATTATCACCAGTAAAAATGACAAATTTTGCCTCTTCCCAAACAAGGAAAACAACCAACAAATGCATGATTATTTGTCAATGCTTTGCTTTTAAAAAATGTGGTTATAATGGAAGCCAATGGGGCAAAAACAGCCACAAACATGACAAAGTGAAGGGTTAACCTATTGAAAACAATGTAAAAGCTGTTAAATGCTTAAAGTTTTTTAATTAAAATTTGTGTACCCTTCTATTGTTGAGGGCCAAAAACCGCTTTCCTGTTCTCTATTCTGAAAACACCCTAACAAACAGATCAATGACACTATTTTAGTTCACCATCCCACTTAAAGGAGGTTTTATCATGATGCATACACTAGCATAACCAACCAGAGAAAGAGTGAGAAGAGAGAGAGCAGGAGAGGAGACATGCAGACAGGCAGAGGTTAGCAGATGAATTTCAAAGCCAGAGCAGAGCAATGGATGACTCAGTCGGTCACCATGGCAACCCCATAAAGACCAGTCCCCGGTGCAATTTCATTCGCTTAGGGTCTGGGGTTTAAAGGCCGAGCTACGGTAAATAACATGTGTAAACAAAAATCAGATTCAGGCTCCTAAGAAAACAAAAGAAGGCCTAAATGAGTGCATGCACCTTATTACTGACGAAATGAAGCATTGCATTTGGGCAGGAGGTGACGGCGAGGTTGGACTACAGGAACAGAGGTATCTAATTAAAGCATGCAAATGGCCCACACAAGCAAAAAGCCGGTGTACCTCCACAGTGGTGCACTGCAGCAGAGATCAGTATTTGCGAGAAGGCTACGCTGCAGACCAATTAGAAGTGAAATTAAAGCGGGAGCGGAGAGAAGCAGGTTAATACAGAAGCTTGGCTCGCTTCACGGCTGTTACGAGGTCGAAACCTTGAATGGTGGAAGAGGGCTGCAAAACTCAGAGGAACAGCAGTGTTAAGAATGCAGCAGAACAATTGAGTGGAGAGAGAAAATTAGCTACCCAAGAGCCACTTTACTTTCCATCCTACCACTGGATGCTGTTTTTTGTAGTGTTTTTGTTTGCGATCACATCATTGCATGGCGCATCGATGCCTTTACATGATGACACACTTTTTGAAGTGCCTGGGTTCCTCAGTGGCATGAAGCTGCTGAATTTGTGCTGAAGTGGACGAGGCTTCAGACCTTTGAAGTGTCAGTTTTTCTGCTTGATTTGTCTTTAATCATTCGTTCATTCTGACTGGGTCCAGTTGCTTCATGTTGCCTTAAATCCAATAGAGTTCACTTACCCCTTTACCAGTGCAAGTTCCTGCTGTGTGTTCCTTCTCAAACTGTTACACATTACCAGGGTTCATGGTTGGAAAAATCTGGCCCTAAAAAGAGTTGGGAGTGTTGAAATGGGGACTCTGCTTACGTTGCTTGATATACAATGGGTCTGTTAAATTCTCAATTCTGATTGGCTGATAAATATTCTAAGGCATGCTATTATTTCAGGCAAATGTGTTCCATGCAGGTCTTAAAAAAATACAGATCCATATAATTACGCCAAATGGAATTAAGTGTTCAATAGCTGATTCACCACTCGAGGTGTGCATTATTTTCTAGTAATACAACAGTCCATCATCAATTAGTCTTTACTTAAAGCACATATAGAAGCATTATGCTATTACAAGGCCCACACGGAATCTGCAGGTGCAGAAATCCACAGATTTTTAGCCCATCGTTGAGTTTATGTATTTACACGTGTAAATGTGTGTACATTTATATTTATCCAGTTTTTAAATTAATTAATAATATTGTGATAAAATAAAAGTACTATTAAAATGTTCATATGATTCATTTATAATACAGTTGTAAAATAATGTTTTCTGTCTTTTGGTAAACATGTTATATAAGAGACTTGTTTACCAATTAAGTGGGTCTAATTGCATTTGCATTGTAAACATTAAATAAAAGTTAAAAAGGTTTTTTATTTTTATTTCATATGTTAAGTTTATGGTTATGATACTCCTAAAATGATTCTGCATAAATCTGCAGATTTTTTTTTACAAAATTCTCAGCAGAAATAGCAAAAAAATGTTTGCAGATTCTGTCTGGCCTTATAGTACTCTGATGTAGTACTCAAAGGTATTTTGTACAAAAAAGTACTATACTTGTTGATGTGTTGTTTGTAATGAATTTTGGTACATTTTTTAAAATATCTTCTTTTGTGTTTTGCAGAAAAAAAAAAAAAACATAATCTGTAAAGAACAGGCTCTAATATACTGTATAGATTTTATAATATATCTTAAAATAAATCTAGGCTATAGAAATATGATATGAAATTAAAACAACATTCCTAAAAGCTTTATGACCATGTAAAAACTACCACTGATAGTTAGGCGTGGTTCTTAATCTGGTCCACATTTTTCATTTATTTAGTAGAAATATACACTGGTGGAAGCTAAAGTTGTAAAACATGTTGTTGGTGAGTAAAATATGCATTGTCATAACCCAACTTTGGTTTAAATATGGACAAACCCAACCAATATGTTTAAATCTAAACGAAAACATAAACCCAACGTTGGGTTTGTTCTTATTTTACCCATCTTTGAATTATGACAATTCAATTTTTCGAGTGTAATACTAAATAAATGCCATATGACATGAGTTACTTAAACACAGACCTTGTGTATATTCAAAACATTATGATAAAATTATTGTAGCCTATTTTCCTGAACAAAGTAGTAAATAAAGTGTTTAAGCTACAAACAAACAAGCAAGCTCATAATTACGACAATACACTGTAAAAAAATTATTTGATCAGTTAGTCCTGACAGCACATGATTTTAAGTCATTGTAACTTATTAAACTAAATTAAACTGTTTCAAGTCAGTTTAACATAATATTAGGTCAATGAACTCATACTGTAAGTTTAGTTTGATTCAGCTTAAAAATTGAAGGCATCTAGGATTTTTTACAGTGTACATTAAAAAGATACAGTAACAAATATTGCTTAGCAGTATCAAGCAGCAAACACTGTTTTGAAACAAACAAATGAACAACTATCCACACCCACATTAAAAATAAGGTGGATGCAACAGTATCTTTTGGGGTATGTGTGTATCCCATTACATGCAGTTATTAAATATTATTTGCACTATATCCTTTGCCTCCAGAGTTGAATGCAAATGTGGTTGCATCAGTCGGTGGGTAATAACACCATTACTGCTAATTGCATTGTCTCCAGCTATACACATATTGGCAAACATCAGCTGAAACAACACTTCAGTCGCCAGTCAGGAGCTCAGAGGAATTGATATGTCCATATGCTTATGTCATTCTGCAGCGCTGAGACCTGTGTTAACCCCTCATCCTTCTCCGCTTGAATCCATTTCCAGATGAATGAGGCCGGATATTGAACTGTCAATCAAATGGTTTTCTGTCATTCAGGACAGAAACTGTCACGTTTCATTATTACGGATATCATCGTGTCTCTTCTACCTTTTGGCAAAGGACTAAAATGATATATGTTTGACACAGAGCAATGGAGCCTTTTGGGTGAACTGTGTTTCTGCATCACCAAGCAAATGTTTAAACTCCAACCAACTCCATTTTTTTTCTTCCAATAATTCCTTGATGTTTAAAACTTTCTGAATGATTTATATGGGGGGTAACATTTCTCCAGTTTAATGCATATATATGTATTCATTCATTCATTCATTTTCTTTTCGGCTTAGTCCCTTTATTAAACTTATCCACATACACTATGGACAATTTAGCTTACCCAATTCACCTGTACCGCATGTCTTTGTACTGTGGGGAACACCGGAGCACCCGGAGGAAACCCACGCAACCACGGGGAGAACATGCAAACTCCACACAGAAATGCCAACTGGCCCAGCCGGGGATCGAACCAGCGACCTTCTTGCTGTGAGGCGAACGTGCTAACCACTCGGCCACCGTGGCGCCCATATATATATGTATATTATTACTAATAATTACTATACTAATAATACATATAGTTATTATTAGGTTATTATGTACATGTCATTAGGTTTGATTGCAGTATACTTACAGTGTTTATAATGTATTACAGAATACTTCTGGTGCTCTTAAGGTGAGAGACAGGTAGGCTTAGGTACAAGTTTGTGGTATAGGTAGGTTTAAGGGTATGCAGGTTTTTAATCAGTCATAAGTACAATATAAAACATGTTTACACAATAGGTACATTGTAACAAATGATTACCTTCAGTGTAAGTATTAGTTAAGACACCTAATATAAAGTGAGACAGAACAAACTATATACAGTAGGTATAAAGATAAGATATAAAAATAATACGATAAGATATAAAAATAAAATTTGACTGTAATTTTTTATGTGGGCGCCACGGTGGCGTAGTGAGTAGCACGTTCGCCTCACAGCAAGAAGGTCGCTGGTTCGAGCCTCGGCTGGGTCAGTTGGCATTTCTGTGTGGAGTTTGCATGTTCTCCCTGTGGTTGCGTGGGTTTCCTCCGGGTGCTCCGGTTTCCCCCACAAGTCCAAAGACATGTGGTATAGGTGAATGAGTGTGTATGGATGTTTCCCAGAGATGGGTTGCAGCTGGAAGGGCATCCGCTGCATGAAACAAATGCTGGATAAGTTGGCGGTTCATTCCGCTGTGGCGACCACAGATTAATAAAGGGACTAAGCCAAAAAGAAAATGAATGAATGAATGAAGTTGAATTTAAATTTATTCATTATCTTGTCGGCTTAGTCCCTTTATTAATCTGGGGTCGCCATAGCGGAATGAACCGCCAAACTATCCAGCATATGTTTTACATAGCGAATGCCCTTCCAGCTGCAACCCATCTCTGGGAAACATCCATACACTACAGAAAAATTTAGCTAACCCAATTCACCTGTACCACCTGTCTTTGGACTTGTGGGGGAAACCGGAGCACTCAGAGGAAACCCACGCAACCACGGGAAGAACATGCAAACTCCACACAGAAATGCTAACTGACCCAGCCGGGGCTCGAACCAGCGACCTTCTTGCTGTGAGGCGAACGTGCTACTCACTACGCCACCGTGGCGCCTATTAAAATAAAATTGACTATTAAATTTAGCATCGTCTATTACTTTTGCAAGTAAAATAACTGAAAGACAATTATTCAAACATCAATAGGTCATTGATATGAACAAAGATGAATTGCTGAACCATAGTTATGAATAGGCTTTAGTAAAGAAAATGCTTTTTGCTAAATTGTTCAGCTGTTCCCATATTTGTCTGTGTTTAATTGTTCATAAAAATACTTTTTTCAGTTTAAGATTGTATCTATGATATTGTATTTAAAATCAAACCGGAAGAGTATATCTCATGGAGCATATGGCGTTCATGGCCTTTCTATGGACATTGCTTAATATATACTGTTACAGCAAATCGTGATGTTAAAAAATAACAGTGGAGTGTCTGTGGAGAATGATGCACAAGAGAGATGGCTGAGTTTACCCGGGTTTATTAAATGGTCACCTCAAGTGCAGACACACTCGCCTTTATACACAGGGGTTGAATGGGAAAATAAATGTACACATAAACATACAACTCGAGTCACAAACAGCAAAAATAAGATGATTGATATAGAGATTTGGTAGAGCAGGTTATCTCTTCACTTGGCTGCAATATAGTGACATACAGCACACACATGCGCAGAACTAGTCAACTGCTACACAACTACCATAAATATCCTAGAGGCTGTTAAAGTACATATTAGGACTGCACAATGTATCGTTTCAGCATTAATATTATGTGGTCATTCATAATAGTCACATTGCAGAATATGCAATGTTGAGTCTGGATTTTAATTGATCATTTTGCAAGTGTTTTGAGGCCTGTCACTGTATTAAGATTTTAAAAACATTCAGGCATAAGAATTTATATGGGTTTGCCAAGGACAAGATCAACTTTATTTGTATGGCACCTTAAAGATTATCCTAAAAAATAAGTATTTTTTTTCTTAAAGTCTTAAAAAGAAAAAACGAATATTTTTTATAAATAAACCAAAGATGCGAGGTATCATTTTGACTGATTAAAAAAAAAAAAACCCACTTACTGTAGATGAAAATATATTATGTATATAAATTAATAACTTAATTGTATTGAATTAGGCACCATGGTGGTGCAGTAGGTAGTGCTGTCGCCTCACAGCAAGAAGGTTGCTAGTTCGAGCCTCGGCTGGGTCAGTTGGCATTTCTGTGTGGAGTTTGCATGTTCTCCCCGTGTTGCTCCTCCGGGTGCTCCGGTTTCCCCCACAAGTCCAAAGACATGCGCCACAGGTGAATTGGGTACGCTAAATTGTCCGTAGTGTATGAGAATGTATGGATGTTTCCCAGTGATGGGTTGCAGCTGGAAGGGTATCCCCTGCGTAAAACAAATTCTGGATAAGTTGGCGGTTCATTCTGCTGTGGCGACCCCAGATTAATAAAGGGACTAAGCCGAAAAGAAAATGAATGAATGGATGGATTGAATTATTTATACAACAAACACTGTTTTTCTGTCAACTATGCAGCATTGATTTACATTTGATTATTCAATTACTTCATACCTGAATACAGTTAGACTTCTCTGAAAACAACAAAACACTGTTTATTTAATTTGTATATTTTTCTTTATTGAATTTATCTATGCTTGTAGATTGTTAAATATATTTCATGCAGATGCACTACCATACAGAATCTGCAACATTTTTTTTTTTTGTGTGTGTGTGTGTCTTTGTGTGTTCACTGTTAATAATTGGAATAATTGGAAATTATTTGTGATTATTGGAGTTGGTATCTTATAATGCTTAAGTGTTTAAGATAAGGCGTTGTCCTTCTTTTTAGCACAGACGTGCACTTTTTTATGTAAATCAGGGTTATCATAGATTGCACCTTATTCACAGTGCCATTTATCTGGTGCAATTAATGGTGCATTATTCCTGTCAGCAGTAAGCAAGCAATAAATGGAATTTCATGCAAAATAGATGTTTATGCACACTTTACATCAATCAATGACCCTATAGGAGAGCTTATATGCAGATCTGTGGTACATAAAAGCTATCTATCAGAATATTTAAGAAGTTAATTCGGACACCTGGCTTGCAGTGGTCACACATTTTACCACATTATTCTTTCAGTGAATTTTGCACCAAAACAACACAGATGGTCCATTAGAGAAAAAAAGCGCATGCATTGTCAGCGGTCCAATTGTTTATTGGCGACTTTCTCCTCCACACAAAATGTTTAAAAATGAGAAGTAAATGCAGAAGCTCCAATGCAACATTCTATATGTAAAACACCTCTTTCTGTGTAAATGATCAGTTACAGTAGCTGTTATTGAGGGACGTTGCTTCTGAGGCCAAAATGCTTGTTTGATATTGAGCAAATCATTGGAGGCTGCTTTGCAGTTTTCACTGCAGGGGTCTTTTTTCAGTCAGACAGTCGCAGCAGTAAAATCATTATATTTTTGCATCTATTTTCTACTTTAGCGTTCTCATGTACTGCAAGTGTGTTTGTTGAACTCATGTTTACATTAACACTCGTGTCTCCTTATGGACGTTTTTGTATTTTGATATGATCTTAGTTTTATATGTCATCATTTTGGCTGTGCAAATGCCAACTGCATATGCTGACAAATATTTTATTTTATAAACACTTTAATGTTTTCCCCTTATATTCGTTCATAAATCTATTTTACATTAGGTATAAAATATAGTAAAAGCAAGCAGGACCTTCAGGAAAAGAACGTGCCCTTTGAAATCTATTAAAAGTGCAATATTTTATCTCAGTGCCGCTTAAGCAATATTTGCTTAAAGCAAACATTGTATTTGTTAATGGGCTTCCATTTTGTTGGCAAGGCTTGAAAATGTACCTATATTTAAAATGTAACTGTATTTATTTCATTAATTTATCTTTTATTTTATTTATTTATTTATTTGCTTTTAAGGACTGCAGGCTTATAAAATTAACTATGTTTCTTATGTAAATTAAGGTTGTGTTAACAGCAACAACGACAGTAATAGCAAAATATAGCTATTGTAATAATATAGCTTTAGCATATGTAAAATAAGAAATATTTGTATATTTTTCATTTGTAAAATAGTTGTTTTGTAACTAAAACGTACACCCACCAGCCACTTTATTAGGTACACCTCACTAGTACCGAGCTGGACCCCCTTTTGCTTTCAGAACTGTTTTAATCCTTTGTGGCTCATTTGGTGAGCCTGTGTGAATTGTAGCCTCAGTTTCCTGTTCTTAGCTGACAGGAGTGGCACCCGGTGGGTTTTCTGCTGCTGTAGTCCTTCCGCCTCAAGGTTGGACATGTTGTGCATTCAGAGATGCTCTTCTGCATACCTCAGTTGTAACGAGTGGTAATTTGAGTTACTGTTGACTTCCTGTCTGCTCGAACCAGTTTGGCCATTCTCCTCTGATCTCTGACATCTGCACCCACTCCCACTCACTGGATATTTTATATTTTTCGGACCATTCTCTGTAAACGTAGAGCAGCGGTTTCTGAAATACTCAGACCAGCCCATCTGTCACCAACAACCATGCCTCATTCAAAGTCCCTAAATCATCTTTCTTCCCGATTCTGATGCTCAGTTTGAACTACAGCAGATCTGCAGCAAAACGTCTTGACCATGTCTACATGCCTAAATTCATTGAGTTGCTGCCATGTGATTGGCTGAGTAGTAATTTGTGTTAACGAGAAGTTGGACAGGTGTACCTAATAAAGTGGCCAGCATGTGTAATTTAAAACATCAAAAACTTAAAAAAGTAAAAATTTGTAATACATAAAACCTACACCTACAGTACGTGCTACATACAACTACGTAAATCCATTGCTAAGTCTCTAATAAGTCTTTAAGTCTTTAATAAATGAATGGGAGCTTAAAATGAATAGGGACAAACACAGTACTTTCAAAGAAGTGGGCAGGCACGAATGCACTCTCCTGATGACAAGAGATACAGTTGCATTCAGCTGTGTTGATTAACACTATTTATTGAATGGACGCAAAGATTGCGTTAACAATGCTGCATTAATTAGAAGCACACTTGAAAAAGCTGAAAATGAATTGAAGTATACAGTGCAATTAATTTGGTTTTTGAACACCAGTAAGCATATGGAATAGAAAGAGAGAGAGAGCGACAGGGTGTTGAGGTTAATAAATATTATGCTTGACAGCTTTGTTTTTCTGGGATTTATGGGCAATTCTTTGTGAATTTAAATGCTGTGTAAACCCTGCCAACCTTTTTTTTTAAACACAAAGGCACAAGCATTGGGTAATGGATCCGTTCGGTGCATTTAATGAAACCTTAATGTATTCTGACATAACACCGTCTTCACTGTTTGTTTTAGTTGAAAGAAAAAGGAAAGCTTTGGAGTTTTTGTGTGCATTCATTTTGTGGTAGTTATTGTTTATGCAAATGGTGATGAGAAAATGAATTCATTGGTCTTATACTAAGAGTTTTATATTAGTAAATCTGTATTGTAGGATTTATATGTATGTGTGTACTTGTTTATGTGGTTTACAAAGACAATTGTGTAACGACATGGGTATGACCTGTGCTACATATTAAGGTTGTTTATGAGGACACCCCCGGTTTGTGTCCTCATAATTCAAAATGTGTAAAACCATACTCAACAGGGTCTGTTGACATTCAAAATTAGCAAAAGGTTTCCTGTGATGTTTGGGTTAAGGGGTAGGATAGTCACTTTACAAGGACTCTCCAATGTTAAAAGACCACGTTAAGTATGATTTCTAAGCGTTTTGAATTATGAGGACACAGGTCACGTCCACCTAAAAAACATATTAAAGGCTCATACACACGAGGGTGCTTTTCATTCACGTTTATCATCAGTGTTTTTCAACACTGTCAGAGTGAAGGTGGAAAATTACATCCTGACTTTAGACAACGTAGGCTCATTCTGGAAACATAGCCCTATATACATTTCTGGAGATCGCAAATTATGTAGCCAGAAGTATGTATAGTTAGGTTTAGGGAAGGGGGAGGGTGGGTCAGTCAGTCAGTCATTCAGTCAGCCAGTTAGTCAGTCAGTCGACAGCAGCCCCTGGTAGATGTGCTCAAGAACAGCAGGCGCAAATGACACTCGTGGGAGAAATTCGAGGTATCAAAAGGCATACACAGCGGCCTCTGGTGGATATGCAAAAACAAAAACTCCACAAAAGCGTACCTCCTGGAATGTATTTGGCGCTCTCCTGAAATGTATGTAGCGGTACGTTTTTCAGAATGAGCCTGGGTTGACATTAGATGCCGCTTAATGAACTTGCAAGTCAGGAAGGAAAAGTGAAATGAAACTCACTATCAAATTCTATTTGTTGTAGTTGCTGTTGCGTTTATCATACAGCTCCTTGTGTTCAGACACCTTCTTCATTGCATAATCTTTTTTATTGAATGAAACTTAAACAGGGAACACCTCAACTGTTTTGCTCTTGAGCGCCTCCAAGTGGTGTTTACTGTAACTTCAGCAGCTCCAGGCATGTGAATAAAAGTGGCAATCTGATTGGTGGAAAAAATAAACGAGCATGAGGCATTTCTTTAAACGTGATACATTTATTTGTGGTGTTTTTCGCATTGGTGTGCACAATCACATTGGCACCCTTTGTTTAGTCACAAGGCGTTAAACATTGGTAAAAAAAAACGTAAACAAAATTGCCTCAGTGTGAACAGGCCTTAATAAGTAACACCTAGGTCATACCCATGTCATTATACAATAGTCCTTTTACAAAGTGGGTTGCATGTAAAACAATCAGTCCCTAAAAATCCTCAAGAATTGTGTTGTTTCAGCTCATTTTAAATAAGTAGTTTGAGCAAAAAGCAAACATAGTTTTATTAGTGTTTTGTGACATATCAGAACGTAAATGTATATAATGACATGAGCTTGCGGAATAAATTTTGATGGCTTTAAGTCATTGAAAAGAAGTAGGTGAAGAACTGACATTTAAACACTCATTCATTCATTTTCTTGTCGGCTTAGTCCCTTTATTAATCCGGGGTCGCCACAGTGGAATGAACCGCCAACTTATCCAGCATATTTTTTACGCAGCGGATGTCCTTCCAGCTGCAACCCATCTCTGGGAAACATTTAAACACTTTATTCAACAAAATAAACAAAACAAAGAGGTCACGAAAGCCCCTTATAAATGCCTTAACAGAAACTGAAACCAAACATAACATGTCCCAGGTCTTGTACTCTCTGGTCTGCCTCTTCTCACGGCTCTCAACCATACACCTCCTTGTGACTCAGGAATTACAAGGAGATGGGGAATTATGAGGACACTGTTGAAGTCCCCATTTCTCAAAAGGCTTATAATTCATACAGAATGTTGCATTACAGATTTGTACAGTATATAAACAATGGATACCTGTGTTTGTGTGTGTGTGTGTGTGTGTGTGTGTGTGTGTGTGTGTGTGTGGGCGTGTGTGGGTGTGTGTGTGTGTGTGTGTGTGTGTGTGTGTGTGTGTGTGTGTGTGTGTGTGTTGTGTGTGTGAATGTGCATGTGTGTGTGTGTGTGAAGACAGACTTCATCGAAAAGCCATTAGTCGAGAGATCTCATTAGTGTGAGTATGGTTTATTCAATAGAGAGCTGGGCATTGTACACCTTTAACACATTAATTACCAGCAGTTACAGTTTGAAACGCTTATAGGAGACACAAAACCCATGCAAAGCTTTTATATAAGTAGTGTTGAACAGGCCTACAGTGGTTTTATTGTTTAATAGGAGATTAATGACTTATAATTATTGAATAATCCCTAATTATTTTCTTACAGGCCTGTAAGAGTTTAATTGTGTGTGAAAGTGAGTAAAACACTATCATCTTTAATGTCCTTGGGAGAAGACGTTTGTCCAAAAGAGAAAAAATGCAGTCTTTTCTGAAGTGGTTTCATTGTCAATTCTATCTCTAGAAATTATCAGAATTCAACATAAAAAAGTATCACTAATATTGGGTATTGAATTAGAGGTCGGGCGCCACGGTGGCGTAGTGAGTAGCACGTTCCCCTCACAGCAAGAAGGTCGCTGGTTCGATCCCTGGCTGGGCCAGTTGGCATTTCTGTGTGGAGTTTGCATGTTCTCCCCGTGGTTGCGTGGGTTTCCTCCGGGTGCTCCGGTTTACCCCACAGTCCAAAGACATGCGGTACAGGTGAATTGGGTAATCTAAATTGTCCGTAGTGTATGTGTTTGATTGAGAATGTATGGATGTGTTTCCCAGAGATGGGTTGTGGCTGGAAGGGTATCCGCTGCGTAAAACAAATGCTGGATAAGTTGGCAGTTCATTCCGCTGTGGCGACCCCGGATTGGTGAAGGGACTAAGCAGAGAAGAAAATGAATGAATGAATGAATTAGAGGTCTTCATAAGTTGTAAAAAGAGAAACCATATGGGTATTATGTTTACATATAGTTTTTTCTTAATCATAATTTTTGTGTCAGAGTTTATTTGTGTAATTCATATTTATAGATAGTTTTAAAGTGATTATGTATACTTATATAAAGCATATTAAATGCATATAAAGTGTCTGTTTTAATGTTTTAGTATGTCTAAGAGACGGGGTGTTTGTGTTGTCAAGACAACTATGGAGACTTTTTTAAATGGAGGAGTGACTAGTGGCTGCTGTTTTGAGTTATGCGGAGCTGTATGACTCACAAATTAAATTTCACAATATTGTTAAATATTAAAATCGTACCAATATCAACAGCAACACTTGTGCACAATACGCAGTCGATTAAGTTGTTGCCTAGTGATATAAAAATTGCACCACACAATTTCTTTTTTTGTCAGCAAAAAAGGCAGTGTGGTGCGTCTTGTGTATTTGGAACATAAAATCGTAATTGGTGTAAATGGCCCTTAAGTGGTTCTCAACCACGTTCCCAGGGGACCACCAGCACTGCATGTTTTGGATGTCTCCTTTGACTGTCACACCTATTTCAGGTCTTTCAGTCTCTGCTAATGAAATGATGAGCTGAATCAGGTGTTGTTAGTTAAGTAGACCTAGAAAATGTGCAGAGGTGGTAGTTCTCTGCGAACATGGTTGAGAAACACTGTTTTATTTTTATTTTTTGTGGGAAATAAATTCTATCATCATTCAGTGTAACATTTTAATTCAGTTACAGCAAAGCATACTTCTTTTTCTGAAAGTTACTTTATAAATAATAAGAACGAATAATACTATTTTTATTAATACTTCTATTAATGAAAAATACCTTGCTTTGAGTAAATTTAATTAAATTGGGTTAAAATTATTGTGGGTCTGCAATATGATTTGGAAAATACATATTTTAATTGTTTTTATTTTTTTAATCATGGTCAGGAAAAAAGCAGATAATTTAGCTCTTTTTATTTATTTGTTTATATGTTCAAGTTTTTTGCTTGTATTTCTATGATTGCAGTATACATGGTGTGTTTTACTTAATGAAGAGTTGGTGCACATTTTGTAATGTCAGTGTAGGTGTATCTATAATATTATATATATATTATATATATATATATATATATATATATATATATATATATATATATAATTTTACTGTAATTTTCTATGTGGGCGCCACGGTAGCGTAGTGGGTAGCACGATCGCCTCACAGCAAGCAGGTCACTGGTTCGAGCCTCAGCTGGGTCAGTTGGCATTTCTGTGTGGAGTTTGCATGTCCTTCCCGTGGTTGCGTGGGTTTCCTCCGGGTGCTCCGGTTTCCCCCACAAGTCCAAAGACGTGGTATAGATGAATTGGGAAGGCTAAATTGTCCGTAGTGTATGTGTGTGAATGGGGATGTTTCCCAGAGATGGGTTTCAGCTGAAAGCGCATCTGCTGCATAAAACATATGCTGGATAAGTTGGCGGTTCATTTCGCTGTGGCGACCCCGGATTAATAAACGGACTAAGCCAAAAAGAAAATGAATAAATGAATGAATGTAATTTTTTTATCAGATTTAGCAGATTTCACAAAAGGTGTACTTTTAAATAAAGTTTATTAAATGCTACTGCAAAGAAGTAACTGCCATTTCCATGCAATTACCATACAAAATATAACGAATAACCACTTTTACAAGTTGCATACCATACGACAGTCAAAAAAGACAAACCTTCAACAAAAGCACAAATCCATATACTGAGATTCATATTTGGCCATCTCCAGTCATTATGAGCATGCTGAGAGAGCGCTTTCTGGAGTCAGAAAGGAGCGTGTTGTGGCCCTTCAGATGAACACAATCATGCTGACTGCTGCTTTTGCTGCATTGGTTATGCTTTGGCGCAGGTAATCAGGGCGAGCGCCTGTGAAGCTCCTTCTCTCTTTAATCCACATATCATTGCCCGTGGGTTTTACGCCCGCTGTGAGTGAAGAAACAGGAGAGGAGGGACAATGCATCACAAGCACAAAAACGAACAAGCAGACTCTTTTAAAAGCCTGAGTTCACCTCGACAAACCTGTGACCAGCAGACACTTAATCCGAAGATTATGCAGAGCGGAGTTTACTGCATACATTGCTTTAGCAGTGCAATGCAGTTATAGTTAAAAGTAAAGGTGAGACCAGAGTATAATTTAATGGGGATGTGTGTGGTGTGATGTGATGCGAAGTGTCCGCTCACGGCCAACCTCTATTATAAAACCACAGAGACAGCACTGAAAAATTGATGCGGTGGCTGTTAGTAAATGGATGAGAAAGTAGCTTTTGGTGATACTAAGAATAACAATATATGAACATGTATATTATAAAATTGTAATACAATGTATGAATAGAAATGTATCAAATAAATCATTTATATGTAAGCTAAAGTTTTAATATTGTTTGTAATGATTTTATTGGTCAAAACATTTAATTTTATTCATATAATAGATTTTTTTTTCAAGCTCCTTACACATTTGTTTTTAGTAAATTGTATTTACATTTATACAAACTGAATGTTATTGCGTATATAATGCGTTTATAATATATAATATAAATTAATTTAAAAGTATATAATATAAATTAACTATTCAACTCATAAAATACTTTCTTTATTCATTCACACATGTTTGATGCCCCAAAAGTAAATTGCTAAAATATAGTAACGAAATATGTATTAAGTAAATGTATTAAAGAATTAAAGAATACTTAAGCAGACAAATATTTATATTTATTCATTATTTTTCATTTATATTTCATTTAATTTCATTTTTAATAAAAACTAATCTAAAAATAGGTGTGATTTAAAAAAAATAATAATATAAAATATCTACAGTATATATATACATATGCATATGTACAACATGCATCAAATATTTACAAGCAACAAATATTCGTTAATAAGCCTACAAATTGAAGTTTACAAACAAAACTATATATTGTATTATATTATTATATTATGGTTATTATATATATTATATATTATATTTTTATTAACACAGACAACGATGGCATCTGCTGAATAGCATTACTTTTAGCTTCAACGTATCTTAATGTGTTGCTAAACATTTTAATTTTAGGCAGATAATGAACTTATGACTACTTAATGAATTTATGTTAAAAACACATGCAGTATTACAAGGTGTAGTCTTTCATTTGGCCAAATACTGTAACATTCAAACTTGACTTTTAACAGCAAATACAGCAGGAGCAACTGTGTTATACCAATGTACTTTTAGTCCAAATTATAATATGGTAATACTATAGGTTATCCCTGCAATATCAGACCAATATGAACGTGATAGTTTAACCCAAAAATAAATACTCACTCATCATTTTTTCACCCTCAAGTGGCTGAACAAAGAAGGAATTTTGGAAACTGTGAATCATTCATACTAGCTATGTTTCCATCCAAAAATGTGAATAAACTTTATGGTGTGCTAATAAAGCAGTGTTTCCATCCACTGAGTCAAAGCAACCAAAATTGTCACTTCCTGATTATCTGGCAACAAATATCAACAGTAAAAACAGAATTTAGAAGCTGTGTGATTCTTTTCTTCATTCAATAAATGACTTGTACCTCAGAAGGCAATCCTGACATCCAGTGAACATGTGGCGTTTGAAGGTATTAGACATGGAGCACAGACGCTGTTGATTATGGAGGTAATTAATACTATAATATTACTAATACTGAAACGGTTAAGGCATTTTAGAATGGCTAAAACAACATTTCAGATGTTTTACAATGCGGTCAGCCTGCTGGTTTGTCCATTCACACATTCATATCATCACATGGTCTCTTATAACAAAATCGCATGACATTTCTAATGTGCATAGTGGAATTTGTTCAGTAAAAGTGTTTCCATCGTAGTTTATGCGCATTTTTTCTTAAAAGTTTATCCTACTCAGTTATGCGCATGCATTTTTTTATGCGCATTTTCAAAATGTATGCGCATCTTGGCATTTCCATCAACTGTTTTTATGTGCATGTCCAAAATGCGCACATGGATGGAAATGTTGCTACCATGGATGGAGAGTATATCCAGGTGGTTTGTCATGCCAACTCACCTGTGTGAAGCACACTCAGAATTGCATAATGTTTTTTCTAGAAACATTGCCTGTTTCTCAATATGTGTTTTTTAAGTGATCTTGCATCATTATCTTCTCATCCAATCATCCTCCAAATTCCAATCCTCGAGACTGCAAGAACAAGAACCAAGATATGTTCTTGATTTCGATGGTGCATTAAATGAGGACTTGTTGAGCGCAGTAGTCTTTCCAAGTCTGTACAGTATGTCTCAGGAGTTTACCCAAATAAGAGGGTGAAAGCAAACATGCAAATGAAAGCTGTAATAACAGCAAAAACACATGGAAAGGTGTTTGTTTGCTCAAACTTCAATTTTATTTGTATTGTGCAAAGTAACTTTGTAAGGTTTTTGTACATGTTAAATACAGTTGAATACAGCAGCTTATTCCATGGTCTGTTGAAATTCTTGATTCTGATTGGCTGGAGGGTGTGGTATATTTCGTTGAAACGCACAGGTAGTTCCAGTCAGTTTTGATCACAGTTCGAAGTAAATGCGCTTCTCCCAAACATTTACAGTTACTACAGCAACTCGCATGTGCTGCGCATGAAACCGATGAGGGCTATTAATGGCAGACAGGAAATCCGCAAAATTAGGAAAATACTTATAAACTATGCCACAAAATCAAGTGTTAAGCGTTTTTTCAAGCGAGAATATAGTTATTTTAAAGTCAAATCGGCAGTTTATGTGTATTTATAGCGCGTCTTTAAAAATATTGGAAGCTCCAGGCAGTCAGCGGCAGCTCTGCGAACGGCTCTCCCCGAGGGAAGCTTTATGTCGGCCAGAGAATCTCCGGTTCTACGCCACTGGATCTAATCTCGTGCATCTCTGTTGTTAAAACGGGATATATAATTAATCTTTGGTGTATTTAACGGTCAGTCTTTTGACATTTGAACCTATTTTTTTTTTCTTTCTCAGGTGTATTTTTTGGCAGATCACAAAGATAAATTCCATAATTAATCAATGACCGTAAATAATGTAATATTACACTGATCCTGCGTGTTTGGCTGGTTGCTTTTGTTTTGCCTACCTTGGCAAATGACCATAGAATAAGTGGGATAATCAACGGCTTGCCGTGCGTTAAAGAATTTTAAAGCACTTCGCTGCGCGTGGTGTGGTCCTTTGCCTCCACATCGTGCATTAAAATCCTTTAGCGCAGGGCAAGCCATTGATTATCCCTTACATGTAATGTCTCACAGGATATGTCCTGTATTCTCTTGGTCTTTGAAGTTTGTTTTTTCTGGTGCATACGGAGAGAAGAGAGTGTGTCCTATGTGTGATTTGTTGAGCTCACTCATCTGTGTGGAGCATACTCAGAATTGCACACTATTTCCAGGAAGTAAAGGGCCCTTATAAGAAGGTGTCTGGTGCATTTGGAGAGGAATGCTGACATTGACATCCACATTAGGAAAAAAAATTAATATGGAAGTCAGTGGCTATCATTTTTTTTCAACATTCTTCAAAATATTTTCTCTAGTCTTCAAGTCTCAAAGTGGTTGTTACACAAAAAAAAAATCATTGGATTTACTACGTTTTTGAAGGTAAGTGGTTGCAAACAGTTTATATGAGCTTAATTTCAACATCCAAATTAAACTGAGTAACGTTCAACTTAATTTGTTTCTTTAAATTCAGCCCACATAAATTGTTAGCAACCACTTACCTTAAAAAATAGAGTAAATCCAATGAATCATTTTTTCAGTGTAACAGATGGACGTTGAATAAATGACACAGACTCTTCATTTCGGGATGATTTACCGCTTTAGCACCTCTTGCACCTATGAGATCCTGCTTACTGTAGCTTGTAGTACAGCATTTACAGTATTCCTCTCCTTCATCCACTGTGTGTGCAGATTTGTGTGTTGCTGTTTGTGTGTTCATGCACTGTGTTTTGATTGTGTGTGGTGTTTTGCACCCCCATTGTCCAATTAAAGTGGAAGCATCAGTGAGTTTAGCTGAAGCTGGAGGAGGGAGCGCCGTTCTTCTTCAGTCCAGCCTTATTACCGCAGAGCCAGGGCCGCACGAGTCCCCCAGGGGCCCAGTCTCTCCCGGCATCCCACCGACACCAGGCCTTCATTAACTCCCATCCAAACAGCCCAGAAACAACGGGATCTTTCTGGAGCTCCTCAGCAAAAACACGCGTCATTTAAATGTCGAGGTCAAGAAAAACAGCACAAAGTCATTAGAGCTGCAGTTTTACAGCAGTTTGGAGCTCATTCGTGCCCATCAGGTTTCTCGACTCTGAAGTTAAGTAAAGGCAATTGGTTTGTTTCTGATATTAGTTGCTGGATCTGGAATATTTCGTCACTTTGAAGTGTCTGATTTGATGAGTTGATTTGTCTACGGTGTCTTGCTGGAGTTTGGGGGTCATGGCGATTTTGAAAAAACAATAAGCAACATTAAGAAATATTGTCACAATTTAATATTGCCTGTTGTATTTAAAAATGCTTCAAAAATGTTATTTTTTCCTGTGCTTCAATGCTGAGTTTTCATCATCATTACGCCAGTGTCACGCAATCTTTTATTTCACAAATCATTCTAGTAAACGGAATTGATGCTTAAGAAATTTATTATTATTATTATTATTATTATTATTATTATTATTATTATTATT
>CAIGQQ010000001.1:8105346-8119083 GCA_903798035.1 Danio albolineatus | reverse complement strand
TGTTGTTGTTGTTGTTGTTGTTGTTGTTGTTGTTGTTGTTGTTGTTGCTTGTTTCTGAATATTCCAAAAAGTTATCATAACAACAATAATAGGAATAATAATAATGAATATTGATAATAATAACAATAATACGCCTCACAGCAAGAAGGTCGCTGGTTCGATCCCCAGCTGGGCCAGTTGGCATTTCTGTGTGGAGTTTGCATGTTCTCCACGTGGTTGCGTGGGTTTCCTCCGGGTGCTCCGGTTTCCCCCACAGTCCAAAGACATGCGGTACAGGTTCATTCCGCTGTGGCGACCCTGGATTAATAAAGGGACTAAGCCGAAAAGAAAATGAATGAATGAATGAATGAATGAATAATAATAATAACAATAACAACAACAACAACAGCAACAACAACAACAATAATAATAATAACTAATAATAATAATAATAATAATAATAATTCATTCATTCATTTTCTTTTCGGCTTAGTCCCTTTATTAATCCGGGGTCGCCACAGCGGAATGAACCGCCAACTTATCCAGCATTTGTTTTACGCAGCGGATGCCCTTCCAGCCACAACCCATCTCTGGGAAACACATCCATACATTCTCATTCACACACATACACTATGGACAATTTTAGCTTACCCAATTCACCTGTACCGCATGTCTTTGGACTAGTGGGGGAAACCGGAGCACCCGGAGGAAACCAACGCAACCACGGGGAGAACATGCAAACTCCACACAGAAATGCCAACTGGCCCAGCCGGGGATCGAACCAGCGACCTTCTTGCTGTGAGGCGAACGTGCTACTCACTACACCACCGTGGCGCCCAATAATAATAATAATAATAATTATTATTATTATTATTATTGTTATTATTATTATTAATAATATTTATTATTATTATTATTATTATTATTGTTGTTGTTATTATTACTTTTTACAGAGTATTTGTAAATATTCTAAAGTAATGTTCCCATATCGACAATTGACATTTGAAATTGAAAAAAGTAACTTTATTTGAAGATTCACTTCACCAAGAAAAATGTTATATATATAAACATTTAAATGCATTATGCTTCAAATGTATATACAGTAGAATATTCAGGAATGTAATTGATATTTTTATTAGCCAGGATGACAGCCATATTTCCCCCCTACAATATATAAATGCATTTCATAAATATAGTCTATTGAATTCTGAGCATTGAAAGAATGTAAAGTAAAAAAACAGTGTTCCAAATGGTGTAAAACATTGTAAATTATTCATAGATAGTACAAAAATTCTGACAGCATGAAGGAATTAAATCAACTTATTAGATTTTACAAATTTAAGTGAATTGAACATGAAACAATTAAGTTGTCCCCAGAAAAATTATGTTGGTATTTTGAACAAACAGCAAACATATTTTTCTTCAGTCTGTGTAATGAAACAGGAAGAGAAATATATTGGGATTTAACTCTCCCAACACAAACCTCTATCCCCGCTCTTTCTCTGTATTGTATTTAGTGTTCCTGCGGTCAGTTTGTGTGTGGTCAGACGTGCACCATGATGAAAATAATCTCACTCCCAAAGGACAGCGAGTATTATGGGATACATTGAAGTGATATTACAGCTGCAAATCACACCACCCGCAGAGCTACACCCAATATAGTCCTGTGCTTCTGCAGACTAAACGCAAAATCGCTTCTGCTGCCCTCTAAATGATTGTTATTGTGCCATTAGGTGGCCTGTATTTCAGCAGGAGACGCCAGCAAATGGGACTCGCAAACTGATAAATACTGCATGTGGCTTATGTGTCATCTCTGTCAGGACATGATAACTCTATCTGGACTGTGTGTAAGTGTGTGCTGTAAATGTACGTAAATGCTATATTTTACAAGGCAAACAAAATTAGACAATGCAAATTACAATCAGAAACTTAACTATGATATGTGCACTGTAGATCCAGTTGTCACATACATAGAGTATAAAGAAAAATGATCTTTCACATTTTCCAGCTGCTCTACTTTATCAACATTTTCCAGGCTACATTATATATTTATTGTGTCCTGCTTTCCCTCAGGGCAACATTGGCTATTTTACTATAGTTTCTTTTTCTTTCTGCAGTTCTTTAATGTTTCTTTGTAGCACTTTGTAGTCTTGTGTTTACAAAAAAAAGATTGAATTAAGAATTGATATCAAATCAAGAGTCACTTGATGACATTCCATCCAACCACTTGATTTTTGCACCTTTGTCAGCAAGAAATTTGAATAGTTTAGTAGAATTTAGTTCAGTATAATGACTTATTCATTTATATATTTTAGTAAGTATGTTGTTTCATTCATTTAATAATTTTCCTTTAGCTTAGTCCCTGATTTATCAGGGATTTCCACAGCGCAATGAACCTGCTGACTACTGGTTTTACACAGCGAATGCGCTTCTAGCCACAACCAAGTACTGGGGAAATGTTTTCTTTCAGCTTAGTCCCTACATTAATCTGGGGTCGCCACAGCAGAATGAACCGGCAACTTATCCAGCATATGTTTTTATGCAACAGATGCCCTTCCAGCCACAACCCAACACTGGGAAACACCCATACACACTCCTTCACACACTACCGCCAATTTAGCTTATTCAGCTCACCTATTCGGCATGTCTTTGGACTGAAGGTGAAACCGGAGCACCCGGAGGAAACCCACGCCAACACGGGAAGAACATGCAAACTCCACACAGAAATGCCAACTGACCCAGCCGAGGCTCGAACCAGTGACTTTCTTGCTGTGAGGTGATCGTGCTACCTACTGCGCCACCTTGACGTCCAATATTGTTTCATTTTTACCTAAATATATCTCTAATATATACATGTATTACTGAATTTTTTTTAAATACAATAGCATTTAATAAAGCAATAAATGAATAAAGTATTGGAGCTTAGTTTTGCCACTTGAAATAAATAAATAAATAAATAAATAATGTAATGCAATGTAATGTAATGTAATTGTGACTTTTTATCTTGCAATTCTGAGTTGGGAGTAAAATCCAATTCAGAGGGGAGGAAAGGCTGACTAATTTCTTACAATTGCACACTCTTAAAATGACTGGGCTGGAAAATAATTTAACCTTAACCCAGCTGCTGGGAAACTTTGGGACAGAACATGTGCTGTGTTGTTTTGACCTAAGTGCTGGGTTTACTAATTTAGCCAGAATGCTGAGTTGTTTATTTGACCCAACCTATGGGTTAGTTTAACCGAGTTGCTGGGTTAAATATGACTTAAACATTGGGTTATTTGTTGTTTCATTGCCGTGCTTACATACTATTATAAATAACTGCCACAAAAAATTGCTAAAAACAATAATTTTTTTTAAATCACTGCACAACACACAAAAGTATTTTATTTTTGAGTGGAAGTTTGTATCTTACAATTCTGTCTTTAAAACTCACAATTTTTTTAAGTAAATCATTCATTAATTAAAATTTTTAAGAGTTTTTAAACATAATTCTTAGAAAAAAGTCAGAAAAACCTAATTATTTTTTTATTACCTTTTTTCTTTATTAATTCATCAGAACAAGCTTTCATTTACTTGTGTGCATACCTGAACATTTACTGAAATCAGGTAGAATTTTTATGTATGAATGATAAAAAGTGATGGATATATCATGCTTTCACAAATTGTCACACCAGATTAGCTCTGAAAAGCCCCAATTTATGAAAACTTCAGTGAAAAGCAAACCTCCGTTTGACCTTTGGAAAGCTTCAGAAGTGTGATCAGTTCTCTGCAATTGAACAAAGGGCGCCTCAACACTAACATGTCCAAATAATTGGCTGCTCAACACTTGTGTCAAACCATGTTACCCTTTATTCCTCAAATAATCTGCTCAAATTTGCAGTTTAAAAGTACAATATAACCTTAATGTTTAGTTAAACAGATACATTTTTCTGTGTATAAAACACCATAGGCATAGAATGACTGTTTTGTTATATTTTATTTCAGACTTTAAATACAAGTCTTGCTTAATGCTGATCCAAATACTGCATCTATGCATAAAGACTGAACAAACTTTGATTAAAAAAAGTGAGTCAAGTGCACACTGTAAGTTCATTGATAAGGGAAAACTCAAATTAAAACATGAAACTGAATAAAAACAAAACAACAAAACAAAACAGGGACACTTACACAGAATAATGCAGATAAAAGTTTACACCGTAGAACCAATGCAGTTTCCAAAGTTCACAATAAAAACTTCAATGTGATTCATAAAAATAGGAAATAAAAAAACTAAATGTATGAATCAGTGTGCACTATTTAAAACATCACATCACGTTCACATGATTTATATGTGAACTGAACTGAAATGTCATTGATCATATAAAGTTCTATGATTTTGATCTCCACTGTTAAATGCTTTTGTGAGGAAGTTTTTTTCCCTCTCTTTATCTCTTTATTTTATAACTAAACCCTACTTATTCATATTTTACCGTATACAATACTACATTGCCATTGTACACTCTTTTACTTTGCAATATGCCAGCTAAAATAGCAAAACAAGACCAAAAGGATCAGAATGCTGAGGCATGCAGTCATGATAGCAAATAAGTTAGTATGGAAGCTATTGCTAACACACTCCAAATTGCTCTTTTCACACTATAAATTAAGTTATTATTTAGTTCTATTATGACCTTAATCAGATTAAATTAATTAAGAATTGCTGTTTACATGATAGACTTTTAACTAGAGTATTGTCTTAATCATAGCAAGTGAAGTTTATTTGTAAACTAATTTCGAGAGGATCACGTGCAGATGATTGCTTGCAGCTGGTCCCGCATTTTTCAATTTATGATTCACCAATCAGATGATTCCTAAGCCACTATATATACCCTAAGTTCCATATCACAGCCATCTTCGTTTTGAAGAATCCCCCCTTCCACCCCTACTCCTCCTCCTTTCCTGGATGGGTGGCACGGTGGCCCAGTGGTTAGCACTGTTGCCTCACAGCAAGAACGTCACTGATTCTAGTCTTTACCAAGCCAGCTGAGGTTTCTGTGTGGAGTTTACACGTTCTCCCCGTGCCCTGTGCTTCCCGTTAATTGACTAATCCAAATCGGCACCATAGAAATGCTCCTAGTAAGTAGTTATCTTTTCATAGCAATCACTATCCATTCATTAGCTACCCGCAGGGGAGTTCTCGAGATCTACCTGAGCTCAAACTCTCCTCTCACCTTGCAAATGGGAGGGAGCCCCTGGCTCGAGGATCCTTTGAGCTCAGGGCTTTCTTTTGGGACAGCATGCCAAACAAGCTTTATAATCAACCATCAGCTAAGTGTGAACTCTTGAAAATCTGATTATTGGTGTTCATGCAGACATGCTCATTGACTGCAGTTCAGCGTAGCCTTTTTTCAGCTCATAATTTGGGCTGTTCTTTTCCCAAACAATGAACGTGGCAACTGAAAATGTTACGCATCACTAATTAATAAAGTATTTACATTCTGCTGGGGATTGAACTTTAAATGCAATAGAATGGATATGAACATTTTTTGACAATTTTGTTAACAGTCTTTTTATAATCCCAACAAAACCATGTTCATCTTACATTTTGCACGTCCGCTTTCTGAGATCTGTAATGCATGCATGAATCAGCCAAGATCTGAAATGTACAGATGTGCATTATGGTGTAGTTGCTCAGACAGATGTTCACTTGATAGCTGCAGTACTGCACTGTTGTCAAGGAATCAGACGTGCGATGGTGTATTCGCTCCATCCTTTCTTGTGTACCTACTCACATTGTTCCTCAGGGAAAACAGAGCAACAGTATTACGAGATGTTAACACAAAACTGTTGGCTATACAGGAAAACTGTTGCAATTACAAGGGAAGTAAGAATTACCAACCCGTCCATTTATTTTGGAAGGCGAAGCAGACTTTTTGGATAGGACTCCATGAAGCTGGACCAGTGATGCTGACAGATGCAGTGATTTTGAACCCGTGCAAGCGTTTGGTCATGTTGATTTGTGTCCCTGTGGTGTTTGTGAGGTCATGCGTGACTGAGGGGAAGCTCATCCAGATTCAGTGTGCTGATCCGGGGAGCTGGAGATGAGGAGTCTGTGGAGCACATCAGCAAGCCTTTTCACACACAGAATAAACACACTTCATCTTCCATGCTGCTCCAGCTGCTGTTTCACACAGCATTGAGATGCTCTTATTCTGCTTCTGCATCAGATGCGTTAACTCGCTTTTTCTCTGACTGTATTTCTCTTTATCTGCCATGCTTCTTGTGTTAAAAGGGGCAGCTCACAATGAATGAAAGAATTCTAGTATCATTTACTCACCTTCAGATCATTACATGTCCAAACTATTTTGTCTCCCAGGGGATGATTTATTTTGCTAGGATTATGTGTGAATTGGACAAAATTCCAACCCAGGCTCATTCTGTAAAGGTAGCCCTATGTACATTTCTGGAGAGCTCCAAATACATCCCACGAGGTAAATTTTATATTGCACTTTTTGTTTTCACGCATCCACCAGAGGGCGCTGTGTACGCTTTTTGAGATCTCAAATTTCTCTCGCGAGTTCCATCTATACCTGCTGTTCTCACAGAAATCCACCAGAGGCTGTTGCCGACAGACGGATTGACTGACTGAATGACTAAACCGACCTCCTCCTTTCCTAAACCCAACTGACAGTGTTTTCAAAGGCACAGGTTGACTAGCGCACACACACCTCCCTAAACCAAGTGTTTCTAATAAAATTCCAGAAACAGAAAAGCCCCAGTATTTTAACCATGCTTTCAGATTTTACCACATTCTCACCCTAGTATTTACTTGTTTATTTTTTGGGGGTTCGGCTTTTGTTTTTGTCTGCTTTCTGGAACCGTTTTTCACCAGAATCGAACCCGTGATTGTAGTCAACGCTGTGCGTCTCTAGTCCGCAGATGTATGTGGTACTGGACAGACTAGTAATAGCGGAAAAGCCATCCATACGGAGGTAAGCAGGCAGCTGGTAAGCGCGTAAAGGAAACGGCATCACACCGCCCCGTAGCATTTGTTTTAAAGATAAAATTCAGCCATACAGTATGTACTTCTGGGAGTACTTCTTATTCTACATAAATCACGATCTACAGAAATGAATATAGGGGCGACGTTTTCAGAATGAGCTTATGTTGCAAAATGTATTCTGTTCGGTATTTGTTATTTGATCATGGTCTGCTTGAAAATTTAGTTTTTTTTCAATTCAAGTACAAAGTAAAGATAAATGAAGGTCATATTATAACATGCCATGACAATTTTAATGCTGTCTAACTTCATCTCAAAAGGAAACGTAACTATTTGTTATATTATCAAAAATGTTTCTAGCTTGTACGAATATATACAAAATAATTTGTTCAAAAACATACACTATGAAAAATTGAATGACAAGAATTCAAGACGACAATTTTTTTTTATGTCGCTTATTAACTTATTTTACCTAATTGGTTAATTAGCTAAAGTTTTTTTTTTGAAGTTATACGTTTAATATTTTTAGTTTAGTCTGAATAATGTAAGAGCGTCACGGTGGCGCAGTGAGTTGCTTGATTGCTAGCAAGGTCGCTGGTTTGAGCTGGTTTGAGCCTGGGTCAGTTGGCATTTCTGTGTGGAGTTTGCATGTTCTCCCCGTGTTCACGTGGGTTTCCTCCGGGTGCTCCGGTTTCCCCCACAAGTCCATAGACATGTGGTATAGGCGAATTGGGTAGGCTAAATTGTCTGTTGTATGTGTGTGAATGAGTGTGTATGGATGTTTCCCAGTGATGGGTTGCAGCTGGAAAGTGTAAAGCATATGCTGGATAAGTTGGCAGTTTATTCCGCTGTGGCGACCCCAGATCAATTAATAGATAGATCTATCTATCTATCCATCTATCTATCTATCTGTCTGTCTGTCTGTCTGTCTGTCTGTCTGTCTGTCTGTCTGTCTGTCTCTCTGTCTGTCTGTCTGTCTGTCTGTCTGTCTGTCTTGTTCTTTCTATCCTTCTCTCTGTTGTTTAATCTCTGTGTTGTTGGATCTCTTTCTTCGTTTTCTCCTGCAGTCTCTCCACTGGTGCACTCTGCAGTGAGCTGAATCAGTAATTCAGATGGAGCACTTCTGTTCGTTTTGTCCGCACTGACTCCTGCATCGGTTACAGGACTCAACAGAACTATTGATTTGACCAAAGGGCTACAGTCATTTGCGCTACGACTGGGGAGCAAAAAATAGAAATATCAACCCTTTGGCTTTTACTTCAAACTAAGAAACAAAGGGCCATCTGCACTCTCTAATGTCTCTAGTGTAATTGTTCTGTATTTTACAGTATGCATTTGCTAGCTTCCCAGTGCTGTGTCACAGTATTTCCTCATTTTTTGTCTGTGTGTGCTTGTGTTGTATTCCTCCAATTGACCAAATGTCATCAGTGTTATACCGGTATATTGTGACCTAATGTGAACATTTTTGAGTAGCCTCATAAGGAAACGGCCTATAAATCACACAAAAATAAGTGTTTTGAAGTTATAAAAATGCAGATTTTTAGTCTGGTACTGTAGAATTTACTGTTTGTACAGTATAAACTAGAACTGCATGTCATTGGAAAAATGTGACATTACGATATTTTGTTTTCAGAGTGTCTGTGGGGTCTTAAATAGTCTTAAAATGTCTAAAATGTCAAAAATAAAATTTTAGGCACTAAAAAGTCTTAAATTCACTAAAATATAGTGTTGTAGGTCTTAAATCATTTTTAAACAGGTTTTAATTTTTCTATGTGTAAGTAAAACTATCCAACCGGGCAAGCGCTTAATAACCAATAATCCATGTCAAAATGTATTATAATTTAAAAAAAAAAATATTTTTTTATTGCAAAGAGATACAAAAACAACTGTTAGACATTTTACAGCAAATTCTCTAAATTAATTTCCCTAATCAGGGAAAGAAAACTAAACCAACGCATCCCTTTACATGATCTTCCAAATTATACAGAACCTATTACAGAAGTAACAGGCCATTTAAAAAAACTCCTTAGTGTTTAGCCCTGTATAAGTCTAAAATTTCATTCATAATGGTCTTAAAAGGTCTTAAAAAGTCTTAAATTTGACTTGAAGAAACCAACAGAAACCCGGGTTTTTCTGTGATATACATTGCGATAGGGCTGTGCAATTAATCGCAATCACAAAAAAAAATTGCAATTTAAGCACATGCAATTTCTAAATCGCAAAGGCTGCAATTTTATCTATTCATTTATTTTGATTTTTGTTCACGTTCTTGTGTGCATGATTTTAATATGTTAACCAATCAGAGCTGACGCAGAACACAGGCAATTACAGCTAAGCTGAGCGGGAGAAAGATTTTAACCAATCAGAGCTCACTTCGCGCACAACGAAGTTGAGTGGAAGAACCAAATAGGTGCTTTTGATTTACGTTAATTTTTATTTATTGCTATGACTGGAATTGAGGTTAGTTCATCTTTATTTTTTTATGCTGTCTGATTTATTATGATTTATTGCAATTTTGTTTATCAAGCAGTTAGTGCTGCTGTGTACAGTATGTTTATAACTAGAGTTGAGGTTAGTTAATCTTGATTAATTTTATGTTGTCTGTTTTAAAGACAATTTTACTAGTTTTATTTATTAAACTTAATATTATGTTATTTGATTGTGAAATGTTTTGTCATGCACTTCTTGTGCACTGAATACATTTAGATTGTGTGTATGTAGCGCGTTTGAAAAAGCAAAAACAGCTGCCAAAATCGCAATCGCAATATGTGTTCCAAAAATCGCAATATTATTATTTTGTCCATATTGCACAGCCCTACATTGTGATATGAATACACTTTCACTAGATGGTTTGAATATCTCTATCTGGGGGGAAAAATCATAAATTTAGATTGATTGGGGTAATTTTGTAATGGTGTGAATCATGTATATAAAGAAATTGCAAGTAAGTCAAACAGTATTCAGGCACAAAAATTGAATAATGTAATGTAAAATAACACTGTATGGTCTTCATTGTAGTATTAGTAATTCAGTAAAATATTCTTCATTAATGTTACAAGCCTTGTACGTTATTGTGCCCAAATGCTTTACACTCTATTGAAATGCATTTAAAACATATGCAATTGATAAAGTTTCTCCCTGTTATGGTTATGCTTAACGTGACTCCACAAATCTCATCTATTCTCAATTGTTGATCAACTATAATCCCAATTTAACAATGATGTGACTATTGCGGACACATACATTGTGATACTGATGCTAAAACAGTATATTGGTCAGGCCTATTATAAACATCATGGGAAGTCCCCATAAAGATAGCTGTACAAGTGTGTGTATGTGTGTGGTGGTAAGGTTTAGCTCGTTCTGTTTCCCTTTGTCCGCTGTAATTGGCCATGTGAAAGAGATGAGTACTATTATGTCATAATCAGCGTTAGCTCACAGCCCACTCCACTCGGCAATCTATCTAATAAATGCACACACACTCACACAGGCTTGTTACCCGCTCATTCTTTATGATTTAGTTTCCTGTTTATGTAAATGATGACAAAAGCTAACTAAAATGACAACTTTTGTTATATTTGGCACACTTTATTTCTTACCTCACTGCCCACATTGTTGGCAGCTGCCTTGTTAGCATGTTGCTAAGCTAATGGCACACTACCCTGATAATTGTTATTAAAAGTATTGATACTTTTCAGCACTGAATGAAATATGTTCATCCTCTGAATACATAATTAAGCTGACTGGCTTTTGGAACAGTCTTGGTTTTGGAAGTTCGCCCATGACGCCTTAAAACATTGCCTCCGTAAGCAGCTCGCTACATTTTGGAAGGGAGCATCTGTCCGTCTCTTTTTTTTTTCTCCTGTTGTCAGAAGCTGAGGTTCCTGCACAGTTGTGAGGATTAGGCTCTTTGAGACTCACCAGGGATTGAAAACATTAGAGGAGTTTGATTAATTCAACTCTTGTTTTTTTCTTTATTCTGCCATCTGGATCTATTTGGGATAGTGTTATTCTGTTATTCTAAACAACCGAATGTGTATCCAATTTATGTTGTGTCTATCAGAGTTTTTTCTCATTTGGTGTATAGGTCATACTGTTAAATTCAGAATTATTACAGAATATTTGCCCCAATTTATGTTTAATATTAAGGGGGATAATAATATTGGCTGTAAAATGTTTTTTTTTTATTAAAAACTGATTTTATTCTAGCCAAAATAAAACAAATAAGACTTTTTCCAGAACAAAAAATATTATAGCATATACTGTGAAAAATTCCTTGCACTGTTAAACATCATTTGGGAAATATTTGAAAAAGAAAAAAATAATTCATGAGTGCTAATAATTTTGACTTCAAATGTAATTGGTCCACTTCCTGACACTTTCTCACATGATAAAATACTATAGTGTCTTATAGTGATTAGTGCTTCTGGATTCATACTATACTAAAGTGTATTATACCATATAGTATCATACATTATAAAACAGTTAATGAATGCAGCATCATGCAGTAGTATTGGTTATAGTGAACTGATAAACTATATTGAATTCTGTATTCTTTATTTTTTTAATACTGTAAGCTGTCTGAACAGTAGTCGTAGTTGTATTACATTAGTTACTATTAGTTTACTATAGTATGGTTTAACAACAATAAAGTGTTTACTATAGATTATTATTGTATTTTTAAAGTGGGTCTGAATAAAAGGGTAAAGTAAATTGAGCCAAAAAAGGATGACGTAAATGGATCAAAGGTAACAGTAAAGACATTTATAATGATGCAAAATACTTCATTTTCAATGTAATTTTCATCTTTATGTTACATAATAAGCATAATGAATCACAGCTCTGGAAAAAACCCCATAAGAGACCACTTTAGAGTAATTATCTGTTCTCTAACATTGCATAAATAAGTCTTAAAATAATATAGACCCTTTTCACATTTCCGGGTTTCTCAGCAGCAGAAGTCATCGGGTAAACACAGTGAACAGGAGAGTACAACAAATTTTTTTTTTTTTCCAATCCTATTTGCTGAAATAATAAAAGAAATGTATGATAGTAATGAAACTTATGATAGATTTATGATGATAAAGAAACCATGATAGTGTTCTCAAGACTTTCAGAAAAGGGGAAAAATTGTGTATAACTGATAACGGCAGCCAAAGCACTACTTTCAGCCCTATAGACACGGCCTTAGAAACACCTCGCATAAGTGGTCATTTGTTTTTTTGTAATTTGACGGAGATATAATATTTGACAAGACAATATAATACATTCATAAATACATATAAATGTTCATACATACAAAAAAAAAAAAATCTAAATAATAAAAACTTTCAAGGGTGAAATTTGATTAACATTGTTCTAATATTTCATCTGATGTACGTGTTTCTGACTATTTTTCATGCCTTTTTCTTCATCTTCATCTTCTTCTTCACATGATCAAACTCACGTGCCAGGGTTCAAACTTGGGTGCATGATTGCTTATAGTTGCATTAGAGAACCACAGCTGAAATCTAAACAGAATTATTCATTCCCCTTTGGGTTCTTGAAGCATTACATGCATGAGTTCCAGTCTATATCGGCAGTGACAGATGCAAGCAAAGTAATTTGCACCAGTGCACGCAGTGGAAAGTGAGAGCAAGTGAAAAATACTCCAAAAATGTGACTTATCTGTTCATATTTTCAAAAGCATTCATTTTTTGGGCTTCACCGCAAAACCTCTCAAATATCATTTAATCAAGCTGCATATTTTACTGAGCTTGTCCAGTGAAATATGTTCAGCTCAGAGTACTATAAAACGTTTACCCAACTATGTAGCTTGGTATAATGTTGTACTAATTATTCTGCAGTCTCTCTGAGTTGTATTATCATAATAGCACTAGATTTGATTTTATAATGCTAAACCGGAAGACAGCTGATGCACATATTTATGAAACAGCCTCGCTATAAAGACACACCTGAGCACAAAAAGGGAACAGATTGTGTTCGAACTTCTCACAGAATGAACTAGAAACAACATTATGCATCGTGCACTAACTGCAGATGTGTTTTAGGAACATAATTTCCCCATAATGCAAACCATCAAAACAAATTTCAGCAGAAGTCTACATTCTAAAATCAGTATATTGCTAAATTAGATACAACAACAAAATATATAGTGTATATGCCCTGTTCAATCATTAAGGATTTTGGAAATTATTTAAATGATGGCTTTAACTGTTATTTGAATAGGTTATTCACACATAACATTAACATTTTTCATACCTGTGTGATTTACTTGCTTCTGTCTGACCACAAATGGACATGTTTTAAAACCTATCGATTTATGTATGCTTGTACAAATTTTCATTCATTCATTTGTTTGTTCAGTCGTTCATTCGTTCATTCACTCATTCATTCATTCATTCATTCATTCATTCATTCTTTTATCCATATCATTATTAATATTATCATTGTGATTTTTTATTTTGTTGTAAAAAATGAACAATCTACAGTCCAAAAACATGATGACATAATTGAATTAACTAAATTGGCCATTGTGTAATTGTGTAAATGAGTGTTTATGGCTGTTTCCCAGTACTGGGTCCGCTGTGAAATACATAATTTATATGCTGGATAAGTTTGTGGTTTATTCCGCTGTGGCGATATATATATTATATTAACTTATTAGTTTGTACAAATTTAGGTGGATTGAACATACAAAAATTAAGTTGTCCCAAAAAAAAAAAACCCATCAAGGATTGTGTTGAATGTTTTGTTGTATTTCAGCTTTGAACAAACAG
>CAIGQQ010000001.1:8071288-8084711 GCA_903798035.1 Danio albolineatus | reverse complement strand
TTTTGCCATACTGCCTGTTATTAATAAATAGTCTGCACTTGGATCCTTGCCTCCGTTGCCTCCGTCAGCTCACACGTGACAGGTTAACTATGTTAACTAAGTTAGGTTTGTTATGCACTGGGCAACAGTTGTTTGCTCTGCAGCCGATCAAAGAAAAAAGCTGTATTAATAGGGGGCTAATAATACTGACCTAAAAACTTATTTAAAAATAAAAACTGATTTCATTACAGCCAAACGAAAAGAAAAAAATACTTTCTCCAGAATAAGTAAATTCATAATAAATTAAATAGTATAATTGGAATGTGAAAACATCCTTAAATATCTTTGTTAAACATCAGTTATTAAAGTCCCCAAGGAATCAGAACTAACCATATGATATTGTTAGCTCACATTGCTAGTTTTGTGGTAAACAATTCATCTGTGCATGTCATTTAGAAAAAAAAAATTGTTTGCCCTTCTAATCTTTAACTATAATCTTTTCAAAAAATAAAAAGATGAAAGCTTTTTCAGTTAAATTGTCAGATTATGTATATCTTAGCAAATGGGCATGGCTAACATAATTAACCACTCTGCTCCAACGGTCAGTTTTGACAACAAACATTAGTGGTGAGCAGGAGGAGTCTGTTGTAATAACTCTCCCCAAACCTTTTTAACCATCTTTCTGAATGAAACCCCTACTTTACTATAGATCATTTCGACGGATGTAAACAATAACAATGGTCCTAATGTATTTCCTGCATTACAGTTTGAATTTCCATAGCTTCCAAGAATCCAAAAAGCTCCACATATTGATAAATAATAATAATAATAATAATAATAATAATAATAATAATAATAATAATAATACGTTTTATTTATATAGCGCCTTTCCAGAGCTCAAGGGCACCTTACTAAGAATGTAACAAAAGAAATAGTACAAGCAGACATTGAAAGAAACAGTAAACAGCTAGAGACAACATTAGGTTCGCAACATACAGGGAATCAAAAATAACAAACTTGAAATACAAAACAAGACCTAAGAGACAAATATGTAGAGTACAGGTGCGTCAAAAAAAGTGGTCAGTTTAGCAATCAGAAGAGTGACATTCAGAAAACAAGTGAGTTTTAAGTAATGATTTGAATTCTGAGATATTATTCACAGAACGGAGTGAATGTGGTAAAGAGTTCCAGAAATAATGTTATGGCAGCCATTTTAACGTTAAGAGATGATTAAACTGCCTCGTGTTACAGTTCTGAAATAGTTTGGTAACATGCAGGAAAGATTCATGGGCCAGCAATGTTGCCACATTAAAAAGATCTATATCTATTCAGCTCGTGGTAGAAAGAGCCACACCCACTGTTTTCTCATTTAATATTCCATTCTCTAGGAACTGAGTCACAATACCAACTGATGGCAGCTTCTGGTTCATGGGGACTCAAAACATTGGAATTAAAAATTCATAGGAGGGCAAACTATTTTGTGTTCGACTGTACATTTGAATGGTATAAATACATTAGGGTAAAGTGAAAGTAATCTGTGACAAAAAAACAACAAAAACAATAGTTTTAATAAAACTGTTTAATCAGAAATTAGATTTGGGCGTGTGAGTAATGCAGCCTCAACATGCACTGCATTTCCAGCTGTTAAAATGACAGGCGGCTCCTGTGACTCCAGCTGCTCTCCTTCTGAAAAAAAAGAGAAAGCGAGGTGGGCTTATAAAAAGGAAGAAAATGACAGCACAGCAACTCAACGCCGAGAGGCTGACAATGAACGATGGAATGACGAATGGCAAAATAGGCAGAGAGAAGAAAGAATGAGAAGAAAAGTCTAGCTTATCCATTACTGTAACGATTACTTGCGGGCACGAATACGCTTTCTCTGAAATCATAAATCTAGCTCGGAAAAGACAATTAATAATTACAGGCCGACTCATTATAGGGACACATGAAACAAGCCGTGACCTACTTCCGGGGGTTTGCTGGCATGTCGTGGCTGATGGGATTGATGGGAATGATATTTCTCTTCAGAGCTAAGAGCCGTCACCTTCATCTTTTGATCTTTGTGAAAAGCCATGCAGATGGAGATGGGCCGCTGGACGGCGGCGTGTGCTGATGGAGATTGAAACACTCTCTAGAAGCTCGTCGGACAAAATGCTGCAGGTTTCTCGCATCTGTCAGATTATATAGAGCTCAGGCCTAGAACATATGCTGAAAACAGATGTAGGCCTCTTCTTGTGTCCACCTTACTTGTTCTGTGTCATTCACATGTGTGCATGTTTCTCACTGCATCAGGAGAATTAGGTTGAGACGAGATATATAGCTTTAAGTAGAAAGAAATCAGAACTAACCATATGATGTTGTTATCTCACGTTGCTGGTTTTGTGGTGAACAATTCATCTGTGCATGTCTTTAAGAAAAAAAAATAGTTTGCTCTTGTAATCTTTAATTGAAATCTGAAAATGCACTGTTGTTTTATCAGTTAAACTGTCAAATTATGCTTGTCTTAGCAAATCCAACTGTCAGGTTTGACAACAAACAGAAATGGCGAAGAGGAGGATCTCTGCTAGGTTGTAACAACTCTTCCCAAACCCTTTCCAGATCTTTCTGAATGACATCTACATCTATTCAGCTCGCAGTAGAAAAAAACAAGCCACACCCTCTATTTTCTCATTTAATCAACACAGGCTCATTCTGAAAACGTAGCCTTATATACATTGCTGGAGACTGCAAATTATGTAGCCAGAAGTACAGATGGCTGCATTTCTTCTTTAGAATGAATGCTACGGACGAGGCGGTGTGGTGCTGTTCCTTTTCGTGCTTAATAGCTGACCGCTTACCTCCGTGTGGACGGCTTTCCTGCTGTTACCAGTTTGTCCAGTTAGCTCGCCATGTACGTTGGCAGACTTGAGATGCAGAGAGGAATTGACCACGACAACGGGGATCAGTAGCCAAAAAATTTAATTTACAAGTAAATAACAGGTTAAGAATGTGGTAAAATCTGAAAACGTGGTAAAAATCAGGCAAGGGCTGTTCTTTTTCTGAATTGCTTTTTAAAACTGTCGGTTAGGTTCAGAGAAGTGGGTGGGCACGGGTCAATCAGTGCTTATGAAAACACTGTTGGTTGGGTTTAGGGAAGATTGAGGGTGGGGGATCAGTTAGTTGGTCAGTCGATCGGTCAGTCAGTCAGTCGACAGTGGCCTCTGGTGGATTTACGCAAGAAGAGCAGGTGAGAATGGCACTCATGAGAGAAATTTGAGATTTCAAAAAGTGGGCCTCTGGTGGATTCACAGGAACAAAAAATGTAGCTCATGGGACGTATTTGTTGCTTTCCAGAAATGTATATAGTGGTACGTTTTCAGAAAGAGCCTGGGCTGCATTTAATTTTCCATTTCACTGCATCACAGTAGAAAAAACAAAACAAAAAAGCGGTCGCAGCTTCCATGTGGACTTTAATGTGGACTTTAAGTGAACTTCTCATAAGGGCCCGATATTGATCTTAACTTATTAACTTATTAGTTTTTACAAATTGAAGTGGATTACACATACAACAATTGTGTGTGTGTGAGGGGGACTTTAGACCAGCTTTCAGTTGGTCAATTGCGCGCTCTATTTTAGTTTCTCAAAACAGGAACTAAACAACAACAGTTCAACAAAATAGCAATTTGCCAAATATGCGCCTTAACACACCTCCTTTATAGACCAGTACGCCCATGAGTCAACAAAGTGGCGCAAATGAATTTGCTATTTAAACAAAGTGCTGCAAAACATAAACATAAAAATTGCTGTTGCACTGTTCTGGAAATGGCAACAAATTGCACCAAACACGTCCTGCACCTTATTGCGGCGGGTGTATGATACTCCTAAACCTATCCCTCACATCTACATGTTTACTGTTTTAAAAGACTTTGTTCTTTTTGATTTGTAATATACAGTATGTGCATGTGTCTACCTTGTATTCCTTGCATTGGGGAGACGTTGTCCCCATAAGTTCAAACTTTACTGGAATTGCTATACTTTTGGGGCATTGGTCCCCACAACATAAGCAATACAAGATGCAGTTAGGCTTAATGTATGTATTTTATAAACCATGAGTGCTCTGACTGACCTTTTATAAGAAATGTTTTGTATTGCTGCAGTTTTTCTGAACCAGTGATTCCAATCATTCGCGAATCAATCCTTCTTTTGAGTCTGTTCTTTCTGTTCAGTGAATTGACTAAACACATTCGCAAAACAATCAGAATCAGGTTGCATTTGTTCAGACTGCTTGCTCACTGAATCACCAGAAGCAGGTTCTCAGTCACAGAAAGCTGACAGTAATTATAATTAAGTCCAGTGAACAAACAGTTCTAAATCAAATGGATAATTTAGAAAAAAAAGCCAAAACCAAATTTAAAGAGGAAAATATGTAGCTACTGCTGTGCTGCGAATAAGAGTCTATACATTCTATAAGTGTTTTTCTGTCTGCTCATGCTGTTTTTCAGTTGATTTTATGCTTTAAATGAAAGCTTTTTACTATTTCAACAGTTTTTCTTGTTAAGAAGTATCTACAAACACCCAAAAAACATTTTTATATATTTCACTGAAGAATAAGTAGTAATTCAGGTTTGTAAGTACATGAGAGAGTAAAATGATGAGTGAATTTAATTTACTAAGTAAACTGACGCCTTAAAAATGCGTTGAACAGTTCTTTTAGCAATTTTCATTTTGATGAATGAGTATACTAATATATGAGTAATCTTAACTTTTTCTGGGTTTTAGTCTTAGCTCAAACAGATAGTAATAATGAATGTTCCACAGTGTTTACAGTCTGTTTGAAAATGTACTTCAGCTGTCTTTGTTTTTAAACGGCTCCTATTTTGCCCCTTTTACATGATGTAAGATAAGCCTTTGTTGTCTCCAGAATGTGTCTGTAAAGTTTCAGCTCAAAATACCCATCATATTATTTATTATACCATGTAGAATATGCCAATTTTAAAGTCTGAGGACAGTGTAGATATTTTTGTAGCCTGTGCCTTTAACTGCAAATGAGCCCACGTGCGTGTCTCCTTCTCATGCGTTACATCAGATAAACAGCAGTCAGTGATAGAGACAGACTTGGATGAAGCTGAAATACAGCTCATTAGTCAAAAATACCAAGTAAGTTTATTTGATGTATTTGTGGTGTTTATTCAAGCCTTTCTGCAATGATGAGTCACACAGAAATGCTGTTACAAAGTTTGCAGTGCACATACACAAACATATGTGTTTACTAAAACCATGCTACTGTGGAGATTCTAGCGGTTACAGAATTACATAGGTGCAGCTGATCACAGAGAGTTGGAACAGATCTTTTAATCTCAGTTTCTTTGCAAATCCTGTTCTGTGGACTTGCTTATATGTGGAGACATGTTAATACGCGCCTGACAATCAATTCGGAGGGCAGGGAAATTCACACTCCTACGCATTATCACAGGCAATCTCTAAATCAATGGGATTTGGATCCTATTTTAACGTTTAAAAAGAGACTTGATGTGTTTAAATCACCTGAAAGTTTCCAGAAAATTTCCGGGACTACTTTACGTAAATTCAAAATAGCATTGTTCACACAGGCAAGAACGTCCGGAAAAGACCGTTCACACATCCTTTCCAAAATACCGGTAAATTCTGACATGATTAACCAGAAATGACCTCTCATTGGCCACCCTTGTATTTGTAAACACAGAAGGGGTCAGGCTTTTTTTATTTCACTTTTATTTAAAGCTTTAGCGTTCATGCAGCTGCTTTTGTCCTAGAAACATCCAAAGGCAGAAGTGCAAACCGCAGCTAAATGTTTACACATTTGACTACATTACAAATTCTGTGGATGGATAAGTATCGTCAACAACTTTAAACATTTCCGCATGTCGAGATGTACATAATATGTGTGTGTGTGCTGGCACTCACCGGAGCACTCCTTCACACGTCAAGCAACTGAAGCAGAGCTTGAAGATAAACAAACAGCAGTTTATCAAGGGCATTTTATTGATAATTTTTTACACAGTTGGCATTAAGAAGGAACATAGAAACGTTATCTGATAAACATCTAGCAGCTAAATGCGTCTGGAAAGATATTCAAAGGCTTTTATTTTCATAAACAGCATGGATGTGAATGTTTCTGAGTGTTTTGATTGGCTGCAGTTGACTTCTCATGTCAGCGCATTCTAAATGTGAACGTGCTCTTACCGGCAATTTTCCTTCTGCGTTCACACAGAGCAGCATTTCGGCAAATTACTGCTAATTTTACAATTTCTCTTTCCAGAAAATTGCCGGAACAAATTTACCAGTATTTAAAAAAATTGCCTGTTCACACATGATCCCTTTCTGAAAAATTGCAATTTTCCGGAAAGTTCTGTATGTAGGAAAGGGGCTTATACCTACTCACACTTATGTTAAAACAGCTTACAAAAGTTGATTTTGCATCATAGGTGCCACACCAGCCAGAGCTTTTATAAGGAATAGCCAGTATGTTTGCTGTTTTAGTCATTGTCTATGTTTGGATTGAAATTAGACTTCCAGCACGAGCGTAATTCTTTATTGCGAATGGAGAAATTCAGGACCCAATGAAATATATTAGCCCAAGAAAAAGTAATGAAGACCCCAATAGTCCATTTTACTATTCATACAGTGAAAATATTTTACAGGAGTGTTTGTAGATACAATTTTACAGCAATGCAGGTTTATCCTAATCTCATCTCAGTCATTTTTGGAGCTCTATGTATAATCATATACATCGTCATTCTGGAAAGTGAATGTGTTTTGTTGGTTGTACGCAAAATTGAATCTCTTTATCACCGCCACATCCTGCATAATAATTCTGATTTTAAAATTAATTGAAGGTGCATTGTTTCCTCTGAAATCACTGCTTGTGTTTATTGTTGCGTAAATCCCCCTTCATTAATATGCACCTTGATGTTGTACCAAAGTGCTTCTATTAGACTGTGGATGTCTAATCTGATCTAGCTCATTTATCTGTAAAATTATCTTAACTTAGACTCCAGCGTGTAGCTGCATGCCAGATTACTTCCACCTTGCATTATTTATTCAAGTTAAAAAAAATATATATTCCTGTAGCAAATATCATTTTTAGTAAATGTAAACTTATCCAGCATTTTGTTTTATGCAGCGGATGCCCTTCCAGCCACAACCCATCTCTGGGAAACATCCATACATACTCATTCACACTCATACACTAGAGACAATTTAGCCTACCCAATTCACCTATAGCATGTCTTTAGACTGTGGGGGAACCCGAAGCACCCAGAGGAAACCCACACAACCACGGGGAGAACATGCAAACACCACACAGATATGCCAACTGACCCAGCCGAGGCTCGAACCAGCGACCTTCTTGCTGTGAGGCGAACGTGCTACTCACTACGTCACCGTGACGGCACACATGTTATACTCTTTTTGTTTATTAAAGTGTTTGAATATCCAAGTAAAATAAAACCTAATTCATACATTTAAAACTGTAATCTGGAGTTTTCATTTCAAACGTCCTGCCATTATCAGCGCGCAGTGAATCTTGGTAAGTTCGAGGGTGCGAAAGATCCACCAGTTGTATCCTTCATTACCTGGGAAACGGAAGAAACATTTGGAGGCTGCATTTGAAGGAGCCTTCACATTTTTTTGAAATGAGACGATCTTTGATGACACATCGTCCTTCGAATGCATCCTTCGGAGGATGCAGCCTCTAAAATAGTGTTGTAAGCTAGTGTTGTTGAAGGTGAACTTTGTATGTTAAATGACAAATTGTTGATCATGAATGTTCTTGGTTGTGTGAACGTGCATAGAATTCTGGAAAATCTTTTTTGATTGCCCCCTTTTTTAAGCTTGATTTCTGTATTCTTACAATCATCTTTTTTAAAGCTTAACCAAGAAGACATTGAGTTAAAGTGCACCCTTGTCAAAAGCCTGTACATGTAATAGCACAGCATTCAGTGAACATACATTCAGAGGAAAAACAGTCTTTTGACCTCTCCTCTGTCTCTGCCATCACATTCTCATAGTCTGAAATCACTCAGCAGAGTTTAAACACGACTTTCATCTTTTTCTTCGATTGCTTTAGCGTCTTCTCTTTCGTTTCAGTAACTCTTTTGCCCTACAGCTCTTTACCCCTCATATCATCTCAGTCTTTTCTTTACCGATCTGTTAAATTCACGCTCTCTTCTTTGAAACTGCTGTCTTGATGTGGAATTATCTGTATTCTTCTCACCTGCGGTTGTGTGATGGAGCAGATCTGTCATGGCTGCGTCTCCAGGGGTCTTTCATTTTCCTCACAGCTCTTGCCTTTTCTGCCATTGTAAGAATTACTGTACCTGACAAGCATGTTGTAGTGTAACATCCTTTTGCACTACTGACCACTTTGTATTATTTCTAACACACACACAGTGTAAGTGGCTGGTGAGTGTAAAGAACAGTACAGATCACCAGTTGGCTGGTAACTGTTTTTTTTTTTTTTTAATTTATAAAAGTTTGTCTTTCAAAAAAAAGACAAAAGATTTTGAATGATTATCTCTAAGACAGCCTTGTAATTGTAAAAAAAAAAGTTGAGATTGAAATGCAGCACTGTGATCTTTTGACCTGAGTATTGCATGATAAGTCTTTAGTGTTTTTCTCATTTTGCAGTTAGTATTTGCAACTCCAACTCCATTCTATCTCTGTAGTAATAAGTAATAATAAATATTCATCATCCTTATCATCATCATCATCAATATTCATTTATTTATTTATTTTCCATCGTCTTAATCTCTATTTCAGAGGTCAATCGCCAACTATTCCAGCTTATGTTTTACACAGCAGATGCCCTTCCAGCTGCAACCCAGTACCAATGGTTTGAAGTATTGAAACCAAATTTAATGTGTGTGATCTACGTAGACCTGACATTGACCAAACTACATCAGTTTACACCACCTTTTGGGTAAAATTGACAAACACAAAAATGATATCAATAGAAATCAATAGAAACACATTTTATCAAATGACTTTTGAATAGGGGCGCCACGGTGGCCTAGTGGGTAGCACGATCGCCTCACAGCAAGAAGGCCAGTTGGCATTTCTGTGTGGAGTTTGCATGTCCTCCCCGTGGTTGCGTGGGTTTCCTCCGGGTGCTCCGGTTTCCCCCACAGTCCAAAGATATGCGGTACAGGTGAATTGGGTAAGCTAAATTGTCCATAGTGTATGTGTGTGAATGAGAATGTATGGATGTGTTTCCCAGAGATGGGTTGTGGCTGGAAGGGCATCCGCTGCGTAAAACAAATGCTGGATAAGTTGGCGGTTCAATCCGCTGTGGCGACCCCGGATTAATAAAGGGACTAAGCCGAAAAGAAAATGAATGATGAAATTGTCCATAGTGTATGAGTGTGAATGAGAATGTATGGATGTGTTTCCCAGAGATGAGTTGTGGCTGGAAGGGCATCCGCTGCGTAAAACAAATGCTGGATAAGTTGGCGGTTCATTCTGCTGTGGCGACCCGGGATTAATAAAGGGACTGAGCCAACAAGAAAATGAATGAATGAATGAATGACTTTTTAATAGTTTTGTCTATTGCCATGAACTTGGTCTTTTGCAGATTCCTTGGATCACACAGAGAACATTCATTTATTCCCTAATTGACATGACTTCCTGTCCACCATCTTGAATTATCTTGAAAATCGGTTGTTTTAAACTGTCCGCAGATCGTTACCCCAGATTCCACCAAATTTGGCTCAGGTCGTGCTGCCAAAAAGTTATGGTATTTTCCAGTTGCTCTGTAGCTTGACGTGCTTGTTTATGATGTGGCCGCTGGGCTGCTTGGCCCCGATAATTGCATATTGTTTTGTTTTGTTTTGTTTTGTTTTGTCAATTACTTGATATTGTTAATATTATATGCATAATATTATTTTCATCATCATCATCATCATCAGAATAAAGAAAATATATACATATACAGTAATATATAGACTTAGCACAAATAAAAAAAGCCCATTATTATTACGACATTTAAGATTTTTTTAATCCTAATTAACCCAACTTAGTTGACCTAATTAACATAGTTATAGCCTTTACAATGCACTTTAAGCTTTATAAAGTAGAAATTATTATGTACCATCCAAATGGCTAAGAAAAACGAAATTAGTTATTAGAAATTAGTTATTAAAATTATTATGTTGGAAAACATGTTGAAAAAATCATTTCTGTTAAACACTTAGACACTTTGGGACAATTGGCTAATAATTTAGTTGTTAACTATATACTAGTGTACAATAATTGTATTTATTTATTTGTGTGCAGTGTTAGCATTTTAGAAAAAAAAGGCTTGACGTGCTGGGAGAGGTGAAGAATTTCTGAAGCCTCTTGGAATTATGGGATTAGAATCTATTTCAGTGTTTGGAGTGATGAGAGATATTAAATAATTCACTCACTATGTTTCTGCGTGATGTCAGTGTGTGTTTGGTGGATTTATGCAGCTGGTAAGATGCCGAATGTCTGCTATTTGCATATTTATCTCATGTATACATATTCATGAGCTAAGGTTGAAATTTCAGTGACGGACAGGAACAGGATAACGCTCAGCATGTTGCCTTTAATCTGCTGGTTGTCATTACCTTTAGATGGTCCAACAGGAAACAGTCTCATCCCTCGCCTTTTGGAAATGAGGTTCTTCATATTTAATACACCGTGCCCTCCGCTATTATTGAAAGCCTTGATAAATATGTCATTTTTTTGCTCAAAATATTAACAATAAAACCTTTGTTTTTATTGAGAATAGTGTTGTCATGATTACCAGTTAAAATTGTTTTATTTATCGCTAAAATCGTGTGGCGTCACTGTGGCGCAGTGGGTAGCACAATCACTGGTCACTGGTTGAGCTCTGCTGTTTGTCGTTGCTATGGCCACCATCAGCTGTTTCTACACACACGCGGCGTTCAAGTTTCAAGTTCAGCTTTTGCCGCTGTGTGCATTAATACTGAATGTGTGTCACTGTTTTTACTTATGCTTGAGAATAGAGCAATATGCTGGGAGATCAGGGAGGTAAGGTTTCAAGGGGTTAGATGTCTGAATAACACTATGCAGAACTGGGTACTGTGATGTTAGTAACTATACTGTGAAGCGTGTTTTCGGGCGCTGCGATCGGATCCTATACCATTGTTGGTGTCAGGATGCCGTTAGATGGGTCTGAAATACGTGCTACTCCCGAGAAAAACGGGAGTGTTGGCAGGTATGCTCACGCACACACTCTGACTACTTCAATATTGATAAGCCGTGGTAGGCATTCTCTCACGCTGAGCGCTGTTGACCAATCACAACAGACTGGGTCATCGGTCTAATCAGCACAGATTAGCAGTTTGGGAACAAATGAATCGCTGAACGATCCATATGGGAGTTGCTGGGATAATGTGGTAAAAACAAATGCATACTATTAGACAAAGAATGTGTTTTTTGACCTTGCATGCATATTAGCCTGCTGTTGGAGACCCCCAAAACCAAAATATGACCCTTTTTAATGTATAATATGGTCTCTTTAATTCACCTACAACATGTCTTTGGGAGGAAACCCATGCAAACAAGGGTAGAACATGCAAACTCCACACAAAAATGCTAATTAACCCAGCCGGAACTTGAACCAGCAACCTTCTTGCTGTGAGGCAACAGCGCTACCCACTGCGCCACTGTGTTGCCGCGCTTATTATTAATATTTTTTATCTAAAATTTGTTTAACAAACATATTACAACATCGAAAGCTATTAGGATGTTTATTTATTTATTTAAGGCGCCACGGTGGCGTAGTGAGTAGCACGTTCGCCTCACAGCAAGAAGGTCGCTGGTTCGATCCCCGGCTGGGCCAGTTGGCATTTCTGTGTGGAGTTTGCATGTTCTCCCCGTGATTGCGTGGGTTTCCTCCGGGTGCTCCGGTTTCCCCCACAGTCCAAAGACATGCGGTACAGGTGAATTGGGTAAGCTAAATTGTCCATAGTGTATGTGTGTGAATGAGAATGTATGAATGTGTTTCCCATAGATGGGTTATGGCTGGAAGGGCATCCGCTGCGTAAAACAAATGCTGGATAAGTTAATAAAGGGACTAAGCCGAAAAGAAAATGAATGAATGAATGATTTATTTATTTATTTATTTATTTCATAGCTTCAGGAGTTCACGCTTAGACTTTGCTTGACAATAAGAGCAGGTTTGGCTTGGTGTCCCTGAAGAGAACCCTGAGTTCGAAAATAATTGAGCCCAGGGCTCCCGCCTGGTCAAAAAGCATGTAAGGGGGTACGAGATCAGGTAGTTCTCAAGAGCTCCCCCTGGTAAAGGTGGAAAGGGGTAGATGGGGTGGATGGGCGGATTCTTTAAAAAAAACGAAGATAAGGAAGTAATAGTTGGGCTGTTTATAGTGAGTTTTGAATGATCCAATTGGCTTACTAATGATTACAGATGCAATCAATCAAATCACATGCTCCTCTCAAAATTAGTTTGTGAAACTTCACTTTGAGCAAGAAAGTTCCAACATCAACATAAACTGTTTGTAACGGTTTCACAACAACCCCCTATCCTCTCCTTTGCTTTCTTTGCTCATATTTACCAAGGGTGGCAGTATTAGAGGACACTGTAAGCCATTAAGTCGAGATGAAGGCGTTCTGACAAATCCATGTGTGCGTATGTGTTTATGACTGAGAAGATCGCAGGCACTGGCAAACAGGCTGCGATTGGATGGAAACTGTGTTCACAGGATGAATGTGATAGGAAGAGTTTGTTCTTCTCACTTATAATTAGGGCTGACACGAATCAAGTGTGGTTGAGAGAGAGCTAATGAGAACATGACAGAGCAGAGAGGAGCAAGAGGTGCCAACACCATCACTTCCTGTTGTGCAGACACTCTCCAGCAAACAGATCTGCTGAGCATGACTCTATTAGTGCCCTTCGTTACTATATGCAAGTCATTTTATTGGGTGAGGGAGGGGTGTTTTTATGCTTCGATGCTATTCAAACTGATGGCTTGTGGTTAATTACATTTTCAAGGATGAAAAGAAACATGGTTATTTAATATGCTTCATAATTTGGTTTAAATTCTCTCTTTATATGCAAGTGTTCAAATGATTGAAGCAGGTGAAAATGTTTTCGTGTTTTTGAAAGAAGGTTATTTAGCTTTCTGATGCTGCATATTTTAAAATACAGAAAAAGAGCATTATTAAAATGTTCAGTAATGTTGTTTTTGTTTTTTGTTTAGTTTCCTGCCCTGTCCTTTCCTTTCCTTTTTGTTTCGTTTCTGAATTTCAGTGTTATAAAAATGTTAACTAATGATTTTGGTTTGGTTTGGTTTGGTTTGGTTTGGTTTGGTTTGGTTTGGTTTGGTTTGGGTTGGGTTGGTTTGGGTTGGTTTGGGTTGAGTTGGATTGGGTTTGGTTTAAATGTTTGGATCTGGTGAGAATTTATGTTTTTGAAAGAAAT
>CAIGQQ010000001.1:8049662-8071278 GCA_903798035.1 Danio albolineatus | reverse complement strand
TATTAAAATGTTAACCAAAGATTTTGGTTTGGTTTGGTTTGGTTTGGGTTGGGTTGGATTGGGTTGGACATGGCATAATAAATGATCTGTGATATATATTTAGAGCTGAAACTTTACATATAGACTGTGATAACACCTATCCTGCGACATATTTCATCATATTTCATCATATAAAAATGGAATTCTTTAAATCATTTGGAGACACCAAGGACAGAGAGAGAGACATTTTGGACAAAGATCCCCAAGATTCTGTGTGCGTTCAGGTTTAGGAGTCCACCAGGATATAAAAGCAAGTACACACACGCACACTATTTTGTCCAGTGCAGAGTAACCCAGTCAAAGTGACACACACATTGTTTGTTCTATTCAACCTGCAGTCAATCAGCCACATTCACACATGCTAACAAACAGCCACCAGTTTGCCACATCAACTTTAATCTGCTGCCCACACGCGCAGACACACTTTCACACAGTGTCACGCAGTCTCTTCTCTGTATGTTTTCCACTTTTCTTCTGACTCAACACCACTATCTCAATTTGTGGGAACTTTTACTTGTGCGCAGTTCACACTTTTTGATCTTGATCTATAGCTGCAGTTTGTCAGCAAACAGTGGAAAGCTGGCCATCATTAGTTGCACACATGGGGTAAATTTACTGAGAATGAACAGCACCACTGGCAGCACTGTTTATCTCTGCACACTGCCTTTGTTGTTTTTATCACAGTTTGCTTGGTGTAGATACATTGCTTGTTTTTAGTACAGTGGGTGGGTGGGAGGCTTTACTATGCTTCACTATTATTGTCAAATCTTCAGCTCTCCAATCTGATCACAATCACACTAATACAGCTATTTTTATAGCTTTTTTTCTGAGCAGGGATGCGTTTCCGACCTAATGTCGCAAGTTCTGTTGTCACAATTATAGTTCATCGATGTGGTGTTTCCCAAATCCGAAGTTCCAATGAATATTCACAAATTGCGTTGCAAACGTGTGCAGTTGCAACTACTCCTCTAGAGCTGTAGTTAGAAGCATAGTTTCTGGTTGTGTTCTATTTTGAGTTATCCCCCTATGCCATATTCCTTATGAAAGTTCCAACATCCACTTTAAATGACTGAAAAAGCTTGACGTTATCTCTCTCACATTTAATTTGCATTCAAAGTTATTTTTTTACAGTGGAGTTTCAGCAAACTCCAGATTGACAACTAAGCTCCCCTCATAGTGCACTCAAAATCATTTACAGTATGTCATTTAGAATGCAGTCGTGGCTTATACCAAAAGCTATACAGTAGGTGACCTATGATTTACAAATGGAAATCTCCAAAGCTTGTGAAACAAGTAAATATAGGATACATAAATTGGTTTTAATTTATAATTAATCTATTTAAATATATCTGTACCATATAGGTTACAGATTTTTTGGTAAGGCTTTGAGTGTGTCAAAGTTGTAAAACCTTTCAAAATAATAATATGAAAATAATAGTTTACTTAATAATGATAATTTCTGAAACTAAATGTAATTATAGCAACAAATAAAAATAAGGTGCCACGGTGGCGTAGTGAGTAGCTTGTTTGCCTCACAGCAAGAAGGTCGCTGGTTCGAGCCTCGGCTGGGTCAGTTGGCATTTCTTTGTCGTGTTTGCATGTTCTCCCTGTGGTTGCGTGGGTTTCCTCCGGGTGCTCCGGTTTCCCCCAAAGACATGTGGTACAGGTGAATTGGGTAGGCTAAATTGTCCATAGTATGTGTGTGTATGAATGTTTCCCAGAGATGGGTTGCAGCTGGAAGGGCATCCGCTGTGTAAAACAAATGCTGGATAAGTTGGCGGTTCATTCAGCTGTGGCGACCCCTGATGAATAAAGGGACTAAGGCGAAACGGAAATGAATGAATAAATAAAAATATAGTTTTTACATCATTATTTGACTATATATCTGATTTGTAGGCTTGAAGTGATGATCCTGTACTAGCTATTGTAAGTGGTGTAATGTTTTAGAATATAATATGAAATATTTTAATAATGTTTATAAAAGAAATATAGGCCATGCATGTATCGTTTACATCAACTCCTTAAAACATATGCTGGAGCAGTTGGTGGTTCATTCTGCTGTGGCAACCCCTGATAAATAAGGCACTAAGTTGAAGGTAAATAAATGATTGATTGTGTTAATATAATATAATGAATAAATATAATAATTATGTGTATGCATGTAAAACAATATAAGTTAAACAATTTGTGGATTTTCTCTAAAGAACTTGTTACACGCCGCCATTTAGAGCATCATTACAGATGCTTTAAGTTATAAATGACGTGTTTCGAACAATGGATATGGGACAGAGCAACTATGGTCTTGGGAAACACTTGTCACTACATTGTCTACACAGTACCGTACCGTTTCCACTGTAAGGAGTACTAAAATAGGAAACTGTACCATACATGTGTTTTGGGACCTTTACATAAGGGCATCATGACAGTATGGTACTAAAAGGATGGAGCTAGATCCGTTGCAAAACATAGATTGGTTTACAGAAAATTGTCACTTGTGTGTGCAGCAGTGGTAATGAGAACACAGGAAGCTCCATTTTTAAATACACTGTTAAACACAACACTGTAATAATACAATGACGCAATGAAAAAAAAAAAGGGCTATGGTTGATCTGAGCTCAAATAGCCACATGCTAAGAAGTAAGAACAGGATATGCTATATGTCATCCACATTTTTATGATGTCGACTGCATGTTCAATTCAATTCCATTCAAGTACGTATAGCACTTTTCACAATAATCATCAAAGCAGATTCACAAAAGGTGCATATCATTACATTACAGTCAAAATTAGGTAGTTTATAAACATATAATAATATCCTTCCAAAAATGTGAGGTCTATGTGTAGAATACATTTTCAATGACATGTATTAAGTGTTTATTGTCTTCGAAGTTCTTGAATGGTTAACATCATCACTTCAAGTCCTCATAGGGCATGTATTGGCTAGAAATGTGTGGAAAGTTGCAATTTACTTGCAATTCACACCGACTCATGTCTACAATTGAAATAATGAACTTTTGACCAAACCATTGGCTGTAGAAATACAAACCTGATCAGGGTGATGAATTGTACTGTACTGAACTGTTCAACTCAGTGGAAACAAGATATTATAGTGCTTAAACCATAGGGTAGAATATATTTTGTGCCTGTTTAATGCCATAAACCACTTATCTTCATCCGGGAACTAAGGAAATTAAATACTGCACCACCAGGGTCTTCCCAAAAGAAAGATACAGACTCATTCAAAGAACTTTAAAGTATGAACATTAAATCATGATTGCATTGTTGAATCAAGGTTACTTAGCATGGAATTATCTAACCTGTATATCTTACGTTACACATCAGAGGTGGAGTTCACCAAATTAATTAATTAATTAATTAATTAATTCATTCATTCATTCTCCACACATTTAAGAATAATCCCCATCAAATTGTAAATAGTTCAGAATTTCTTATTTTATGTTTCTTTCCCAAGATTAAGGTCATACAGGTTTGGAATGACTTTGACTTTTCAGTTTTAGTGATTCTGGAAACCTCTGCATTACATTATTCAAATCAAAGCCTTAGGATATAATTCTTTTGTGTGTAGTGGGATAAATGTCAATCCCTCTATCATCCAAAATGAATATGTTTTAAATACTTGATGGCAGCCAGCCATACTTTTAAATACTTGATAGATTCTATTGGCGCTATTGGTTCTAGTGGATGATACAATGGTTTTTGAGCTCAGATTTGAGCAGAAAATGTATTTTACATTTTAAAGGTTTCATTTAGTTCATCCAAAAATGTAAACACTGGTAATAATTACTCATTATTGTGTCATTCCAATTCCTTGAGGCCTTCGTTCATCTTCAGAACACAAATTTAGATATTTTAGATAATATCTGAGAGATCTGTCGTCTTCCATAGAAAGCAACAGTCCAGAGATGTTGAAAATCCAGAAAAGGAACCAAAAACTTTGTTAGATGTAATCATACGAAGCTCCAAGAACACTTTTGTGCTCCAAAAAGTTTTTCTTCGCCTATATATTCTCTCCTGCTTCAGGTCAAGGTGCACTCTTACTACAGACAGAATGACATATTTGCCATTAGAGTGTGACACATACAACAGTGTGACACATGCACATCATATCGCTCCAAGTAAACTTGCACCCTATTATGGTGCAGAAAAAAATGCAAACAATGTTTTTTTGCCACACAAAAGTGTTCTTGGAGCCTTGTGTGATTACAGTTGAACCACTAAAGTCACATGGAATGCTTTGACAATGCTTTTGATTCCTTTTCTGGACTTTTCAACATCTGTTGACCTTTGTGTCTGTACATGTGCTTATACATTTGTACGTGCATGGTTTATATGTACAAAATCTTACAAATTGCTTGAGAGTACTCGCTGTAAAAATAAATTAATTAATTAATAAATCATATTGAGTGACAGTACTGCAATAAACTACAGTATATAAAAAATATGTGATGTTTTATAATACAAGGGAGAGTATAATATTATAAAATGTCTGAATTCAGCAGTATAACTTGCTTATTTATATGTCAGTGACAGAGTGCAAGCATATGGGTCTAACATAATTAATAATTCAGAAACATGAATATTTTTATACTTTTCCCAGTGGCGTTTCCCCAGCAATAAATTTCCTTTATAATCTTAAGTCTTAATAATAACACATTCATTCATTCATTTTCCTTCAGCTTAGTCCTTTTATTCATCAGGGGTCGCCACAGTGGAATGAACTGCCAACTTATCCAACTTATTCTGCCCTTCCAGCTGCAACCAAGTTCTGGGAAACACTCATACACACATAAACTACAGGGAGAACATTCAAATTCCACACAGAAATGCCAACTGAGGACTTGAACCAGCAACCTTCTTGCTGTGAGGCAGCTAATCACTGAGCCAGCGTGTCACCCCTAATAGTAATACAAATAATAATTAAAAGCTCTCTGCTTTATTTTGACTTGAAACATCACATCGTGAATATCTATCATAGAACCGTGACTTGAGTGTTCATTACTACCATGCATAGTACTTTAGGTGAATACTGCACATTTTGGCCTGTGTACTCTATAGGGCAAATCCAATTACTCTGGTATACAGTACACAGTACATACTTCAGCACCGACAAAGAGAAACCCTGAATTCCTGTCGTTCAGGAGCGTGAATGGGATCTCTGCCACGATGGATAGAGGACACCCAGTCATCAATACAGCCAATTTTCTAAACAGCAAAGACTATTTACTATTTTCTATGCCTCCTCTTCCTCGTCTCCCATTTTACTCCAACCCCTATTCTCCTCTTCATCCTTCTTACGGCTGGCGATAGAATTTCCATCCCATTATATGATGCATTTCCATGATCCCCTCTGGAACTCTCTGCTCTCTCTCTCTCTCTTTATATACTGTATATCTCTATAGCGCTCAGGAACTCTCTTTCATCTTTTTTTTTTCATTGACGGATCAAGAGACGTTTTTGAGCGATGTGGGTTCAAGTGCTAGTCAGAATGACTGATTTTATAAACAAAACAGCACTATATGGAAGCCCTCTCTGCCCTTGGATTTTATATATAGGGTGTCGCTTTTCTCACATGTCCTTTTACATCGTCTTGACCCTCCAAACCGTTGCTATTGGATACAAGCAAGTTCTGGAAGGTCGCAATTAGGTGCTCTTGCATATTCATCAATGTTACTGTGACTGCACTGTTAAAACCAAAGGCTTCACCGAGTCACTGACAGCTCCCATCATGCTCAGTTCAAAACATGCTCATCACAATGCGTTCGCTGTTTGTTTATGCGCCAACGATTCCAGTGTCTCAGTTATACAGTGATTAGGGAACACGAAGTGAAGCTGAACACTTTTTTCCATCGCACAGAGGAAAAATGCAAACAATGTTTACATTGATATTAAATTTTTTTCCCCTTGTCCTAATTATAATATCTCAGTAAATCTTAATTGCTAATATCTCCCACACAATGCATCGCTCAGTGACAGAAATGTGCCCCTAGCCCTGTATGGAAATGCCAAGCTACACACGCCATGCAGCTAATTTAGCACTTGCGAAGTTTGGTGTCTGCTGTTTGTAAATAAACTCTTCATTTTCCACATACGTCGTCAGGTGGTAATCAGGATGAAAGAATGATGAGCATGCGTTAATGATCATACAGTCGCTTCATTGGTGGGCGATGCGGCTGAGTGCTGACAAATGCGAACAGATCTTAATTAACGAGCCGGTTGAAGAGTCAGGCCATGACACAACATTTCCCTTTTTCCAAACCTTCTGATGCAGTGCCATTCTCTGAATTAATTAGACCTCAGAAAAGCTTTATTTTAGAAGCTTTATCTTTTTCATCTGAGGCCCTTGGTGATGATAGTCACCTCACATGCGATGGTGTTGCTGGCTACTACATTTCCTATTACGGAGTGACTGTTAATTTTATACTGAGTTGGTTTTAAGGCTTTTTTTATAGAATAGTTTGCAATGTTTGAGTCAGTCTAGATGATGGATAGTCTCAGTTTCAGTCTTCTTGGCCTCTCATAATACAATATTCGTTGCATATTGCATTCAAGCACCAACACAATTTTTTTTTGCTTTGTTTTCTAGTGATTGCTTGTGAATAGTCTATCTTTATTACATGGATAAGTTCATGTTTCTTTCTGATTTTATATTTCAATTGTTCACAGAGACTGCTTAAAATGTGACCCGATATGGCGAAATTAGTCAATAAGTTGAATCGTTCTATTTTAAGATACTGGCCGATAATGTGAAAAAAAAAATCAAGATTTTATTTTTTATTTTTTTAGCTAATACAATTTTTCTCACTAAGTTTTGTAATCCAGATCATTGAGTAAAGATTCTGATTCTTATTATATTTGACAAAGTTTTACTAAATTCGCCAGAAATGAACATTGCTCTCCTGAACTCTTGTGAAATGTCTGCTCTCTGAAATCTCTGCTCTCCAAATATAGTGTTAAACATTTATTAAACCCATCAAAAAGCTCATAAATGTACACAAACAATGACCAATGCTGATATCAGCCAAAAACAGGCAAAAAAATTCTTGCAACTTTTCTCAGGTTTTTTATTGGAAAAATAGAACAGACAACCATACTTCAAATGGACATATCTTCAAAACCATTCAAGGTGAATTTGAACATCGTTTTAAAGCATAGAGCCTCCTCTTTAACATTGATACCAAAATCTCAATTTTAAAATTTGGTTCACTGACTCATTCTCTGGGTCACAAATATAGCATGCTTACAAGCACACCAATATCCTACTAACTCACATAAATCAGCTCATTTAAATAATCTGTTTAACATGCAAACCAGTAACCCAGCAATGCAAGTAAACTGAGTTTACAAGGCCTTATTTTTAAATCAGTTTAATTATTTTGGTATGTCAGTCGCCATGTTTAATAAATCAATAAAAACTGAAGAACCATATTGCAATATGTCAGCTTGAAATATATTATCCTCTCAAGACTGAAGATCATTTTTACTGCATGTGATGAAAAGCCATTTTTATTATATTTGGGTCAAGAAAGCATCTGAGGTATATTTCCTCTTTAATTCTGTAAAATATTTGCCTAAATTCACAAAAAAGATGTGCTGCTGTCATATATCGCACATCAATAAATCATCAGAAAATGTTAATGCAGCAAAATCATGAAAAGTGGCCAAGATCAGTTTATGCTTATGCCTCTTTACTCCAATAAACAGGAGTTCACATTCACATGACCACATGCATTGTTGTCTGTCTTAGTATAATCATGTCAAGAATGGGTGTACATAGACACCCATTGAGTAATAATTAAAAACTACCAAAACGTCCCTCTGAAATATCTTAATACTCTGTTGTAAGGATAACAAAATAGTTCAAAGGTGATCTATTATGCCTCCTTTTACACGAGGTAAAATAAGCCTCTGATGTCCTTAGTGCATATATGTGAAGTTTCAGCTCAAAATGCCCTGCATATCATTTTTCAACTCTTTGAATGTTCCTCAATTAGGCTTTGATCTAAATTGTATCATTTTGCTGACTGTTGCTTTATACTCCAATGAGACTGTGCTCCCAGCCAGAGGGCGGAGCTACAAACACCTGTGCCTCAGTGAGATCAAGTTGGCGGTTTGGTTTTCCCCCTGAGATGAAGTTGGTTGGTTTTCCCCCTGAGATGACGTACAAAAGGAGAACGTCAATCAAAGTGTTTCTGCAGACTGTTTTTATGTATTTTGGTTATATAAAATTGAATTATTTCATTTTCATGATTAGAGGCTGGTTATAGTCACACACTGTTTCCACGCACCTTTTCACACATAACTTATGCTATTATAGTATATTTTTATTATACTTATTTTCCCTCATAAAAGTGATTCTTGCATAATAGGTCCCCCTTAAAAGTTAACGTTTTAAACTGGTATGCCTTCTAGCCATATAGCAGCACCTCCTCAATATCAGAATGATTGAGATCACTCAGTCGAATCAATTGAAATAATTGACTGATCACCAATCAAATTAGGCAGAGTTTACTGTTCACAGAGGCAGTGGAAGGTTTCTGTTTAATGTTTTTGAGAGAATAAGATTGAAGTAGTTAAATATTCAGCAACTGCTTCAAACAGAAATGTTAAATAACTCATCGTAACATTTTATTGCATTACATTACTTCCCATGTCAGTCAGACGGACTCTTCCTATATAAGTGGGCAGTTCTTGACCAGAACCAGTCTTTATACAAGTACTCAGAAGTCTGGCAGGGTGGGTGGTGGTTAACTTCATAAAGCTGTATGAAGCTGTGCACTACTGTCCACAACTTTCCCAGCGCTTTGATTAATGGGGATGAATAACACTTTCCAGACAGCACTGTAATCCATCATGGCTAGTGCTGCTACTGCTGTGGGTATCAGACATATCGACAGCCCTCAGAGTTTCCCAGCTCACCTCCTGCTGACGTCCAATTTAAGTGAGGCGTGTCAATATCTCTATTTGCCCCCCCCAATGCTAAGCATTGTCCCTAAGGATTCTGACAGTATTAGCTTCAACCCAGTCTTATTTTTAATACGTAAACCTGGCTAGGTTTCTGCAAAACTTAAACGTTGGTCCCAGTAAAAAAAATAATAAAAATTACTGAAGGCTCGTACACTCCGGGACGCTTTTCGTTTGCGTTTATCATCTGCGTTTTTCAAGATGTTTTTCCGCATTCAAGCCCAAGCGTTTTTCTTGGTGTCAAGCAGAAGAGTACGCAAAATCACTCCTTGCTGTTAGATGGCGCACAGGATGGTGCCAAGCTTCTCACACCTGCTTGTTACACAGAAGAAAAAAAGAGAAAGTTGACACATCTGTTGTTGGCGATCGGCAAAGCATGGATGGTTCAAGTAGCAGCTCTAGCGATGTAGAAATGATTATTGTTCACTAGTGCAATAAGCAGCTCCACGTTCATATCGCCTCTGGGCATCTTCTTCAATGTGCGCTCGCATTGACAGTTTTGCGCTTGAGCGCCTCTAAGGGGCGTTTACTGTAACTTCAGTGGCAACGTACGTGTGAACAAAAGTGACAATCTGATTGGTGGAGAAGGTTTTGATGTGGTGCTTCAAAACAAAAAAACGAGCATGAGGCGTTTCTTTAAAAATGATCTTTTACGCCTGCCATTTTGCACATTGGTGGGCAAAATCACATTGACGTCCTTTATTTAGTCACGAGGCGTTAAACATCGGCGGAAAACGCGAGCAAAAAACGTCTCGGTGTTCACGGGCCTTGAGGTGTTCACGCCATTATACTAAGCTTTTACTTGATTTTCAGCATGTTTTTTGTACAGTGCTGTATATGATGTCAACTACTGTACTAGACAAAAAAAGTTACCCACTTAGAGACATATTTATGATGCAAGATCTTTTTTTTCCAATTGTTGCTCAGCATTGAAGTGTTTTGAGGTGTATTTACTGTAATATTGTGCAAAAAACTGCATGAAAACTCTAAGGTAGGGAAAGGACAATAATTGTTGGTATTTTTACTACCTTCTACTATCCATTTCATCTAGAAACTGCATTGAAAATGGTTTATAAATATGTTTTTGTGGTTTTGCGAATAGCCAGAATCACTTATTAAGGATGGGCCTGTATTGTTCTGCTTTTTTCATAGTCTCTCATAGTAAAGACAATTTCATATAACAGCAAAAAAACATTTGACTCCAAAGTTCTAACTTCAATTAAATGTCCCGGAGAATTAATTAGTCTCAGGGCTTTTAGCTCAGTGTGTTTTTTGTATCTTCCAGTGGTGGAGAAACCACTGACTGTAGTGTAATAATAAGTCAGTGCCGATTGCCTGCTGTAGTCTCGGCTTGCTTTCTGCATATTCCACGGAGCTCTTTTCTTCCTCTGTACACGCTTCACTTCTCCCAATTAGATGACATTGCGGCACTATTAGAGGGGCGAGGGAAACCAAGGCGTTGCTTCTAGATAACTGACTCTGCCAGTCAGAGGAAACAAAGTCAAATACTCAGGTCTCAAACTCCCACTGAGTCATAGGTCAAAGAGGCTGAACCCCGCTGAGCACAGCAGGTCAAACAAGACATACCCAAACTACTGCTGTGAACTGATGGAACAAGAGAATGTCATCTTATAGCATCGTTTTGGTTTGTTTTTGTGCACAAATATAATGAAATTTGTTAGTCTGTTGTGAACTGTGTTTTGTAGTATTTTGTACTGTAAATGATTACATTTCAGCTTTACGTATGATGATTGTATTCAACTTCATGTGACTTTATTTCTCCCAGTTTATGACTTTGAGTCTAATCTTACACCCAGGGCAGATGGGTTTTTTTTTGTTGTTTTTTTTGCTTGTTAGACCAAACAATCTGTAAAGAACATTAAAAAGTTCCTTAAATCCAAAGCAGATGTAATAATAACACAGGCTCATTGTGAAAACATAGCCTCGTATACATTTCTGAAGAAAAAACACATAGATTGGGTTTGTTCTCATTTACACCAAAGATTGTATTTTTTTACAAATACAGTAAGGTTACGTCTTTTTGGAGTTAACAGGAAGCTTATGTTCCTGTTTTATAAAGCTGTTCTGGAAAGCATTGTTATTTATGGTATCACAGTGTGGTTTGGCAACCTATGTAAATCTATGTTGATGCATCTTTTAAAGGTAGGATGGAAAATTGTTGGGCATGATGAATATTTTAATCCTCAAGCTTTATATGAGAAGTGTGTCCTTAATCAGGTTGAAAGGATTCTGAATGATCCAACTCATTTTTTGTTTCAACATTATGAACTGCTTCCCTCTGGAAGGAGATATAGAGTCCCAAAGTGTAGGTTGAACCGATATAAGGGATCCTTTGTACCAGTTTCAGTGGGTTTACTTAACAACAGTTTATCTCAATTAGCATTATAACTATTGTAACTACTGGATTTTGTATTGTTTTTATTGTCTGTTTTTAATGGATGTCTGCAGCAATATGTTGATGCCTAGGGCAAATTAACTTAACTTAACTTAACTTAAGAGTGCAAATTATGTAGCCAGAGCTACGTATGGCTGCATTTCGTCTTTAAAACGTTCGCTATGGGGCGGTATGATGCCATCGATGGCTTCTGTTTCTTTTCACGCTTATTTATGCAAGAACAGCAGATGTGAATGGAAGGCGAATGCCAAAGCGTACACAGTGATCTCTGGTGGCATTATGAACTGCTTCCCTCTGGAAGGAGATATAGAGTCCCAAAGTGTAGGTTGAACCGATATAAGGGATCCTTTGTACCAGTTTCAGTGGGTTTACTTAACAACAGTTTATCTTAATTAGCATTATAACTATTGTAACTACTGGATTTTGTATTGTTTTTATTGTCTGTTTTTAATGGATGTCTGCAGCAATATGTTGATGCCTAGGGCAAATTAACTCTCTGGTGGATTCGCGAAACAATAACTGCAAAAAACGTACCTCCTGGGACGTATTTTGTGCTGTCCAGAAATGTAAACAGAGGTACGTATTGATGATGAGCCTGGGTTTTATAATAATAATAATAATAATAATAATAATAATAATAATAATAATAATAATAATAATAATAAGGCGCCACGGTGGCGTAGTGAGTAGCACGTTCGCCTCACAGCAAGAAGGTCGCTGGTTCGAGCCCCGGCTGGGTCAGTTGGCATTTCTGTGTGGAGTTTGCATGTTCTCCCCGTGGTTGCGTGGGTTTCCTCGGGTGCTCCGGTTTCCCCCACTGGTGCAAAGACATGTGGTATAGATGAATTGGGTAGGCTAAATTGTCCGTAGTGTATGAGTGTGAATGTGTGTGTGTACGGATGTTTCCCAGAGATGGGTTGTGGCTGGAAGGGCATCCGCTGCGTAAAAATATACTGGATAAGTTGGCGGTTCATTCCGCTGTGGCGACCCCGGATTAATAAAGGGACTAAGCCGACAAGAAAATGAATGAATGAATGAATAATAATAATAATAATTATTATTATTATTATTATTATTATTATTATTATTATTATTATTTCATCATGATATTTCATTATTTATTCATCTTTCTCAAAGGAATATCAAAGTACAAAAATTCGAAAGAATTTAAGAATTCTATTTTGCAGTGTACTAATAAAGCCCAATGAGCAGAACGCTTTTCACATTGAAATATTATTTTCCCACAAATTTGCTCCAGCTGTGATCTCAACTGATTTTGTTTTGCCACATCAAAGTAAAAACTGTCATTACAATCTCATAAAAACATCCATCATTTAATCCCTCTCACTCATCCAGCACGCTCCGATCATTGTTTACAGTATATAACTCTAAAATGTTAATCAAGCAGACCATACTGAGACACCTTAATCTGTAATTAACCACACAAACATATGCAAATATGCAAATCTGAGAGCAGCAGGCTGGGCGGACCTCGGCAGAGCGTGACGGATTCTCCGCCAAAGCTCTCTCTGTTGAAGTGGCGGACAGATGTAGCGGGGTGAACAGGCCAGCTGGGAGGTTTTAGATAAATCAACTTCTCTATATCTCGCTCCAATAATCTATTTATTGAAAAGAACGGCTGTGCCAGGTGAGGCATAGGTTCACAGGCCATTTCCCAATAAACAGCGCACAAAGACAAAAGAGAACTTCTGCTTTTATATTTGAATGTCACAGGGGTTTTGTAAATCTATTCCATATTTCGACCTTTACTGTTTTGTTTTGTTTTTTAGATTAAATATGCCCATGCCCAACTGAGAAGGCAATGCTATTATGTTGTTATTGTTGCAATGTTTTATACTAGCTGTTGTTTGGTCAGCAAATACTGTCTGAGATATTACTGACTTAAACTAGTTTTCTATCTCTAGCATATACTGTAATAGGCTATGTTTTGATTGCGGACATTTACAGGCAATTTCTTAATGATTCTCTCAGTTTGTAACATTAATCAATCATTTAATCAGAAAAGCACATATTTGCCTTCAATTTCTGGCACTTGTCAGCAATTTCAGTGTTGGTGAGTAAAAATCAAGGCTAAAATCATGCAACTCTGTGACAGGGTGTAAGTGTAATGGAAGCCAGGAGCTGTAAATTCAAACCTCAGCCCTTGATTTTAGTGAAACAACCTCCTTACCTTCCCAGATCCCAGTTTGAATGCCACTTAGAGCCGATCAAATAGAATTATAGATTATGTAGATCAGGGATGCCCAAACTATGGCCAGAGGGGCAAAGTTGGCCCATGTTAACCTTTGATTTGGCCTGTCATCCCATCTGAGAAGATAGGGAGAATGATGGGGATGTTTCCATGTTTTATTGTTAAAAGCTAACTGAAATTAAATGTTTCAATTAAATGGCATAAATTAATCAGATTTTGTTTAAATGCACATACTGTCATCCGACAATGCAGAGACTTTGGTGAGAAAATCAAGTCAAAGGCAGATTGTGAATTCAGGATTGAGCTCCACTATGTGATTAGGTTTTTATTGCATTAAGTTATAATTTTAAAAAGGTATACTGCATTAGTTAATGATTTAAAGTAATGTTTTAATATGAAATATTAATAAAATAAAATGAAATATTATTAAATAAATTAGTCTTATAAACCTTAATGTAATATAGTTTGGTAAATTTACTTTTGGTCTACATCTCTCAGTGATTCAGTATTTGGTTTTTGGCCATCCATACAAAAAAGGTTGTGCACCCCTGATATAGATTATAAATAATCTTTATAATAGATCATATTGGGGCGCCACGGTGGCGTAGTGAGTAGCACGTTCGCCTCACAGCAAGAAGGTCGCTGGTTCGAGCCTCAGCTGGGTCAGTTGGCATTTCTGTGTGGAGATTCCATGTTCTCCCCGTGGTTGCGTGGGTTTCCTCAGGGTGCTCCGGTTTCCCCCACAAGTCCAAAGACATGTGGTATAGGTGAATTGGGTAGGCTAAATTGTCCGTAGTGTGTGAGTGCGAATGAGTGTGTATGGATGTTTCCCAGAGATGGGTTGCAGCTGGAAGGGCATCCACTGTGTAAAACAAATGCTGGATAATTTGGCGGTTCATTCCGCTGTGGCGACCCCTGGATTAATAAAGGGACTAAGCCGAAAAGAAAATGAATGAATGAATGAATGAATGAATGATATATCATATTGGTGCCGTGACCCGGACTAGTGTAACAAAGGCTGGCCAGAGGGAGGTATACAAGTAAACACGTCTCCCTTGATCTCAAAATTCACACTAGCTACTAGACAGTTTGCCTGTTTTCCATGCCAGAGTTGCCAGTTCAGATACCTTGGGTGGAGTAGAATCTGGTGGGTCACCCTGGTAAGCCAGTTATGGTGGTCCTGCAGATACACCAGCACCAAAGTAACATGAACTATAAATCAAATCATAATTTCTGCATGGGCAGCTGACTAATAAATCATTCAGAAATGACTTCTAATAATGACTCCTAATCTAAAATGTATTTCCTATTGCAAACAGGCAGAGGAAGTGCACTGAGATGACACTGATTTTCCACTTGTTCAGAACTGACCTATTAACCCCTCTCAGTGTTGTAAGCCAAAGCCTTCTACTGCTTTGAACACAAGTGTCACATTTCCAATATTCTGTCACTAATGCCCACACAATCAATTCATCAAATAACCATCCATCCACCCACACAAGGTCAGGCCACAAAAGAGTCTAGCACCTCACATTTGAAAGGACATCTTACCAAATATTTGGAAGCTAGCGCTGATGAATTGCCATTGGTAATAGCTTTCTAGTCTGTCACATTCCCTGCACAGAGCCTGAGAAGAAGTGGAGAAAAGTAATGAATGAATTCATTTAGTTTGAATCTTTTTGGCTGATGTGCTTTTCTGGCTCTTTGAATTGTGTCTTAAGAGATTTGGTTTGGGTTGTTGCAGCAAATTCTGTGTTACTTTGTAAAAATAATGTTTTTGAAAATAACAATAAATTCAGATTTTCATCCATATTGTTACTGCTGAGTGTGTCAATATGGAAAAGGAAAATATGAAATTAATAAAATATTATACTGCTGCTTCTTAAATTGCCTGTGTGTGATTGCAACACAGTAGGACGTCATGTTGAAAGCCGGAAGAAAAGTGAGCTCCGAGAATTTAACATTTGATTGACTTGTTTTGTGTATGCCATGTCAGACCATATTTTACAATCAACCACAATAAAATGCTTTAGTTGGGGTTAGAACATATCCCTTTGTTGGTATGTTGTGACTTTGACTGACAGGTAACGTAAATTTGCTAAATAATTAGTGTCTGTTTGGTTTTAGCCAAATAAGCTTGAGTTAATAACATTATAGGTAATCTTTTGGAGAACAATTGGGAAAATGCTGTGTCATTCTGCAAAATTCCCTTTACAATCAAAGAAGCTACTTTGTCAAATGCATTGCTGTAAATACAGCCGAGCATTGTAAAACTGCTCAATGGATCTTTCTAGCATTGTTTTTTTTTTTTCAACAAGCCAGTTGGACAATCTGTTTCAAAAGCAGACTTGCAAATATAAAACTCGTGAATCAACAACAGTTGTTTAAAAGCATGCTCTTCATCTTTCTAGATTTTTGTAATTTATAAAGTGTAAATCAGGGGCGAGACTGTGGCTCAGTGGTTAGCACTGTCACCTCACAGCAAGAAGGTCGCTGGTTCGAGCCCCGGCTGGGTCAGTTGGCATTTCTGTGTGAAGTTTGCATGTTCTCCCGTGTTTGCATGGATTTCCTCTGGGTGCTCCGGGTTCCCTCACAGTCTAAAGACATGTGCTATAGGTGAATTGGGAGAAATAATTTGGCCTTAGTGTATGAGTGTATGTGTGTGAATGTGAGAGTGCATCTGTGTTTCCCAGTACTGGTTTGCAGCTGGAAGGGCATCCGCTGCCTTCCACACTTTGGCTTATAGTATACACAACACAAGCTACTACACTATAACGGTGAATTGAACTTTATCTTTTCATCACAATATTTCAGAATAAATCCAATTTTAGTGTCTTTTTAAAAGCAAAGTTGAACTTGTTTTGAACTAAACACACTGAAAAAAAAAGATGTCTGCAAAGTTTATATGGGTTGAACTTAAATTAAATTAAGTAATGTTTAACTTAATTTAATTGATTAAATTCAGGCCAAATAAATTGTTTACATCCACTTAACTTTTGCAAAAAAATAAATTGTAAATCCAAGAAATCATCTTTGAATTTTTTTTTTCAGGGCAAGAAAGCTTTGAACTCATAGAAAATAGGATGTTTTTATATTTCAATGACCTAATTTTTGTCAAATTTCAAATTGATTATCCTTTAATACATATATTTAATATCCCCATATTTTGATGTTATGTGCATAATAATAATTAAATGTTTGAAATATAGTTGTGTCATGGTTGCTCAGTGGTTAGCACTGTCACCTCACACCAATAGGTTGCTGGTTTGAGTCCCGGCTGGGCCAGTTTCACGTTATCTCTGTGTTGGCTTGGATTTCCCCCGAGTGCTCCAGATTCCCCCACAGTTTAAAGACATGTGGTATAGGTGAATTGGATAAACAAAATTTTAGTGTATGAGTGCATGTGAATGTGAGAGTGTATGGGTGTTTCCCAGTTCTGGGTTGTGGCTCGAAGGGCATGCGCTGCGTGAAACCTATGCTGGAATTGTTGGTGGTTCATTCCGCTGTGATGACCTCTGAAATAAAGTCTAAGCTGAATGAAAATGAATTAATATTTGAAACATGAGTCCCATATGGGTTTTTTTCCTGATATAGATGTACATATAGATGGCCTACTTCAATTTATAAAGTGTTTTATGAAGCCCTACATGTTCATTGCATATTTTAATCAGTCTAACTTAATCCACAATAAATCTGGCATGGATACAAAGGATGTTGGGCAAGTCTGATTGTGCAGTACATGGCCAAAAATGTAGACACCCACTTTTAATTAACAGGATTGACTATTCCAGTAACTGGATTTGCAGAAAACCCCATAAAATGTACATAATGTGTGGAGTTGAGTTCTTTTGGGCCTCAGAGTGTAACTATTGGATGTTTGTGGAAATTATAGCAACCAGAGGGATTTTTTGTTATGGATATGGCATATCTGAGGAGCATGGGCATGTGGTCATGATTATCATCTCACATAAACCCTTTTATGCACACAGGGTTCATGTGAAGGGATTCTGAATGTTGCCATTCTGTGAAAAATCCTCTCTCTTTTACATGTGACCGAGATCAAAGTAGATGTAGTAGAGCATGTTGATACTTATTAATGGGGCTTTTTGTCAGGGCTGAGCTCGACAGACTTTCAGCAAAGTGGCCTAAAATTGCAACATAATTGGGCCATCTATGAGCGTGAGGCTAAACATTCATTCCCTTTCTCCCAATAGACTCTCCCTATCTCCCAGTACCTGTCTGTGTTCTTTATAACAACTCTTAATTGTGCATTTGGAATTGCTTTTCTGCTAGTTTTTTTTATTTGTTTATTTATATAATTTCTAATTTAAATTAATTTTATTTAATTTTATTTTATTTAATTTTTAATTTTTAATTTATATACATTTTTATTGTATTTTTGATTTTTCAATTTATTTATTTGATACATTTTTAATTTAATTTATTTTGATTTAATTTAAAAATTGTAATTTAGTTTTTATTTATAATTTTTTATTGTATTTATTATTATATTATTTTATAAATATTTTTATTTTATTTACATTTAATGTAATTAATTAAATTACATTTTTATTTTTAATTTAATTTAATTTTATTTAGTTTTGTTTTGTTTTGTTTTATTTTAAATATAATGTGATTATTTTAAAAATGTCCTATTGCATTCATTCATTTTCTTTTCGGCTTAGTCCCTTTATTAATCTGGGGTCGCCACAGCGGAATGAACCGCCAATGTATCCAGCATTTGTTTTATGCAGCGGATGCCCTTCCAGCCACAACCCATCTCTGGGAAACTCATCCATATATTCTCATTCACACATATACACTATGGACAATTTAGCTTACCCAATTCACCTGTACCGCATATCTTTGGACTGTGGGGGAAACCGGAGCACCCGGAGGAAACCCACGCAACCACGGGGAGAACATGCAAACTCCACACAGAAATGCCAACTGACCCAGCCGGGGATCGAACCAGCGACCTTTTTGCTGTGAGTCGAACGTGCTACTCACTACGCCAGCGTGGCGCCTGTCCTTTTGCAACAATTTTTTATTTTATTTTATTTTATTTTCAATTTAAAAAAAAATATTTATATAAATTTTTATTCTATTTTTTTTTTCAGTTTATTTATTTGATAATTTTTTAATTTAATTTAATTTATTTTGATTTAATTAAAAAATGTCATTTAGTTATTTATTTATTTAAAAAAAACATTTTTATTATTATTTCAATTATATTATTTTATTTAAATTTAATGTAATTTATTTAATTAATTTATTTATTTTATTTTATTTTATTTTAAATGCGATTATTTTAAAAATGTCCTATTGCAACAATGACATTTCCAGATTTATATTCTGTTATAATCAATTTTTTTGAGTTTAAGTCTTTGGACTTCATGTCCATACATTGTGTTGAAATGTCATAAAGCTTCTTTTTGTATTCATGTCTTGTAGGAAATTCTTCTGACTATTAGTTACTTGGTGCAGCTTCAGTACATCAGAGCCACTTACAATGATATCTTGTTAGTCTGGGCACACAACTTATTTTTATTAAAAATAGGTAAATTACAGACATAGACAAATGTACATGAGTTACTCTATCCGACAGACTGACCCAGCAGTGAATTACAACACACACTGTACTCTATGGAGGTATGGCAGATTCTATAAAGTCAGTGAACACAGCAAAATGAGCCATGAGAATAAATCTGAAAATTCAGATTCACAGACTGAAAAAAATGGGAGTGAGAGGTGGGATCGACACAGAACGGGACAGTGTAGGACAGTCTGGACATGTTCCTGTCCACTGTCCAATGAAGAGGTGTTTAATGAGAAACCGAGGAGAGAAAAGGAGACAGCGAGGGAGTGAAGGAGACAGCAAACCTGAGAAATTGAATGCGAAGTGTGTAAGGTAGAACGAGAGAAGAGTTCGGAATATAAAACTGCTTTGGCATTAAATATTAATCTTCCTCAGGTTTGGAAGAGTGGTACGTTTCTCTCCAAAGCACAGCGAATCACTCAGCAAAGGCTACGATCCCTGGGGAAAATGTAGCTTACACCTATAAACCACACAACACACACACACACACACACCGAAAGAGAGAAAAAAAAATGAAACAGATTTTCTCTAATGAACTGCCATCCACAAGCATGAACATTTAAATCAGGACACACCTGCGTCCACACACTCACACACCACATCCATATATGCAAAGCACTTCACTTTCTTCTCTCAAACTCATAATATTACATCACGGTAAGATCTTTAGCCAGTCAAGCAGAAATCTGCATCCGACTGTGCGCTTTACATGTGCTTTGAGAATATGCGCATCCCCAGCTGTTTTAGCACAAACAGCTTTTTCCTTTTCAATTTACCACCAAAATCTTCGCACTTCAATAATGCATGCATTCTGAACGAAACAGATCCGGGCATTATATGGTGCTTCTGTTTCATACTTTAACAGTTTGTTTTATTTACAGTACCTCTACAGTTGGCCTATGGGAATAAAAGTACAGTCTTAATATCCATTTCATGCTCACTTTATCATGAATTTGGACAATGATTTGATCACACATAGGCAACATTCTAAATGTTATGCTGATTTTTATGGCAATATTAAGTTCAAGAACAAAATTTCGGTGAATAAGATTAAAAGATACAAGGGAGTTAAATGGTGTGGAAGAAATCATTTTTACAGCCATGTTGTCAAAAGAAATAATTTCACTAGCTTGCCGTGTGCATACTTTGTTAATTTTTTTTTATTTAGAAAGTCCACAGGCTTCTATTCACTTTCCAGAACCTTTTCATTAACTGTTCCTCACCGGTGCCATACGATGCCATACGAACTGCTAAATCTCTGGTAATGTTTAAAAGGCACTGTGAGCACTTCAATAATGAAAAAACTCTACTTAATCCTCATCTACTTTAGCTTGTATTTTCTAACAAAATCAGAATCTTTGTATTAGCAGCATTGGAGGTAACTGTAAGCTTTTAAAGGCTTGTGAATTTTCTTTTTTAAAATACTGAAAATAAACTGTTCATTCACTCAGCCTCAGGTCATTCAGGATGCATGTCATGATTTTGCCAAGTACGATGCGATCCTGAATTAACATCTATGCTAATCTTGGAATATAATTTTGTTTCTAAAATGTAATCCATACCTGTTCCCTACTCTTAAGGCCAACCATATCTGTAAATTATTCCCCAAATCAGAAGGTAACAGAGGACAACAATCGTACCAACATAGCAAATGTTTTCTGGCTCAGCTCCAGGCCACACAATAACTTTTCCCTTGACCCAAGTACCGCAAAGAATGACGGTCCTGAAGTGGCCCACAACTGGATTAAATACAAGGGCCACACATGAGCCATAACCGGCCTAAATCTCAGCCAACACTCTTAACTGGCCCTGAACTGGGCCAAAACAGGTTTATTATTGGTACCGATTCTCAGCTATAAGTTTATACTTTAACCAGAAACCCCAAAAACTGAGCCATAACCCAGTCTAATGTTACCTAAACACTGTGAACAACGGCTAAACTGATCTGGGCCACGCACCTCCCATCCACAACTGGCCCAAATGTAGTTTGCTGTCATGCATGCAGTGCCATCATTGCCATGCATGGCCCACATTCGGCTGACATTATGCACGCCAGTGCCGGCAACATACCAGCAGTGCCATAATGAGGCCACATTTGGGCCAAGTCCGTTTGCTATGTGGGTAGAAGTGCATAAACCTAACCATAAGCCTAAACTTAGTATAAAATGGTAAACGTATCAGGAACATGTCCTACTAGATGAAATCAGGTTGGCGATTCAGGATGTAGGTGACTTTTTTCTTCATTTTAACATTATTATTATTTTTTAACTAAAACCGTGACCTTTGGAGATTTGTAAAATTCAAGTTTGACAGCTACCGGCACTGTTATGATTGACCGGGAGGATGGAGGCAAAAAGTGTCACAGATG
>CAIGQQ010000001.1:7989158-8039662 GCA_903798035.1 Danio albolineatus | reverse complement strand
CCATCTCTGGGAAACACATCCATACATTCTCATTCACACACATACACTATGGACAATTTAGCTTACCCAATTCACCTGTACCGCATGTCTTTGGACTGTGGGGGAAACCGGAGCACCCGGAGGAAACCCACGCAACCACGGGGAGAACATGCAAACTCCACACAGAAATGCCAACTGGCCTAGCCGGGGATCGAACCAGCGACCTTCTTGCTGTGAGGCGAACGTGCTACTCACTACGCCACCGTGGCGCCATATTATATTATATTATATTATATTATATTATATTATAATATATTATAATTATTATGTGTTATTCTTCGGCCACAGCAGAATGAACTGCTAATCACTCTGGCAAATGTTTTATGCGGTGAATGCCCTTCCTATAGTATATACCAAAAAATAAAAGGATAAACATAAAAGTGATGAAAAAAGTATATGTGTGTCTAAAACAGTTGATGGAAAACTTAAATGTAATCAAGCTGGAGTTGTTTGTTTATTGTTTTCAGAAAGTGAACCCAAAGATACGTTAACGTCATCTTTTTTTCTTTTGTTATCATCTGTTCATCTCTTCTCTTAATAAAAATCTATGCAGCTTCTTGTGCTTTTTAAATTGTGCTACAGATCAATTAGACTATTGAGGCTAGACAGCGATATTGTATTAAATGAGCCACAATGATGAATGTAAACCTCAAAATTTGGTTTCACTGCAAGTGGCATAACGAGGGTAAACTGAGCAAGAGGTTCCCTTTAGACTATCTTGTATGGTCCATTATTGTGAATCATTGTCCCTTGGCTTTAACCAATCACATTCTCCAAACCATCAGAGGATACCTGGAAGATATACATACCCAATTAAACCTGATGCCAGCTTTATTTTCCTCCCGCAGTTTCCAGTCTGGAACACCTTCCCAGGTTGAGTATGTGCAAATAGCGGTTTGGCCTGCAATATCTTACAATTATTGCTAATATGATACATTTATATGGATTTTGTTGTTTACGTAACATTTCTGTCATAGTAAAGTTCCTTGAAGTGCTTACAGTAAGTTATGATAAAGTGACTGCCATTAATGCAACTCTTAATAGAACATAGTGTTGCATTTTTACACAAGTTGTATTGTATTTCCATTCATTCATTGATTTATTTTCTTAGTCCTTTATTAATCAGGGGTTGCCACAGCAGAATGAACCACCAACTATTCCAGAATATGTTTTATGCAGTGGATGTCCTTCCAGCTGCAACCCAGTACTTGGAAACACCCATACACTCTCACATTCATACAATACGACCAATTTAGTTGATCCAATTCTTGGAGCACCCGGAGGAAACCCACACAAACAAGGGGAGAACATGCAAATTCCACACAGAAATGCCAATTAAGCTAGCTGGGACTCAAACCAGCCACCTACTTGCTGTGAGGCAACAGTGCTAACCACTGAGCCCCACATTGTTGTTTGTTGAAGCCAAATCTGATTCCATAGCTCATGGTCCTGGAACAGTATTAAAGGTGGTTGTGTTTTGTGGTTCATCAGGCGATATTAAGGGGCAGGGCATTCTCAGTGTAGTTAGCTTCTTATTGGATGAAAACTTGAATAGTACGAAATGATTCATCAGTATATTTGGTCCGTTTCATTGGAATACTGATTATTTTAAATGATTATATCAAAGCTTAGTTTTGTTACTGTAGTTTTTTCTTCTTCTTCTAATTAGTAAGAATAGGGCTGTTTCTTTAAATTTAAAAAAAAGGATTCACAAAACACAAAATTTGTGAACAGCTATAATACGTAAAACAACCAAAAAAAAGTGATTTTAGTGCTTTTCACCAAACAATAATTTAAAAATACTTCAAAATATAATATAGAATTTTCCCTTTGAGCATACAGTTTATGTTTTAAATCACATTGGTTATTTATTTTGGATTTATTAAAATAAAATTCAAGTATATAAAGTGCAAGTAGATGCGTTAAGCCCATGATTCTGGAAGATCAATAAAGGATTGTGGTAGTGTTTTGTGGTTGTCCATCAAGTAGTATTAGGGGACGGGGCATTCTTAGTCTAGCTGGCATCTGATTGGATGAAAACTTGAATAGTGTGATATGAATCATAGTTGGTGTGTTTCATTGGAATACTGTTATCGTTAAATAATTATAGCAAAGCTTAATTTTACTTTTTGTGTTTTAATAAATAAAGAAATTTACAATAAAGACGTTTTAAAGGGTTATTTTAAGAATATTGTTTGGAGACGTGGTGCCACGGTGGCATAGTGAGTAGCACATTCGCCTCACAGCAAAAAGGTCGCTGGTTTGAGCCTCGGCTGGGTCATTTGGCATTTCTGTGGGGAGTTTGCATGTTCTCCCCGCGGTTGCGTGGGTTTCCTCCGGGTGCTCCAGTTTCCCCCACAAGTCCAAAGACATGTGATATAGGTGAATTGGGTAGGCTAAATTGTCCGTAGTGTACTGTATGAGTGTGAATGAGTGTGTATGGATGTTTCCCAGAGATGGGTTGCAGCTGGAAGGGCATCTGTTGCGTTAAACATATGCTGGATAAGTTGGCGGTTCATTCCGCTGTGGCGATCCCAGATTAATAAAGGGATCCGAAAGGAAAATGAATGAATGAATGAATGTTTGGAGATGCTTCAATGCCCATGATCCTGGAAGAACATTAAGCAATTGTGGTTGTGTTTTGTGGTTTTCCATTGGGTAGTATCAAAGGGGCGAGGCAATCTCAGTCTAGTTAGCATGTGATTGAATGAAAACTGAAGAATAATTTATTGGAATACTGTTAACTTTAAAAAAATTACAACAAAGCTTCATTTTGTTACTTTTATTTATCTAAATAGCTGAAAATGGTGTTTTAATAATTGAAGTTCTTTAAGGATTATTTTAAGAATATTTTTGGAGACACTTCAAAGCCCATGATGCTGGAAGAACTTTAAAGGATTGTGGTTGTCCATTGGGTGATATTAAGGTATTCTCAGTCTAGTTAGCTTCTGATTGGATGAAAGCTCTAATAGTGCAGGATAATTTATTAGTATATTTTGTCAGTTTTATTGGAATACTGTTATCTTTTAAGTGAGTTTTATTTTTATAAACTAATTTCGAGAGGAGCACGCGCTTATGATTGATAGCAGCTGGTCCTCATTAACTAATGCAAGATTCCCCAATCAGACGATTCCTAAATTACTATAAATAACCAGAGTATCTTACCTTAGCCATCTTCGTCTTGAAGAATCCCCCTTTCCACCCCTACTCCTCCCCTTTCCTTATCACGGCAGCACTGAGGCCCAATGGTTAGCACCATTGCCTCACAGCAAGAATGTCACTGGCTCAGATCCTACCTGGCCAAGTCGCCATTTCTGTGTGGAGTTTGCATGTTCTTCCCGTGTTTGTGTGGGTTTTCCCCGGGCACTGCGGTTTCCTCCCACAGACCAAAAACATGTAACATAAGTAAATTGACAAACTAAATCGGCATCATAGATAAGCGTAGAATTCAGCATACACTCTCCAGAGCCATTCATAATCTACATTCGCCAAGCAGGGGAGTTCTCATGACCTACCTGAACTCTGACTCCCCTCTCGCCCTGCAACAGAGGGGAGCCCCGGGCTCGAGGATCCCACAGGCTCAGGGCTCTCTCCCGAGACAGCATGCCAAACACGCTTTATAATCAATCATCGGCAAGGGCGAACTCTTGAAATAATTATATCAAAGTTTATTTTATTCTAAGTAGTTGAAAATGGCTGTTTAAATCATTAACGTTATTTAAGGGTTATTTTTAAGAATATGTTTTGGAGACGCTTCAATGCCCATGATCCTGGAAGAACATTCAAGGATTGTGGTTGTCCATCAGGGAACTGTTTTGTTGACAAAGCATTGTGCTCTTCACAGGTTGATTATCTTGCATGTGGGAGAAAGTGTTTGTACTGGGAAACAAGACACGGGACACATTACATCGTTGCCACATGATACAGCCATGTTACCCTGGGAGTGCTTTCAGTGAGCAGACGGTGTTTTCCCCTGATGGTGCATGAGTGAAATAAGAGTCGGGGGGAAAAAACACAAACAAGCCTGGATGTTTTGTCATTTCATCTCTCTCTTTCTTTCTCTCTTCAGATTGCTGAGTGGAGTCTGTGAGGGTTTGCAGACAACAGAAGTGCGTAGTGTGTGCGTCCATCGAAGAGACCGTTTCCCCTCTTGTGATAATGAAGCAGCATTTCCGCATGAGGAGGCAGTGAGTATTTCATCTCTGACTGTAGCCACATGTGCATAGAGAGCCATTAATTCCCTTGGTTCACCGTGCGTCTTTGAAAGCCGTCCCTCTGTGCCACGGTGCAAAGCCGTTCTCAATTTCAGCCTTCTATCAAGTGGCTGGCAGAGATTACACAAATGTCATTTTAATGCCCCCCAAAAACCTCACCTCAAAGGGTGCTGTGCTCTTTGAAAGACTTCTTTTCATTCTCCAATGTTTGATGTGTGCATTTTTTAAGAGCTGCTAGATGCATTGTTAGGGTCCATATTTAAGAAATGGCATAGCGAGTGCTGTCGTAATGATTTCATTTTGAAACAGGAAGTTGGGATGTGACATATGCAAGGGATTGTGCATTTTTAATAGGCACTTGGCTGTTATTATGTCATTTGTAAACTTTGATTTATTCAATGTTAAGGTTGGGACACAACAAGCCTACTTTCGTCCATTGGGAAGAATTGGGCCATAAGTGAGCATTTGTTTGTTTGGTGTGTTTCATGCATCGCCTCTTGTTGAGCTCAAATTGGTAGGAGTTTATCTGATTCAGCATGAAGTGAAGAAAGTGCTGTGATTGACTGCTCACGAATCAGACCCCTGGAACAAAAACTCAAGTGATGGAACTAACGCGAGAGGGAACAAAAAGAAGCTTGCAGTCAGTTTGTTGCATTTCTGAAATATTTCAAACAATATTAATTATCCGATTATCTCATGGCAATTCTCATGGAAATTCTTAACTTTTTGATTTAGTGACTAATTCTTATGAATTCACATGATTTCATTTGTGCAATGCTATTTGCTCATCCCCCAGTGATGGTTGGGTTTGGGGCGGGGGGAGTTAGTTCTTGTTTCTCTTTGTGGAATGACATTTTTGATACTGCCACCTGCAGGGAGGGAATTGTACATCCTCTTATGCAGACACAGAAAGTATGTTCTCGTTTTAGTCAGTTGTTATCTGACACATTTTTGGTCCAGATACAACCAAATGAGAGAAGACAACACAATGAATTTCATCACTGCTAGATCTTTGACTTCACACTGCTCAATTTCAGCCCTGATTTTTACTCGCAGAGGTTTTGTGAAATCACAGAAAATGCCAAAAATCAGAGGCAAATTGTTGCTCTTTCATGCCAGTGACAGTCATGCAGTGTGAATTATCAAATAATCGCTAACATGTCGCTGGAGTATTTGACATGCTTATTATCTGGACTTCAAAATTATGCTGTGTGAAATGAGTTCTGACTGAAAAACACATTGGCAATGACTAGGGCCAGACAGAATCTGTGGGCATTTTTTGCTATTTCTGTGCAGAATTTTATAAAAATCTGCAGATTTATGTGGAAAGATTTTTGGGAGTATGTTAACTAAAAAAAACTTAATATATTAAATAAAAATAATAATAGCTTTTATTTTATACCTTTTTCTAACAACTTTTATTTCATGTTTACAATGCAAATCTAATTAGATCCACTTATGTGGTAAACAAAGCAAGTCTCACATATAATATATCTACTAAAAAGGCAGAAAATATTACTTTGTGAAGTTTATTTGTAAACTAATTTTGAGAGGATCACGTGCAGATGATTGCTCGCAGCTGGTCCCGCATTATCCAATTTATGACTCACCAATCAGATGAGTCCTAAACTACTATATATACCCTAAGTTCCATATCACAGCCATCTTCATTTTTGAAGAATCCCCTCTTCCACCCCTATTCCTCCTCCTTTTGTAGATGGGTGGCACGGTAGCCCAGTGGTTAGCACTTTTGCCTCACAGCAAGAACATCAGTGGTTCTAGTCCTTACCAAGCCAGCTAATGTTTCTGTGTGGAGTTTACACATTCTCCCCGTGCTCACGTGGGTTTCCCCCGGGTTCCCCGGTTTCCTCCCACCGTCCAAAAACACGCAACTCAAGTTAATTGACTAATACAAATCGGCACCATAGACATGCTCCTAGTAAGTAGTTATTTTTTCATAGCGATCACTATCTGTTCATTAGCTACCCGTTGGGGAGTTCTAGAGATATACCTGAGCTCAAACTCTCCTCTCGCCTTGCGAACGGGAGGGAGCCCTGGGCTCGAGGATCTTATGAGCTCAGGGCTCCCTCCCCGGACAGCATGCCAAACAAGCTTTATAATCAATCATCAGCTAAGTGTGAACTCTTGAAACAAACTGTATTGTAAATAAATAATTTGAAAATATTCATATTAGTCAAAAATATTATTGAAATTCATTTCAAAACTGAATAAATATAAGTTTACACACATTTACACAAGTAACTAAATAGACTCATTAATGGCCTAAAAATCTTTCGGCGTGCACAGATTCCGTGTGGGCCTAGCGATGACCTACAGCCAAGGAAAGAGCTAAATACAGGAAGTTTGGGGAGGAGTTAAAGACCACAGTCTCTGAGTATAAAATAATCTTTACAGTACAATAAACCGAAACAAAGAAGAAACATTTGCAGCATTACAACATTTTGCATTGCAAAATGACTTATTGACGTCCACTCTCAACTTTCCTTAGCATTTCTCACGTGCATTTGCTAGTCAGACGGAATTGTTGGGAGTTTGCTTCTGTTGTATTCATGCAGTTGGTATCCTCTTGTCACTGATCCATTGTGCGGTGTGAACACAGCAGCAACTGAATACTACCCCAGATAATCATGCAGTATAAAAACAACAGCGATTTGACGACTTTCAAAATATAATGCAGTTTGAACTGCATGCTGTCACGATATACAAGGGAACTCAAATGCAAGTGATAACAAAGACAATTTATAAGTTGCTGGAATCAAACAGAGCGCAACAGCAAGTAAAGAGTACGTAAATACGTAGTGGATGAGTGATGTTAAAGATCAAGTCTTCTTACTGGAATCAAACAAGGCTCAACAGCAGGTAAAGTTCATGAAGCAACCAGCAGAAAGTGAAGGCAAAGTCCGCCGATGACAACATCACAGCAACTCACCACCAGCAAAATCAACGACGAGAGCCTGACAGGACATAGACACAGACATGAACAACAACGAACTGACAAAGGGAGACAAGAACGCTGGGTATAAAAAGGCGCTGTAACACGCTACAGCTGTGGCGTGCTGATTAGTCAGCTGAGGCACATTCACGTGACTGCACAGCTGACGATATGTAAACACAACTAACAGCCACGCGATCCATACCCATTCACACACACACACACACACACACACACACACACACACACACAAAACACACACACACAAACGGAGGAACAAACAGATCCATGAACCGTGACACATGCCATTAGTGAGCACTGGGCTTCAGTCGGTTGGTTTTTGGGGGCAGGGCATTCTTAATTTAGTTAGCATCTGATTGGATACAAATTTGAATTGTGCAGAATGAGCAGTGGTGTAAAGTAACTAATTACAAATACTCAAACTACTGTAATTGAGTAGTTTTTCTTAGGAATTGTAATTTAGCGAGTAGTTTTATAAATGTGTAATTTTACTTTCCCTTGAGTGCATGTTCAGTGCAGTATCGGTACTTTTACTCCACTACTTTCCTTCAACCTGCAGTCACTACTTTATTTTTTTCTTGTCTATGGTCATTGTCTAAAGTAGAGAAATCAGTCCTGTGATTCCTGTCCAATTAAATCACACATAGAAATAAAATCACATCATACCGAACAACCTCAAGACATGGGCACTTTATGAATGCAGTAAACCTTTGGGAAACATTAAAAATGTCCAAGAAGATGTCCAAAATCTGTACACGCAATGATCCAGAGACTTTTTATAGACTGCATGTCACTGAAAAGGATGGATGTCGACTGTATGATGACTGAAATCACCAAACAGCCTTAAACAATCACTAAATGGAACGAATGAAGAATGGAAGGAAGGGCCTAATGAAAGGAAGGACCGAACAAGGAATGGAAGGAAGGATCGAAGAACCAAATAAATGAAGGAATCAAGGAAGGACTGAACAAACTAAGGAAGGAAGGAAGGAACGAATGAACAAAGGACCTAATGAAGGAACAAAAATATGAAAGTAAGAATGAGCGAACAAATGAATGAAGGAAGAATTCAAGGAAGGACTGAACAAACTAAGGAAGGAAGGAACCAACAAATGAATGAATGAACAAAGGACCCAATGAAGGAACAGAAATATAAAAGAAAGAATGAGGGAACAAATGAAGGGAGGAAAGAAGGAAGGACCAAACGAATGAAGGAAGAATTCAAGGAAGGTAGGAAGGAACAAACAAACGAATGAATGAACAAAAGGACCTAATGTAGGAAGGAACATAAATATGAACGAGTGAACGAAGGAAGAAGGGAACAAACGAATGAATGAAGGAAGGAGAGAACAAACAAATAATTGAAGGAAGGTTGGAACGAACGAACGAAAATAGGAAGAATACACCACATGTTGTTTGTGCAGGGATGTGTAAACGTAACATTCTGTTAACGCATCAACTTTTCTACAGCGTAATACTCACTACTCTTGAGTACTTTTAACAGGTCTACTTTTCACTCATACTTTGAGTAATATTTACTACAAATTCTTTTACTCGACCTGCACTACATTTTTGGCCAAGTAATGGTACATTTACTTGAGTATGATTTCTCAGTACTCTTTCCACCACTGAGAATGAGTCATCGATATAATGAGTTGGGTTCAGGGGAATACTGTTCATTTTAAATCAGTAAGGCAGTTTGGTTTATTAATTCAACTTGTTTGACTGATCTTTATTTCATTGTAAGTTTAAAAAAATGTAAATATGTATGCTTTATAGCTCACTGTACTGAAGGAGATGTAGGATTAGAGTTTTATGGTTGATCATCAGAGAACGTTGACGTTGACAAAGGATTGTGCATTATTCAGCTCTGACCTGCCAGTTATTCATGAAGCTGACGTAATGCCACTAGAGAGACTTGTGTTTGCTGAGAGTGGTCTTTGACTGAAGCTCATGCCAAGTGATTTCAGCACTGTGGTGCTTTAAGAGGTACGAAAAAGACATTCTCTAAACATACCAATCCTGTCTCAAAATTGGAATTACATGAGTAGACAATGTCAGAAACATTCTAGAAACAATCCTCAGGCGAGCCATGATACTGTGCCTGATACCTTATTGTTGAGTTTACTTAAAGGCAAAGCAAGGACAAACATCTCGAATGGAAATATTTCAGTAATGCTTTCATGTTGCATCTCGAAGAAAAGTACAATTACAAACAAACACGCTGCATATGAGAGATGATATGTAGCTCATCAGCTCCTGCACACAAGCTTATTTCACTAATGCTCTTGAAGCTGAAATGTGTTAGTTGGATTTGACAACTACTGTATACAGCCTTCAGGCCCAAGCCTCACGTATAAACCTGAATAAATTTCATCCAAGAAGTGCACGTACGCTGTTTTTTTAAGACATATATGATACCTACAGTGCTAAAAAGTAAAAAAAAAAATTTTGCTGTAAATTTGGAAAGGCAAATTGTATCAGTTTATCTTTATTATTCACCCCATTAGAAATTGTTTTTACTTGTTTTAAGCAGAATTAAAAAGTAACTTGTGCACATTTACAGATATAGTGATATTAAAACCTCTCATTTATATATATATATATTTTTTCCATCTTTTTCTAACGCGTGCTAAAAGTGGTGCTTCAGTGCAGAAGTGCAAAGGCTGAATTGTCTTTTACCAACAGTTTGGAGACACTCAACCTACATTATTCAGATCGCACTTTTTGTTAATGTGCATTTTGGCAAATGATCGTCTTCTTATGTAACATTCTCACAATCTCTTCACTCATGAAAACATGAAGAGTCAGAATCATATGTAACACTTTTCCTGACCCAGATCCAAACCCATCTCCAAATGTTTGCAATAACTTTATTAACACATTTTAAAAAAATGAACATCTACATATACATACATTACAGTACAGTTTTCAGCTGAAATGAACATAAGTGGTTGTGAAACACAGACAGCGTCAATTTGCGTTATAAAACCAGCTCCATATTTGTGACTTTTCTGGTATTTTAAGCTTGCTCGGTGGTTGGGTGTAGAAAGTCTTGTAGAACACAAGCCACAATAAATGTGGTAATATATAGCATCCCAGGTGAGAATATACAGTGTTCAACATGTCACCGTAATATATATATATATATATTATTTGAAGTCAGAATTATTAGCCCCACTTTGAATTTTTTTTATTTTTATTTTATTTTATTTTTTTTATATATTTCCTAAATGATCTTTAACAGAGCAAGGAAATTGTCATAGTATGTCTGATAATATTTTTTCTTTCGGAAATAGTCTAATTTGTTTTATTTTTTTAAAGTTTTTAATTTTTTAAGAGCCATTTTAAGGTCAAAATTGTTAGCCCCTTTAAGCTATATTTTATTTAATTGTCAACAGAACAAACCATCGTTATACAACAACTTGCCTAATTACTTTAACCTGCCTAGTTAGTCTAATTATCTTAGTTACGCTTTTAAAGCTGTATAGAAGTGAAAAAACATCTAGTAAAATATTATTTACTGTCATCATGTCAAAGATAAAAGAAATCATCCAAGAAGATGATTAAATAATTTATCGTAAAAAGATGAGTTATTAAAACTATTATGTTTAGAAATGTGTTGAAAAAATGTTCTCTCCGTTTAAACATTAATTGGGGAAAAAAATAAACAGGGGGGCTAATAAATCTGGCTTTAACTGTATATACAGTATATACGAACATTTACACAGTTACAAAAAAAATTTCAAATCGATATCCAAATTCAAACCCTTAGGAAACAAGGTATATAATGTGTAAATATAAAAACAACCAATCCAAACAACCAATAATAAAATGTTACCACATTTACCTGTTATGAATAAAATTTAACATGCTTTTAAATACACTCACTAAAAATTTTACTTCGAAAGTATTAGGGTGAAATCTACTACACATTTTTCCAATGAGCCTAGTTTGATAATAACATTTGGTCCTTCTCTGAAGCAGTTTCCCGTTGCAGGAAGTCAGACAAGTGGTCTCTTTGTTTCAGATATTTCCCTCTACGAGAATAGCTCACCTACTCGCGCACACTCTCTCTAGTTTTACTCCAATCAAGTCCTGCTCCGTAAGTGCTCTTCATCAGTTTCAGTCTGGCTGATATGCTGCGTCTCAGTGGAAAGGAGACTCACTCGGGCACTTCGTGATTTCCGCAGTTCTCTGGGTCATTCAGACGACAAACAGGTCGATGAATCAGGTTTGTGTGAAGTTTTTACTGTCATCGTTCTTTCTTCTCCACTATGACAATATCAGACTCGGCTATTACAAGCACAGGTCAGAACAGCCTTTCATGTATCCTTGTATGTTTCCTGTGCTGTGTTGAGTTTGTATTGGGCTGCTTCCTGTTCTTTGTCTTTTGCAGAGGATATGATCTGACCTCCGCTTGACCTGTAATGAGTGAATGGGTTCATTACAGGCAGGGCTATAATGTCTGCCTTGAAACTGTATATCATGAATACCAGATCTGAGGGATGGAGGTAGATCTTGCACCCAGAATTGAAAAAGACATGTATATTTGCTCTTAAGGCCAGGATACACCAAGTTGATGGCAAACAATTAGCGTAGATGAAAACCAACTGTGTTGTCAGGGTCTGTCTGATCCAAAAATCTGTGTGTGAACACACCAAACGGACGGCAGCCAACTGTTTCTAGAGTGTGTGTTTTGCACCTATGTAAGAGGTTTTGTCTTTCTACATTGTGGGTGGCAGTAATCTGGTTTCTTGTCTTGTCTTGTCTTGTCTTGTCTTGTCTTGTCTTGTCTTGTCTTGTCTTGTCTTGTCATGTCAAGTCATAGAACTCCTGACGCGCACGTGCCAAGAGTAAACAAAGCTGCATTTAGTACCATACTCACAGTAGTTGTTGCTCACCATAAAGGAATTCGCTCATGCTCAAATATACAAGATAATCAAACAATCCATATAATTTGCAAATATTTGAGAAATGTAGCAAAATTACAGCTGGCCTCTTTTGTGTTCCTTCTTTACGGTTTACTTGCAACATTACTTCAGTTGTTGTACTGGGGCTCTGATTCCAATCAGAGCTCTCTCTTCAGTTGACGCAGGTTCGAAATGCTGAATTGGGCCAATGAACATCAATGTTAAAACAACGAGCAGTGACTTGTGGAAAATAACAAATCAACCAGCCACAATTAGCCACAATCGCCACAGCACCATCACCCTTTAGCCCATGACTGGTTACTCCCTGAAGCTAAGCAGGGCTGAGACTGATCAGTACCTGGATGAGAGACCACCTGAGAAAAATAGTTTTCTGTTGGAAGTGGTGTAAGTGAGGCCAGCAGGGGGTGTTCCACCTGTGGTCTGTGTGTGTCCTAATGCCCCAGTATAGTGAGGGGCACACTATACTGTCAGCCAGGGCCGTCTTTCAGTCATGACTCTCTGCAAAGGCACTTCTTGATAAGAGTAGAGGTGTAACCCCGGTGTCCTGGCCAAATACCCTCCATTGGCCCTTACCCATCATGGCCTCCCTGTCATCCTCATCCACTGAATGGGCTCTATCAATGTCTCCCCACTCCACCAATAGCTGGTGTGTGGTGAGCGCACTGGTGCCATTGTCCTGTAGCTGCTGTTGCATCATCCAAGTGGATGCTGCACACTGGTGGTGGTGTGGAGAGACCCACCTCATGATTGTGAAGCGCTTTTTGTGTGTATAGCCATACACGATAAATGCGCTTTATAAATACACATTGCATTTTACATCACATTACAAGAAGCCAGACTGATGCTGACCAATGGCCGTCAGCTTTGGTTGTGTCCAGGCCTTTACATATTCCTTAGACTCCCTCTTTTGTCTTGCGATTTAAAGCTGGGGACCGATTATGCATATCGCACACAACAATAGTCATAATCCACCTTTCTTCATAATCTCCAAAATTCTAAAAGTCTCTCTCCAAATGCATGGTTGAAGAGATCCCTATACACTTACATACTTTATGGTTGAACAAAAAATTTGAAGTAAATGTGTAGAAGAATGTCAGTGTTTTCATTGAATATTATATATTCTGGACTGCTTCATCAACAAGAGTGAGTTCATTACTGTATTAGCAAAAAGCTGTTTCTAAAAGACAATACCAACTCTTTGTGCTCTAACTTCATATCCATAATGTTTTCACGTTTCTGAAAGGGCTTGTTCATATTATGTATGGCAAATATGGCTAAAGTTATCATTGTCTCTGAATGTATTGACTTAGACCAGGTCTATGTTATTAGTTTTATCCCCAAAAACAGTCATCAAAAGTGTAATTGATAAGCACGTTGTGATTCGGTCTAGAAGTCTAGTGTCTGGAGAATTAGAATACATTAATTCATTCATTTTCTTGTTGACTTAGTCCCTTTATTAATATGGGGTTGCCACAGCAGAAAGAACCGCCAACTTATCCAGCATATGTTTTACACAGCGGATGCCCTTCCAGCCGCAACCCATCTCTGGGAAACATCCATACACACTCATTCACACACATACACTACAGACAATTTAGCCTACCCAATCCACCTACACCACATGTCTTTGGACTTGTGGGGGAAACCGGAGCACCCGGATGAAACCCACACGACCACGGGGAGAACATGCAAACTCAACATTCTTGCTGTGAGGCGATCGTGCTACCCACTACGCCACCGGGGCACCCAGAATCAGAATAGCTTCTGGTAAATAGCTGTTTACTTGCATTCGAAGGTACACACAAACAAAATCAGTGTGATTTTTGCAATGGTGTTGTACTGTAAAATGAATGCATTTTTCCCACACGTTTGTTTAAGAGATAAAGCTACACACTGCATCAGTTATGGTTGAAATAATTGTTGCCTGACATGGCAGAAACATATTAATCACTGCAATAAAGATCCAATTATAGACCTTTAGAAGATGCATACATAGTAATTGCAAATTTGCTCATTACAGTAGGCTATTTGGCAAATGTCACTTAACATACACCTGAAAGTAATTTGCTGTTTCTTTAAAACGCTGTTATGAATTCAAAGCACAGTGCTCCGTGTAGCTATTAGATACTGAGATGTTTAAACCAAAGAGCAATAAGCCTACAATCCCGCTAATTTATGAGGAACAACTTGGAAAATTGCTGATCCATCACTGTATGTGTCTGTGTGAGGCATAAAGATAAACAACTCTCTCTCCCGCTCCCCTTCTGTTCCGAAGATTATTTGCTATTTCGTTACTTAAGCCCTTCTTAAAGTTTCAAATATCCAAGTCAGTGTAAGATCAACTATACAAATTATTAATACGTTATCATCCAAGACAGCAATTACAGGAACCTGCTTATGGACACACTTTTTTTTTTTTTCTGAATTATGTTAGTTTTGCATTTTTGGCCTAGCAAAGTCTGCATGCAGACAAAATAAAGCTGTTTATACATAAAAGAGTTTGGGCAAGAAGTATTAAAGTTGTCAAAAGATGTTCTGTGAATTTAATATATCGGCTCATTTTCTCAGCTCACACACTCACATACACACATTCCTGGTGCCACTGAGCTTATGAAAGAAAGCCAATATATTTACTTTTGCTGTGTTTTATACATTATCATGTATATTTTAACCTTTTCAGAAATGTGCTTCTCTCCACACAAGTTTTAATTGTGTGTATGCGTGTTTGTAGGTGTGTATGTGTACTTGTTTATGTGATTTACAGTACAAGGACACAAATTACATGTAAGTTGACATATGACCTTGGTATGACCAGTGGTGGAAAGAGTACTGAAAGATCATACTCAAGTAAAAGTACCATTACTTGCCCAAAAATGTAATCCAGGTAGAGTTAAAGTATCTGTTGTAAATACTACTCAAAGTATGAGTAAAAAGTTGCCCTTTTAAAAGTACTCAAGAGTAGTGAGTAGTGAGTATTACACTGGGACAGGTTGATGCATTTACATGTCATTTGTATGTGTGCGTGTGTTACTAACATTCTGTACTGCATTTACTTCTTCTTCAAAGCCATTTCAATCATCATACAGTCGACATCTGCCATCTTCCCATTAATGACATGCCATCTAAACAGTCTCTGGGTCATTGCATGTAAAGCAGAAGTGCCCAAACTCGATCCTGGAGGGCTGGTGTCTTGCAGATTTTCGCTCCTTCCACAATTAGACAAACCGAAACCAACTAATCTAGCTTCAACCAGGTATTCTGAAAAAGCTTCTGGCAAGTGTATTGAAGCAAGTTGAAGCTCAACTCTGCAGGACATTGGCCCTCCAGGACCGAGTTTGGGCACCCCTGGTGTAAAGTATGTTCTTGGACACTTTTAATGCTTTCAAACAGTTTGCTGCATGTCCTAATGTAGTCCAGTATGATGCGATTTACTTGGACTCGCAGAACTGATTTTTTAAATAAGTAAATAATAAATTAGTGACTGCAGGTTGAAGGAAAGTAGTGGAGTAAAAGTACTGATACTGCACTAAAAATGTACTCAAGGGAAAGTAGAAGTACACATTTTTAAAACTACTTAGTAAATTACAATTCCTGAGAAAAACTGCTCCGTTACAGTAACTTCTCACGTTACACCACTGGGTATGACTATGTTAAGGTGTTTTATGAGGACATGACTTGTGTCCTCATAATTTAAAACACTTAAAAAAACATACTTAATGGAATCTTTTGTCACTGGTTTCCTCCGGGGGTTGGGTGTAGGGGTGGAGGTAGGGTAAGGAAATGAAATTAATATTTTTTTAAGTATACAATACATTAGGCCTATATCGTAAACCACATATACAATGTGTGTTTATGTGTGCACACTCAGAAATGAATGTTCAGTTGTGTTTTTCCAGTTGTTTTGGTTGCACTGTGGTTTTTGATACATTTATAATCTTATCGCAGTGTCTTTTTTGTGTGGTTGATTCAGTTTTTGACTTCTGGCACCTCAGAGGATTATAAGCCAGTAAATAATGAAGACAGTCAAAGCAAATGCCGTGAAGTGCTGCAGTATTAACGTCAGAAGCACTGTGGTTTAATCTTTTACTGGTCCAGGGGGCTCTGGTTGATACTGAAGTTATAGGTGATGCTCAAGTTGATATCAAACTGCTTTAGAATGGTTTTCTCACAACTTGAGATGTGAAATTTGTGCACTGATCAAAAACTATTCCATGAGGAACCTGTTTGAAAAACTGAAAATAGTAAATTATTTAATATATTCTGTTCAAAAGTTTGAGTTTTTTTTAAAAAGAAAAAAGTCTCTTATGCTCCACACGGCTGCATATTATCAAAAACCTAGCTGAAACAGGTACAGTATGCTGTGAAATGTGATGAAATATGACACTTTAACATAAAAAAAATGTAATGAAATTAATTCAAAGCCCTTTATTGATTGATTGGTTGGTTTATTGGTCGGTTGGTTGGTTGGTTGGTTGGTTGGTGGGTTGGTTGGTTGGTTTATTGACTGGTTGGTTGGTTGGTTGGTCGGTCGGTTGGTTTATTGGTTGGTTGGTTGGTTGGTTGGTTGGTTGGTTGGTTGGTCGGTTGGTTGGTTGGTTTATTGGTTGGTTGGTTGGTGGGTTGGTGGGTTGGTTAGTTGGTTGGTTGTGTTGGTGGGTTGGTTGATTGGTTGGTTGGTTGGTTGGTTGGTTGGGTTGGTTGGTTGGTTGATTGGTTGGATGGTTGTGTTTGTGGGTTGGTTGGTTGATTGGTTGATTGATTCCAATGTGAATACAAATGATTATTGGTCATTTGGAAGTTTTTCAAGCGAGGAATGTGCCAGGATTGCAGTACAGGAGTGACAAAAGCTTTTAGAACCATTTATTGGTGGTTATAAAGAATAATTGTAAAGATTGAAAAGAAAAATAATTGAATATTTTTGCGCATGAATGATCAGAGACAGGAATCCTCAAAATGACACACATTTGGTTGAACTGTTTTCAGAAGGAGGTTGCTCATGGAAGCAGACCATCTTCACGATCAAGGGGGTCGAACAAGTTTGATTGCATCTGTTGATAAAAATTAAAGAAGAGCTGTTAAAAAAGACTTTTCTAAATGGGTTTAAATAGCTGTGTGACAACAGCGTGTGAATATACCCAGCCTCTAATGGTAACAATTCATTAATACCAGTTTTATTATAATTACACTCATAAAAACAGTCTGCAGAAACATCATAATTGACATTCTTCCTTTATTATATGTCATCAGAGGGGGAAAGCTTTGTTCATAAGTGATGATCTCTCCCTCATTAGTTTAAACAGCCCTGAGTGAGATGCAGCCATCCACCATTAGAGTTTTCACACCACACCTGCTGAAGATAATGTCAAACCTAGGAGGAATTATTAAAGTGGAGTTTTAAAATGCTCAAATGACCACCAGAGTCTTCACAGACTGCCTTCTGCTGAGACACTTCTATTGACACTTCAGTTTTTCACAGAGATAACATTAGTTTTGTTTGGAATCTGCTGACACACAGGCTCTTGTAGCCCCGCCCTCCTTTGAAAAGAGCACAATCTCATTTGAATTTAAAGCAACATCAAAATGGCACAATTTGGATTAAAGCCTAAAAGGGACAGTTCCAAAGAGTTCAAGATCCAAATCCAATTCTATTTTTGTACCCCTACCCCTTCCCCTTCCCCTTGGCCCTTACAACCAAGGGTTAAGGGAAAGGGCTTCAAAACTTACCCCTAAGCATTGGGACAGCCCTTCAACACCTGCACACGTCATCATATGCCATCGCGATCCCTTGCTTCATATGAGATCAGACGATCACGACTGCTGGAGTTATTCCAGTTGTGGTATTTTTTGGTGTTTATCTTCAGGAAATCACTGAAGACGTATATTATGTTATCATAATGATCTAATGTGGCAATAAGATCGTAGCAATACTGTGTATTTACACAGTGGCCATACTCATCTATGTAACACTAAAACAACATTAACATTATAGCAGACACTGTAAAAAGCTCATTCCCAGACATCACTGACAGGGTATTCGAGTGTCACCGTGTGTCAGAATGTTTTGGGACTGCTGTACATGAGTTATGATTATGGATTATAGGTCGGTTCAGCTATTCTGCCGTTGTGGCAGGTGCATTCTGGAAAATCTCTTACCCCTCCGTTTTAAGTGTGGTCCTGAAAAATCTTCGTTCAAAGGGGTGTATACCCCTTGCCCTTAGCCCTACGTTTTCAAGCTAAAGAGAATTGGGACACCACTACCCCTTGACGTGAACGCGCAAAATGAGGGGTAGGGGTGAGGGGAAGGGCTAAGGGGTAGAATTGCGATTGGGCCTAAATATGTGTGTAGTGTTTTGAGCTGAAACTTCACACACTCCAGGGACATCAGACACTTATTTTAATTCTTGTAAAAAGGGGCATATTAGGTCCACTTTAAAACAAATGAAAGTTGGATGCTTGAGATGCAGCATGTGCATGCCAAAAAGATTTGATCCAATCTCAAAATGCTTTATCATGCAGGAGAGCCACTTATAGACTAATAAAAGAAGTAGCCTCTGTAATTGCCATTTGTCTTTGACATCTGATATTACATGCAGGAGGTGCAGTGCTCAGCATAAATTACTACACCCCCATTTGAAAATGGATATATATTATTAGCAATTTTTCAGTGAATATAGCCAATATTTTTGTTGAAACTGTTTTTTTCCTCCATTAATAAAAAAAGAGTCTGGTCAACTAACGTTTTTAGAAATCAAAAGACAATACATTTTAATTTCAATCAAATTCAAAAGTTATTAAAAAAGTTATTAAGTTATTTAAAAAAAAAAATTGCCCAATATTTAACTTGGTTGGGTTCATTTATGGAATGTGATCTTATCAAGATTGGCTTTGGTACTGACTAATCTAATGTACATGCACAAACATATTACTGTAAAGCATCCTATAGAAAACATTCATTTAAAAAGAGAGATCTGTGAGGGTTGTACTTATTTATGCTGAACGCTGTATGAACTGCTACATTTTTCATGTGGTTTTGTTGTTGGGAAGAAAAAAAACAATCTGGAAAGGTAGAAGCATGTTGTCATTCGTCCTCCTGCCTGAAAGGATCAGACAAAACAGAGTGCGGGGATAATCTAGAGATTGAGCGAAATCCAGAAATGGCAGATAGCCATGATAGGCGAACCAGCCAAGCGGATGCATGGAACAAGGCTATACAAAGTGCAGTTGCCAATGCAAAAGTGTTTACAGAGACAAAAGGTATTTATGAAGTGACTAATTAAATGACAGGTGTGTGGTAACTATGATGATGGTTATTAGAGCGTGAGGATGATGCCTATTGACTGATAGATCTATTGGGCTCCAAGGCATAACCTTAAAGCAAAGGCCATGCAAAGTGTAATAAATCACCTTGGTTACTAAACAAAATGGCAATGATGAATGTGAAAAGGCTGGATGGTTCCCAAGACAACCGACCTCATGCCAGAGAACAAATGTCCTAAATATATATAATTTGACGCATTATGGTTGCATTTGATTTTATGCTTTTTTTTTCTTTAAAACAACCAGAATTAAAGCAACTAAGGTCCAAAAGTCACGTTTTGAAAGTAAAACTATAGGAATACTCATTTTGAACAAAAACTGATAATACTTTAAAGACGCACCTGTCTTGAGGTTCATTCATTCATTCGTTTTCTTTTCGGCTTAGTCTCTTTATTAATCCAGGGTCGCCACAGCAGAATGAACCGCCAACTTATCCAGCATTTGTTTTACGCAGCGGATACCCTTCCAGCCGCAACTCATCTCTGGGCAACGTCCAATTTAGCATACCCAATTCACCTATACCACGTCTTTGAACTTGTGGGGGTAAACCAGAGCACCCAGAGGAAACTCACGCAACCACAGGGAGAACATACAAACTCTACACAGAAATACCAACTGACCCAGCCAGGGCTCGAACCAGCGACCTTCTTGCTGTGTGGCGAACGTGCTACTCACTACGCCACCGTGGCGCCTGTTTTGAGGTTGTTAATTGATAATATGTGCTTTGTTGATGGCATTAATTTTTTAATTCAACTTAATTTTAAAACTGTCATGTTTTTTTTACCTAAATTTGTGCAGATAAACTACATTACCAACGCAGAACATAAAATACCACCAATCAGAAAGCTGCAATGAGGAAAATAACACCCCCAAGTAACTGAAATAATGTTTATGTTATTATTTACAACTTTAAATTAACATTTAAAAATCATGCCATCATTTTGAATTAGGTTTATAATTTGCAGTGCTTCATGGGATTGTAGTTTCGTCCCACAATAATGCTGTAAATTATGGTATGGAAGCCTGGTAATAAAAAAAATATAACTTTTTCTTAATTGTCTTAACTAATAGTGTGAGTTAACTAACTAAGTTAAATAACTTATTCTTAATTGTCTATGTATTATTTCCTATAAAAATATATGGTTTCAAAATACTAAAATGTCAATAAAAGTCACTTTATAAAACTGCAGAGTTAAATTTTCAGCACCAAAGTCGAGATCAAGTTTCCATAATGCAATTCATTAGAATAAATGCGTTTTAAAAACTGAATCACAAAATGTAGAAACTTTTTTTAAATATATTTATATATTTTTTTACAGTGTAACTTGCATTCTAATCCTAATCATATAGTAAGTTCATGTAATAAATGAATATTAATAAGTAAATAAATGAGTTGTTGCACTGTAACAAGCTGATTTAAACAAGCAAAAAAATAAATAAAAATCACAAACACTAATGTGGTGTATTTGTTGAGAGATGTTACTTTATACTTTAATTAATAGTTCATTAGTAAATGGTAAGTGGTTATCACTGTTGCCTCACAGCAAGAAGGTTGCTGGTTCGAGTCCTGGCTGGGCCAGTTTGCATTTCTGTGTGGAGTTTTTATGTTTTCCTTGTATTGGAGTGGGTTTCCTCCAGGTGCTCAGGTTTCCCCCACAGTCCAAACACATGCACATGAGTTCGATGGACTAAATTGGCTGTAGCGTATGTTTGTGTGTGTGTGTGTGTGTGCGCGTATGTGAATGAGAAAGTGTACTGTATGGGTGTTTCCCAGTAATGAGTTGCGTCTGGAAGGACATCCGCTGTGTAAAACATATTGCGGAATAGTTAGCGGTTCTTTCCACTGTGGCTACCCCTGACAAATAAGAGACTAAGCCAAAGGAATAAGAATAAATGATAATAAATAACATTAATTTCCCAGGGATGGGTTGCGGCTGGAAGGGGATCCGCTGCGTAAAAATATGCTGGATAAGTTGGCGGTTGATTCCACTGTGGCGACCCCGGATTAATAAAGGGACTAAGCCGACAAGAAAATGAATCAATGAATAAAATAACATAAATTTTACACAAAAGGTAGCTGTGGTTGCCGGAATTTAACTGTTAATAATACTGTATAATAGGAACATTTTAACACAATAAATTACCATATTTTATTCTTTTTTTTTGTCATATACCAAAGTTTTGAATCTAACATCTACACAGTATAGCTTTGTAACACAGACAAAAACACAGCCATAAGCATGTGTGGATGAGAAAGTCACGTAATGAACCAATGCTCATCACAAACTACAAACTACGTTTCCTTCAAGCAGAGAAACTATAATATATTGTTTATACACAACTACTAAACACCATCATGGTAATACACATAAAGTTTAAGTAATGTAATATGCATTATTTATCAACATTACATATAACATACAACTATAACGTGTATTACTCAAAAGATTATAACTAAAAAGAACCATAGTAATGTCAACATTCCTTCATTTTCCTTCGGCTTAGTCCCTTATTTATCCACAGCAGAATGAACCACCAACTATTCCAGCATATGTTTTTACGCAGCACATGCCCTTCCAGTCACAACCCAATACTGGGAAACACCTACACACTCTCGCATTCATACAATTCCAACACAACTCCACACAGAAATGCCTATTGGTCCAGCTGGGAATTGAACCAGCGACCTTCAGTGCTAACCACTGAGCCACCGCGCTGCCATGATGTCAACAAAATAGCATAAAAGTATGACATAGGGAATTCTGGTCAGTTAACTGTTATTCACCGTTAATATTAACAAAACGTACTTTTAAACAGGTTTTGGCTTTTTACTGTGGTATTTTTACAGTATTTTACCATTGAAAACACAGTGTAAATAAATGAATATAAAATGACTTAATACTTCATGCTTGCATTAAAAGCAAATCCTTTTGACAGTAACTCATTTGGAAACAGCACTGATATCCATTTTTTTAACTGCTTGGCTATAGCATTCAGTCTTGCGCAAATGTTCATTAGCCTCAGGTTCTGTGTCATTCAGTGACAATATTAGATCAAATCATTTGTTTGCATTACAAACACCAGTCACGTCGCACCAAAATAAATGTGCCATATAAACTGTTGAAGCTGAAGCAGTTAATTAGCTAAAGAAGTTAATTATCGAAATAGTTTTTATTTAAATGAAGGTGTTATGCATTAATTGCGTGCATTAAATGGATGAAAAGTTTGATGGAGTTGATGAGCTAATGTTCTTGGCTCACCCTCAGCTGCACAGGTCAGCAGGTAACAAAGTAAGAGAGAGAGAACAGTAAATTAGCTTGTAATGTTCATTATATTTTTGTGAGGCTATGCCAAGATTAGTAATGGATTTTGTGGCTAGATAAAAAAAGTCTACCTTCAATTTAATATTATTAGTAGTAGTATTAGTAGTAGTAATAGTCCTGGTAGTAGTATGACAGCACAATACATACAATAAATTCTAAATGGTTTTGCAAAAAAAAACAAAAAAAAAAAACAATAATAATACAAAATACAGATATGAAAGTATGAAGAGACCACTGGCACATTTTTCTGGATTTATTAGGTTTATTAGTTTTGTTTTTGAGTAAAATGTTAATATTTGTTTTTTGTTTTGTTTTTTTCTATGAAGTTCTGATAACAAGTCTTCCAAATGACAACTAAAAACATTTACATTTAGACCATTTCAAGAGTTCACACTTAGCTGATGATTGATAATAAAGCTTGTTTGGCATGCTGTCCCGGGAGAGAGCCCTGAGCTCATAAGATCCTCGAGCCCTGGGCTCCCTCCCGTTTGCAGGGCGAGAGGAGAGTTTGAGTTCAGGTAGATCTCGATGAACTCCCCCTCGGCTTATTTCCAGCTAGTGGCGAACTGAGGTGAGGTGTATTCGTTAAGAGCTTGGCTATAATATCAATTTTGCTTTCAAGTAACTTAGTGCTGTTATTTGGACCGTGGGAGGAAACCGGAGAGCCCGGGGAAAACCCACGCGAGCACGGGGAGAACAAGCGAAACTCCGCACAGAAATGCCACCTGATTTAGTAGGGACTTAACCAGAGGCATTCTTGCTGTGAGGCAACAGTGCTAATCACTGGGCCGCCGTGTCGATCTGAAAGAAGGAAAGTAGGGGTGGGGGGTTCTTCAAGACGAAGATGTTGAGATAAGAAAACTTTGGTTATTTATAGAGAGTTAGGAATCATACGATTGGATAATCGGTCATTAGCTGAAGCTGTAAACAACAGCTGGGAACAATCATAAGCACGTGATCCTCTCGAAATTTGTTTATGAATAAACTTCACTTTATGTCGAAAATGACAATCGGTCCAAATGACAATGATAAAAAAATAAAAAGTTGTCATTTTTTGTTTCAAGTTAGGATTATTACACCAAATATTGATTTCTGACCTCATCTTAAGTAAATAAATAAATAAAATAAATATACGTATTGGAACATGGTACCTTTTTGAAAAATATTAATACAATAAATAATGCTGTAATTGAGAAAAAATTTAAATGACAGTTTACACAAACACATAAATCATAAATGAAGAAAAGCTGAGAATTGTACTTTTTCATGGCTATAAATATATATTTTTTTCTTTGTATGTTCTGTTTTACGTATTCATAATTTAGTCATACTTTACACATTTCATGTACTTAATATTAGGGGTGTGAACCTACACTGGTCTCACCGTTCGGTTCCGTTATGATTAGCATGCCATCAATTCGGTTCAGTTTGATATCTCGGTGCATCACGGTGTATTGACGATAATTTCCATCCACAATTAGATCTTTTTATTCACAACACAAGTAAAAAAAGTGTATAAAAACTATATGAATATACTGTATGTATATTTATAGAGCCCCTATTATGCATTAAAAAGGGTCATATTTTGGTTTTGGGGGTCTCCAACAACAGGCTGATATGCATGCAAGGTCAAAAAACACTTTCATTGTCTTATAATATGTATTTATTTGTACCTAATTATCCCAGCGACTCCTATATTAATCGTTCAGCGATTAATTTGTTCCAAAACCCCTCCTCAGTGCGATGCTAATCTGCACTGATTAAACCGATGACCCAGTGTGTTGCGATTGGTCGACAGCGTTCAGCGCGAGGGAATTCCCACCACGGCTTATCAATATTGAAGTAGTCAAAGTGCATAGTGTATGTGTGAGCATATCTGCCAACACTCCCGTTTTTTCACGGGAGTCACCCGTATTTCAGACCCATTTAACGTCCCCCTCCCGATTAGTTATTTCTCCTGGAAAACCACCCCCCACCCGGTCCTTAGTATTTTGGTACGCATTTTGAAACCCCTGGGTCGCCAACATTGGCATACTGTAGGATCCAATCGCAGTGCCCGAAACACCCCTACTTAATTCATTCATTCATTCATTCATTCATTCATTCATTCATTCATTCATCAATCAATCAATCCATCCATCCATCCATCCATCCATCCATCCATCCATCCATCCATCCATTCATTCATGTTCTATTCGGTTTTATTTTATTATTAGTCCCTTTATTAATCAGGGGTCGCCAGAGCAGAATAAACCTCCAACTTATCCAGCATACAGTATGTTTTACGCAGCAAATGCCCTTCCAGTTGCAACCCATCACTAAGAAACATCCATACACACTCATTCACACACATACACTACGGACAATTTAGCTTTTCCAATTCACATATACCACATGTCTTTAATAAATGGCAAATATAATAATATTCTCCTCTTTTTATTGAATGGTCAAAATAAGCAAAAAGTGTTTTTTCTCTCATGCCTTTCTCATTTTCATTTCTAATGGAGGGGTTACAGGTTGAGAGCATGAGCCCCCACAGACTCACACCAGTGTTGTTTCTGTGTGTTTTTGAGGGCATGACATCCCACAGGCAGAATGAACATCAACACTGATGGCCAGTTAAATGAATGCATTAGTAAACTCAGTAATACTTGCCTGCACACTGAAGCCTTTTGGGACCAAATGTCTTTTAACTCGGCTTGTGTGGATCCACGTTCTAGCAAGAAATTCATCATCTCTCCCTTTGACATCCATCTCTCATTAGCCACACGCATTTGTCTGTGCTTCATGTAGGGGGTAGTGATTGATGCAGATAAGGTATTAGCTGTCTGTTTTTTACTTCTCTTCTTTTTCTGCTTTGTTAATGGCCTCATTTGTAACATTATGAAGCACACTGAAGGCATTGAGCTTAGATACATGTTAGACTGTAAATAAATCTGTCTAGGGAACTGTGTGTCTCTCTGTTTGCATTTTTTTCCCAGTTTTTTTGCTAATTTTTCACTTATTCCTCTTAAAAGGCTTTTCATCTAAGTTTCACTGTCATATTTTAAAAGTGGTTTAGCACTATGGAGTAGTAATATTATAAAAATAAACTAATAAATACTACACTACCTGACAAAAGTCTTGCCGTCGATCCCAATTGTAAGAGCAACAAATAATAACTTCTAGTTGATCATTTGGAAATGTGAGTGAAGGTAGATTTTTCCGATGAATCATCTGTTGAACTGCATCCCAATCATCACACATACTGCAAAAGACCTATTAGAATCTGCATGGACCCAAGATTCTCACAGAAATCAGTCAAGTTTGGTGAAGAAAAAAATCATGGTTTGGGGTTACATTCGGTATGGGTGTGTGCAGGAGATCTGCAGAGTGTATGGAAACATCAACAGCCTGAGGTATCAAGACACTTGTGCTGCCCATTACATTACGAACCACAGGAGAGGGCAAATTCTTCAGCAGGATATCGCTCCTTCTCATACTTCAGCCTCCACATTAAAGTTCCTGAAAGTAAAGAAGGTCAAGGTGCTCCAAGATTGGCCAGCCCAATCAGCAGACATGAACATTATTGAGCATGTCTGGGTAAGATGAAGGAGGAGGCATTGAAGATGAATCCAAAGAATCATGATGAATTGTGGAAGTCCTGCAAGAACGCTTTCTTTGGCATTCCAGATGACTTTATTAAGTTATTTGAGTCATTCCTGAGATGTATGGATGCACTTGTCCAAGCTCATGGGAGTCATACACAATATTGATTATTTTTCCACTGCACCATGACTTTATATTCTATACTGTGCAATATTTCTGTTAAGTGACAAGACTTTCGTCTAAGCAAAGTCAGACCTTACTTTCCGAATTAAAAAAATAAAAATCAAGGCACAATCATATTTTGTTTTGGTAAAAGAAGTGTAATCTAGAGGTCTTTGCCTTTTATATAAGCCACTTCTGATACCAAATGATCAACTAGAAGTCAAGTTATTACTTGTTGTTCCTAAAACATTGATAGGCGACAAGACTTTTGTGATAATAATTAAAAAAGCTTCAATAAGAGTTCATTTTTAAGAATGGACTTATAAATACATAATGTATTTTTATGTAATGGAATATGATCCATTGTCATAATATATTAGCTGAATTGAGCTTTCCATTAATGTGTGGTTTGTAAGGTTAGGACAATATTTGGCCAAGATACAACTATTTGAATATTTGAGATATGGAGGTTAAAAAAATATTAAATATTAAAAATATATAAATATTGAGAGAATCACATTTAAAGCTGTCTATATGAAATGCTCAGTGCTGCTTAATATAATCAAAAATGTAATATATAGGAAATTATATATAGGTACAACATGTCTAAAAGAAAGGCAGTGCAGTGTATTTATAGTTATTTCTTCAAATGAGCCCATGCAGATTAAGGTTTTATGGTTCAGGGTCACACTTTAAAGAACCTGTTTTCCCATTGTGTGACTGGTTAAGTCAGATAAATTAATCAGTTCTGAGCAATTTTATAATGATTCTGCTAAGCTCTGAAATGTTTTATCAGCTAGAAATTGTTAAGTTTAAAATATTTCATATTTAATATCACCGGGCCTTTGAATAGTGTTGCGGACAATGTGGAGCCTTGGAAGTAAAATAATTGAGAAGCACTGGTTTACAGTGACACAAGGTTAATTATCTGAAGTGTGAAAAGTCTATTTCTGTGCCTTTTTTTTCTTCTTTTATTTCACTCTCTCTGTAACTGAAATACACGTGATGTCCTTTGGTTTGGAGAACAAACACATAGAGAAGAGTAGAGAAGAAAGGGACGTCTTGGATGAGGATGGCTTTATTCAGGGTGAGTTGAGCTGAACTGATGGAGCTGTATTGATTATATTTTCTTATTATCACCTCTTCGGCTCGGCTTATCTGTGACAGGCAAGCGAGAAGACTAGAAATTAGCCTTGCACATTTTTTGCTCCTCTTTTTCTCTCCTTTCCATCGATTTTTAAAGGGAGAATAAATTCATTGGAATATTCCCAGACCCTAAGATAAGCGTTGAGGATTTCGCACAATTTCCCCTCTTGGAAAGACTGCTCTAACAAATAAAAACTCTAAGCCACAAACTCATATTTTGATTTCATGGGTGTTTAACTGCCTGACCAATGCTCCAGCTTTCCTGATCGCTCTTTTTCTCTCCGATGATTTATATATTACTTGATACTGATGTGTGGGCTTGTCTAGTCATTGCTCCTCAACATCCATCTTCTCCTACATACGTACTGTAGTTTATGTTGTGTGTGTGTGTGACTTGTGAAAATCAAAGTTGTTAGGAGGTGCTCAGATGTGAGATGTTGTGAACTGCTGAGCTCTAATCAAAGTGATCCATCATGTTAGGGGTAAGTGAACAGAACAAAAGCACTCTCCAGTTTTCAGTCCGGGGGGAGATTTTGACTTGCAGTTCTGCCGCTCGGTATATCACACTTTGATGCTTGAATCTGCTGTTTTCTGCAAAAGCTGCTTTACGGATTTGCGCGTAGATAGTGTCACTTTAATGGATGGTTGGTTATACAAATTGATCACCATTTGTGGAAAGGCGATGGTTTTACAGCTGTGGAATAAATTTGAAGACCACTTTAATGTTGTTATTGGATCTTTGTTTAGTACGTATGTCCTGTAATTAAATTATGGACTTTTGTTTTGTTTTATACTGATCTTTTCCTTTGATTAATTTTTTTTTTTAAATGGCAAAAAAATATATTTTCAAACCTTAAATATTAAGGAAAAGCAAAAAAATAAATAAACATAATAAATAAATAAAAAGTAAAATATATAAATATAAATAAATAAATATGTGTAATAAATAAATAATTAAACACAACCTTTTACAAAATAATGAACATTTCACTTAAAACATGTACTTATTATTAATGTTAAATCCAAGGAACTGGATTTCTTAATTTTGTACATGTATACAATATGGCTGCATACACTCAGAAATAAAGGTACGAGAGTTGTCACTGGGGTGGTACCTTTTTAAAAGACAATATTGGTCAACATAGGCTCATTCTGAAAACGTAGCCCTATATACATTTCTAGAGATCGTGGATTATGTAGCCAGAGCTACGTATGGCTGCATTTCATCTTAAAAATGAATGCTACGGGGTGGTATGGCACTGTTCCTTTTCACACTTAGCTTAAACTTAAAACTGTCGTTGGGTTTAGGGAAGTGGATGGGCGGGTCAATCAGTGCTTTTGAAAACACTATTGGTTGGGTTTAGGGAAGGGGAGAGTGGGGTGGGATCATCGGTCGGTTGGTCAGTCAGTCAGTCAGTCAACAGTGGCCTTTGGTGGATTTACGTGAGAACAGCAGGCACGAAATGCTCTCGCGAGAGAAATTTGAGATCCGCCTCTGGCGGATTCGTGTAAAGAAAAACTGCAAAAAGAAACTTACCTCGTAGGACGTATTTGGTGCTCTCCAGAAATGTTTTTTTAGCGCCGTTTTCAGAATGAGTCTGGGTTGTAATTTTCCTTATTTTTATAATTATAGTTACTTTTTCTTTCATCTGACTCAAGGTTCATTTTTAAAGACGCTAATAATGTAGCATTGTTAAATGTAATCTTAAAAAAAAAACACTCAAAAGCAGAAAAATAAACAAACCTCTTCTGCAATCACTCAATTAATGTTTCAATGGCAGAAAGACATCAAGTCAGTCAGTGTCAGTTTGTTACATTTATTCATTCATTTTCTTTTCGGCTTAGTCCCTTCTTTAATCGGGGGTCGCCACAGTGGACTGAACGGCCAACTTATTCAGCATGTGTTTTACACAGCGGATGCCCTTCCAGCTGCAACCCATCTTTGCGAAACATCCATACACACTCATTCACACTCATACACTACGGACAATTTAGCTTACCCAATTCACCTGTACCGCATGTCTTTGGACTTGTGGGGGAAACCGGAGCACCCGGAGGAAACCCACGCAACCACGGGGAGAACATGCAAACTCCACACAGAAATACCAACTGACCCAGCCGAGGCTCGAACCAGCGACCTTCAAGCAGTGAAGCGATCGTGCTATTCACTACGCCACCATGGCACCCAGTTTTCTACAGAAGTCTGTAAATAACTTACCTAAAATGTTGTACATGTTTAATGTATATTTTAAATAAATGCACCACAAAAACAGGGTATGAATGCCAACAATGTAAATTATTATATTTCAACACCAAGCTGGAGTTGAAAAATACATTGTAAAAAGATAAAGACGTTATTGTAAAAACTACCATCAGAAGCACTGAAGTGTAGAAAGATTTGCAAGCATCTGAAAGTTCCTCAGGAGAAAAATAATATTGTTGGTGTTGGCTTAGATAAGGAACAGAGTCCAAAAACATTGGATTATCCCTTCTAGCAAGCGCTGCCCTTTGTCGGAGATTTGAGGTCCAAAAATCCCTCCAGCGTCACAGTCCAACACTTCCCAGAACCTGCACGGATTTGTGCTCTGCTAATATTTTCTCCATATTTCCCTTGCTGACCGATGAAATGATTAAAGCGTATAGAAGACTGAAGCTGATGCGTGCAGAATATTATTGCAATAAACATAGTCAATTATGTATTAATTGTACCTTAAACCTCTACCAATGAAGCTGGAAATGCACATCACCCCCACATGTGTGACATAATTATATACCGCGGTGAAGAATTAGTGGTGGGACTGTGGAGAAGCTGTTCAATAATCTTGGGTCACAATATCGCTGCATCAAACCGTGTGACGGCCTTGGGATAAATTACAAAAATGAACTCTGCATGGTAATTATCTGTCTATTGTGGATCTGTCTGATCTGTCCATACAGCTACAAAGCCACAGGGCAAAGCACAACAGAAACAGAATGAGGAGCTAAACATGGCAGGGAGAATCAAACCAACAAGAATGAGTAACTGAAGGTTACTAGTTTATCGCCAATTGGTCCCACTGTTAACAAATTGATTTGTGTTAATATGTCAAAACTTCATAAAGATACATCATCAGGTACCATCCAATTCATTGCAAACAAAAACATTTAGCCTGATTGGAGTCAAATTCGGTGAAAATCAAGTTATAATAAGCACTTAAAAGCTATTTTTGTATTTCTCCTGACCACTAGGTGACACTATGCTTAAACCACAAAGTTATCAACAGGACATGGATGTCAGAACACACACCAAATTTGGTTTGAATACTCAAAAGCATTCCAGATATATAAACTGTTTCATTCTGAAGGGTTCATCCCTATGACCTTATTCCTTCAAAGAGGTTAGGACGTAGGGATGAACCCTTCTGAATGGAGTGCAGTGTGTGGCATTAACAACTTCCTTGCACAAAGGATCCTATAGTGGGGTCTGAAGTGTCTATCAGTTGGGCATTTTGGTTTGGAACGACACTTTAATGGGGTGGCCATGATTGTTTCATTTTGAATTGCTCTTCAGAGAGTGTTATAAATCCAATTGCGCTGATAGCGTCAAATCCACTTTGTTTAGCTCTTCATCAGAATTAGTTTGCATGTTTATTGAGAATGGTTTCAACTTTTTGTTGCTATTGTCTGAAGATGGTCTGGGTTTATTTTCACAAAAAGCATACCAGTGTTCTTGGAGGAGTTTGAAGAACTTGTTTTTTTCAAACTATTGTAAATGGACATTTTTATCAGTTAAATCAAGTTGACTCAAGCCAAAAAGTTTGAAAAAAGAGAAAAGTTTGTTTCTATTCTTATTGCTCAACCCTTATTAGTGTAAAGCTATACGTGAAAATGTGTTTGTAATGTTGAAGAGATTAATTTAGAGCATGGTGTGAATTCAATATTGCAACACAGGCTTGTTGAAAACACTCACTTCAACATCAGTTATCTGCTGTTTCTAAGATGAACACTACGAGGCAGTATTACGGCAACAACTTTTGTTCCTTTTTACACTAATGATATTTACAAGAACATTTTGACAAATAAAGTATTATTTTCATGCAGTACTTTTCACAACACCAAAAAAAAAAAAAAAAAAACTTAACAATGTCAATGATTTGTAATGGAACACAATTGCCTCACATATCTATCTCCTAATAGACAACTTTCCCAGAGGGGTTAGTTTGCTCAGTAGCTTACTTTGTATGGTGTTGTACTTGTGATGCGAATAACTTTGAGTCCAGTGAAGAACAGTTCCACAAAAGAGATGTAGAAAATATAGATCGAGACAGTATTTGAATACAGTATTTCCAATGAGCCTTCATTGAGTTTTAGTAGGAGGGCCAGATGGGGAAAAAAATTCAATAAAATTGTGGAAGCCAAGTTACCGTACCAAGATAAACTTGCTTAAATTTGCTCAGGATTGCATTAATATTAATCTTGCTACAATATGATTACCAATATGTATATATATATATATATATATGCTTTGAGCTTTGACTTATATAGCTGCTTTGAAACAATCTACATTGTGAAAGGCGCTATAGAAATAAACATGAATTGAATTAAATTGAACTGATGTGAAATATTGCAAAGAAATTACAAACTACAAAATGTTATATATATTTTTGCTTTTCTTGATTTTAACTATTTTATTAGTTTGTATTTAATATTTAATATACTATTTAAAAAATAGAGTAGGGGGCAGCACATTAGCTTAGTGGTTAGCAATGTTGTCTCACAGCAAGAAGTTTGTTGGTGTAAGTCCCGGCTGGGACAATGGGCATTTCTGTGTGGAGTTTGCATGTTTCGCAGTACTGGGTTGCAGCTGGAAGGGCATCCGCTGTGTAAAACATATGCAGGACTAGTTGGCGGTTAATTAAAAAAAGGAACTAAGCCGGAAAATGAATGAATATAGATTTGAGTGAACTAAGTTTTGGACTGTTCATTCATTCATTCGTTTTCTTTTCGGCTTAGTCCCTTGATTAATCTGGGGTCACCACAGCGAAATGAACCACCAACTTATCCAGCATATCTTTTATGCAGCGGATGCCCATCCAGCTGCAACCCATCACTGGGAAAAATCCATACACACTCATTCACACACATACACCACAGACAATTTAGCTTACCCAATTCACCTATACCAGATATCTTTGGACTTGTGGGGGAAACCGGAGCACCCGAAGGAAACCAACGCAAACACAGGAAGAACATGCAAACTCCACACAGAAATGCCAACTGACCCAGCTAAGGCTCGAACCAGCGACATTCTTGCTGTAAGGCGATCATGCTACTCACTGCGCCACTGTAACGCGCTTTGTACTGTTATCTTAAGTTATTTTGTTAGATTAGCTCCAGATTTGGCTTCAGTGCTGACTAAACTAATGTATATGCACAAATATAATATTGAATAGCTTCCTATTAAAAATATGAATTTAAAAGATAGATTTAAGTTTTATGGGAATTTGAAGGGTGTACTTACATATGCTGAGCACTGTATTTTTAAAGATAATGATAACTCAGTAGGGTGTGCAAAGCCTTTCAGAGCTGCTCAATACAAACGTTCAGTGCAATAGAGAGGACATGTATTCTGTTTAACAATAAAGCAGTCAAATACAGTTCAGATTCAGACTGTCCTCTCTCTGTGTGCCAGAACTCACAAATGACTACTGTGCATTACTGTGCGGTCCTATGAGCTGCCTTAGACTCAAGAGCAGAAGAAGAAGACAAACGACTGCAATAGATGCCAGCTAAAAAGCGAAAATAATTTTATTGCAAAGCATGTCTCCTCATTTCTCCCCTCGCCTGTTGTTGGGTTAATCAGCAGAAGTGCAGAGAAGCTCATTCAGCAAGAGTTATCCAGCCATCACGGCACAATCCCAAACCCATGGCGCTAGACAACAATTAATGCATCACCCTGCCAAAACGTCACACACAAAAGCAGCATCCCAGTCAAACGTAATGATGGGCAATGTTTTAGAGCTTTGTGCTGAATAAGAATGAGTCAAAGACTAATTATTTCCGTCCTCAGCCAGGCAGCCATAATGGAGTCTGTAGCCAATCAGCTAATAAAATCAGTTGTGTCTTATTTAGACAGTTTGTTAAGCATTCCATTTGCACATGAATGGCTGCGCGGCGAGTGTGTGCTGTGGTTTGTGTTTGCACTCGACTTGCTTTGAGTCCTTTGGGTGCTGGCAGATTGTTGTGTGTATACATTCTCTCATTGCCAGCTGATCCTATGTACAGTACACACATGCACATACGCGCAGGATGACGCACTCACCCATGTATTAGCATAAAATTATGGCACTCTCACTGTTCCTTAGAGAAAGGAATAAAAAGTTGCAGTTACAGTTCTTACCATCTATTTTTCGGGTTAATTCAATTCAATTCAATATACCTTTATTTCTATAGCGCTTTTACAATGTAGATTGTGTCAAAGCAGCTTCACATAGAAGGTTATTGTAAATTGAAAATGTCAGTTTAGTTATTAATGTTTCAGTTTAGTTCAGTTCAGTGTTGTTTAATATTCACTACTTAGAGTCCAAACACAGAAGAGTAATCCATCGGTGCGCAGCTCTAGCTGCAGTCTAGGCGCCAGAGGTTGGAGAACTCAAGGCTCGTCTGTCCTTGGAGGGTCACAGGAATCCGTCTCAATCCGGTTAACAACATATAATTTGGGCATCATCGCAATGTGTGTGTCTGCAATAGTCACATCGCTGGATTAGATTAAATATTAAAAGATGAAGATGTTATATTGTACACTCACCGGCCACTTTATTAGGCACACTTGTTCAACTGCACTTTAACGCAAAGTTCTAATCAGCCAATCACATTGCAGCAACTCAATGCATTTAGGCATGTAGACATGATCAAGTGGATCTGCTGCAGTTCAAATCGAGCATCAGAATGGGGAAGAGAGGTGATTTAAGTGACTTTGAATGTGGCATGGTTGTTGGTGCCAGATAGGCTGGTCTGAGTATTTTAGAAACTGCTGTTTTACTGGAATTTTCACGCACAACCATCTCTAGGGTTTACAGAGAATGGCCTGAAAAAGAGAAAATATCCAGTGAGCAGCAGTTCTGTCTGTGAAAATGCCTTGTTGATGCCAGAGGACTAGTTTGAGCTGATAGAAAGGCAACAGTAACTCAAATAACCACTCATTACAGCTGAGGTATGCAGAAGAGCATCTCTGAACACACAACACGTCCAACCTTGAGGCGAATGGGCTACAGCAACAGAAGACTCCTGTCAGCTATGAACAGGAAACTGAGGCTACAATTCACACAGGCTCACCAAAATTGGACAATAGAAGACTGGAAAAGTATTCGGATGCTAGGGTCAGTGTTTGGCATCAACAACATGAAAGCATGGATCCATCCTGCCTTGTATCAGTGGTTCAGGCTGTTGGTGGTGGTGTAATGTTGTGGGATATCTTCTTGGCACACTTTGGCCCCATTAGTACCAATTGAATATTGTGTCAATGCCACAGCCTACCAGAGTATTGTTGCTGACCATGTTCATCCCTTTATGCCTATATTTAGTGTACCCATCTTCTGATGACTACTTCCAGTAGGATAACATGCCATGTCATAAAGCGCGAATCATCTCAGACTGGTGTCTTGAACATGACGGTGAGTTCACTGTACTCAAATGGCCTCCACAGTCACCAGATCTCAATCAAATTAGAGCACCTTTGGCATGTGGTGAAACGGGAGATTCACATTATGGATGTGCAGTCAACAAATCTGCAGTAACTGTGTGATGTTATAATGTCAATATGGACCAAAAAAACTCTGAGGAATATTTCCTGTACCTTGTAAAATCTATGCCACGACGAATTAAGGCAATACTGAAAGCGAAAGAGGTCCAACCTGGTACTAGTAAGGTGTACCTAAAAAAAGTGGCCGATGAGATTATTTAAATATTCATTCATACATTCATTTTCCTTTCGGCTTAGTACCTTTATTAATCAATGGTCGCCACAGCGGAATGAACCGTCAACTTATCCAGCACATGTTTTACTCATTAGATGCCCTTCCAGCCGCAACCCAACACTGGGTAACACCCACACACTCTTGCATTCACACACATACACCACGGCCAATTTAGTTTATTCAATTCACCTATACTGCATGTCTTTAGACTGTGGGGGAAACTAGAGCACCTGGAGGAAACCCACGCGAACACAGAGAGAACATGCAAACTCGCCACAGAAATGCCAACTGACCCAGCCGAGGCTCGAACCAGCAACCTTCTTGCTGTGAGGCGAACGTGCTACCCTCTGCACCACTGTGACGCCTGTTTTTAAATATATTTTTTTGTATTTTAAATTTATACAATAATAATCGTGTTATTTTATGTTGGGTTGTTTAATTTCTGTACTTGGATACTGTTATGCTCCCCAGAAAACCATAAAATGCTGTTTATTTAACTTATTTTTGTTCTATATGCTTGTAATTTATTATAATTTATGTAGTTGCAATATATAAAACAAGACTTGATCATCCTAGTTTATCTAAATTAATAAAATATTCTCAAATAGAGCTATTCAAAACATCTGGTGAAGTTAAATTCAAATCGCAATATGTATCGCAGCAAAACAAAATATCACAATATCACATTTTTCCAATATATATATATATATATATATATATATATATATATATATATATAGAGTTTAGAGTTTTGTAACAAGTTGTTATTAATAATTAAAAATAAAAAAGGTCAAATCTATGTTTGATTATTTTCTAATCATTATTTTCTATTGATTTTAATTAGATTCTATTGTTTTTAATTAGATTATTTTCTATTGATCTGATTATTAATTATTTTCTATTGATATTAATTAAATTAAATTTTCTATTGATTTTAATTAGAATGGACACATTTCTGAATAAGAACCAGTTATGGTTTCCTAAATCACATGCACAACCAAATTAAATATTACACATATTACACTCATATTACTCATATAAACACTAGAAGTCAGAGCCGAGGTGTGAGTGAGTGAGTATGTGTGTGTGCGCATGTGGTGTGCATGAGCAGCACTTTGACGCAGTATTGAGATGTTGTGTGTAATGTGTCATACTAGTGAAGCGCGTTAAGTGTCACGTGGGTGGACTCCAACTGTTTCCACCCCGTCGTGAGAGAGAGAGTGTGTGTTGATGAGTGAATAACTGTGTGTTACCCGGGGTCTCTGAGGGGCTCTGTCATGTCTCTGTCACAATGATCCCAAAATACTCAGAGAACGGTGTGAATTATGTATGACACCTCTCTGTGTCTCTGCCTACTCTGTGATGCACGCACACACACACACACACAAATATTTATTGCGTTTTCATGTTCTATGGGGACTTCCCATAGATGTAACAATGTATAACTGTATATACTCTTCTGTACATCCCAAGCTTAACCCTAAACCAAGAAAACATTTTCAGAAATGTTCACTCTGTAAGATTTGTTAACTTTTTTCTCACAGGAACTACTAAAAATCCCACACAAGGTCAAAAATGACCGGTATTACTATACTTGTGGGGACATATATATTATTATTATATATATATATATATTCATTCATTCATTCATTTTCTTTTCGCTTAGTCCCTTTATTATTCCGGGGTCGCCACAGCGGAATGAACCGCCAACTTATCCAGCATTTGTTTTACGCAGCGGATGCCCTTCCAGCCACAACCCATCTCTGGGAAACACATCCATACATTCTCATTCACACACATACACTACGGACAATTTAGCTTACCTAATTCACCTGTACCACATGTCTTTGGACTGTGGGGGAAACCGGAGCACCCGGAGGAAACCCACGCAACCACGGGGGGAACATGCAAACTCCACACAGAAATGCCAACTGGCCCAGCCGGGGATCGAACCAGCGACCTTCTTGCTGTGAGGCGAACGTGCTACCCACTAGGCCACCGTGGCGCCCTATATATTTATATATATATATATATATATATCTTATTATATATCATTTTTATTTGATTCCTTTTGAAAACACTGTTGGTTGTTTTAGGGAAGGGTTTAGGTTTGGGTCAACTAGGTGATCTGTGTAACAATCCTCGCCTTGTACGCGTGTATAACAAGGACGCGTATTGAAAACATGGAACAAAATCTCTAAGTAACCTATTTAAAATGCACAAAAATGTAGACAGCGCCCTCTAGTGGATCTGTCATCTGAAACGTGCAATGAAATGTACCTGGAGCAATGTATTTTACGTTTTGCAATATGAGACATAAAATTAGAATTAGAAAATTTAAATGGAAACGTAAATGAAAAAGCTTATTTAGTAACTGTCTTAGTCACTTTAAAATATCAAACACTGTACATCTCTCTATTTTTAGGCTAAAACACTGATTTATATATTTATTTATTTAGGCCTATTTGTATGTATGTTTGTACCTACTTTCATTTTAGTTGTCGTTTATTTTGGTGGTCTTTTATTTCTTTAATTTTACTTTTTTCAAAATGAATCTTCATTTCATTTAACATATTTACAATAATAATAAAGCTGTTAACAAGTTTTTAATGATTAATGAAGCAATTATAATGTTTTGTCCTATTATTTCATCTTCAGAGGTAGCGGGTACAGCTACTGTATATTTCTGTCCGTTTGCATCTTGTCCCTTTGTGCCCCCTGGCGGCAAAGTCTCAAACTGCGGTCATACCTTAAAACACGTTCTTCCGTGGCGGTGGTAGAAAGTGTGGCAGTAATGGCCATTTTTAACTAGTACCTACTGTATTTCCAATGATTATGGGAAAAAAGGTTATATGATAAGTCCCATACTCCTTTTATCATTTACTTTGACCTAAAATCTCGAACCATTGAGTAATAACATCATTAGTGTTTTAAGCATAGTTTCTTGTGTATTTCTCTCTTTGATTTCTGCCTAAACCTGGAGTAAGAAAGACCAAAAGACTAGTGTGGCCTTCAAACAGAACATATGTTTTATTCATGCGTTAAATCAGTACGATCTGATAAAACAAAAGGAAGAAAATCCCAGTGTAAAAGAAGCCTTTCAACTCGACCCTTTGCATCTCTTTTCCCCGAGGAAAGCATCCACATCCACACATAAAGAAGCTCACTAAACTCAAGCACACGAGCAGCATCTTCAGGTCAAATACTCAAAACTTGGATTTACTGAATGTGACATGAAAAGAGCGGTTGGAGTGGCACCTCCATTCGAGTTAACCTCCACGTCCTTTCCCTCTTCACAGCCTCATTTCCCGTACAGCTCTCCTTATTAACCCTCCATATAAAAGCACAGATGACAATAATTGGTTTGAAGATATGAATAAAGTCATGTAAGGATAATCCTGCGCTGACTTGCTCTTATAGGTCCAAGAGAACCCTTGATCCGCCACTCATTTCCCATTTCGCTCAGGGAGATTAAATATACAGGACTTATAAACAGTCTGGCAGACAGAGTTTATGCTGAACACATTGAAAATGTTCAGTTAATGGTTCCTTTGCCATTTTCAAGAGATGCGCATGCACTTGTGCATTCAGCTGCGTCATTCATTTCAGATGTCAGCTGACTCATAACATGCCTGTGGATTTTTCTCTTTCTGTTTAAACTTCACATTGTAGGTTTAACTTTTTCTGACTGTATTAGAAAATTTATACATTTTAGGTCCTGTTTTACACTCTTTTTATGAAGATTTTGTTACAAATACAGACCTGCAGTCAGTCTAAGGAAAGGCCAGTTCATTTTCTCAAAAAGTGAACCTTTTTGCAGTTATTCGCCTAATTTTCTATCTAATTATGCATTTTACTGACATTTTAAGCACTGTTTTGTCTGCATTAGCTTGTCAGATGGTCATTATAACCACACTTTTTGATGTACCAAAAACATTTCCTAAAGATTTAAATAAAGAAATATGGAAAAAAAATAAAATAATTACACCTATTATATTTAAAATAAAAAATTAGCACATCATCTGTTAAAGTTTTAAATTAAAAAACGGTCATCATAAATGTCGTCATTTATTAGGCAAATAACAAAAAGTGGTCAACTTTCCTCAGTCAGAATTTGGCCATTTGAATAATAAAAAATAAAACATAATAATGTGTAGTTTCCCATCCTCTCTTGTAAAAAAGTACATTTGAAAAATCATGGATAACAACAATAGCCTAATTAGTATTAAAATTAATTATTAGTATTAAGGTGCTTTACACCTTTTTATTGGTCGTTTTTTTGGTCTATCAAGGATAAGGTCCAAGATTTAGAAAAAACTTACTTGTGAAATGTTCTCTCTATTTAACAACAACACAGTCAGTGAGTAGAGACAGATGACTTTACTTATGCCAGATTTCCATCTTGAAGCTTTCTTTGATGGGTTATTTTCACTATGTATGATGGTAGCAGTCGAAATAGGACCAATGAGCTAATGTATGTGACAAACTCTGGGTAGAGGGGTGAGTCTTTCGAAACCCTTAAACCCATGAATGAGTGTGTATGGATGTTTCCCAGTGATGGGTTGCAGCTGGAAGGGCATCCGCTGCGTAAAACATATGCTGGATAAGTTGGCGGTTCATTCCGCTGTAGCGACCCCAGATTAACTAAGCCTTTTTATTTATTATTATTATTATTATTATTATTATTATTATTATTATTATTATTATTATTATTATTATTATTTACACCCAACTAAATACTTAATTTTATTAAAATAAAATGAAAACAGAAAATAAAAACAAAAAAATAAGTTTAAATTAATTTTGTTTTATTTATTTAGTTTTTAATGAATTTGTTTAGTTAAAATTAAAAACTAGAATAGTTACTCAATGATACTAACACTGTTATGTAGCACATTTAAAGCTCAAAATGCAAAGTTATTTATTCAGGTCGTATACCACACTAATTGCTCATGACCTTTTAACTATGTTATATATTAAATACATAATACAATAAATGTTTTTAGCATTCAGCAGCAAGAAGAAAAACACAAAGGGCTTCCATTTTGTTACTATCATGTTTGTATCATGTCCCATGTTTGTATTCATGTGGTGTTTACTCAACTATTCTCTCATAATTAGAACAATTATTATCAGCTCAGATTATTCCACTTGCTGAAAATGGGCCTTTTGGTCACAATGTCAGTTTTATCTGCATTAAAATCCAATCCAAGTGTATGATTTAGTCATTCTAGTCATCTAGAATTTGAGTTTGATTAATATAGTCTTCATTCTGGTTGGCTTTGAGTGTTGAAAGAATGCCATCATGAAGCACAGATCATGTGGTTTGGAAATGAGATTCAGGTCTAAAAAGCAGCACAGTTTACAGCCCTGCAAATAGTCGCTCACGTTACTCTGAATCGATTCTCATGTGAGATTACACACTGTGTAAAGTGATTAAGAGAAATGGTTTCAAACATGAGCTGAAGAGCACAGACTCTATTGAACAATACATGTGACTCTCTCTCTCTCTCTCTCTCTCTCTCTCTCTCTCTCTCTCTCTCTCATTCTGCTAAAATTGATTTCCTGATTGTTTGTGACTCTAGAGATGCTAATACTGCATGTGTAAAAATAATAACATTGTAGGCATTTCAAAATTAACCTATTATGTTCCCTTTAATATGTAAAAAAACACTTCCTCTGACCTAATTAAGCCCAGTAGACAGATATTATTGAAGCCAAATCCTCACAGACCACAGGCAGGACTGAGCTCCACGAGTCTTTGCTTGTGGAAATTCATAGATTTATTTATGTTTTACCTGAGGGCAAACAGAAGACATACAGCTTTTCAACGGGATACTTTAGAAACACTGTGTTCCTGCAGTAAAATGGAAAGTGCATACTCTGAATTCGGATCATAGCTGATATATGCCAATGTGAGATTCTAGTGTAAATATTTTGGTGTTAAATTATCCTACTCTGCTCTCCAGACAGTAAAGAACATTATTGATCTACTCTTCTGCTTACTAATGCTGTGGAAAAGCTGGATTTCTAGCATCATTATGCCAGTTCTTAGTGTCACCTGGTCATTCATAAATGATTTTAGCATGCTGATCTGCTGCTCAAGCTATTATTATTATTATTATTATTATTATTATTATTATTATTATTAGTAGTAGTAGTAGTAGTAGTAGTAGTAGTAGTAGTAGTAGTAATAGTAGTACGCTTACCCCAATTGCATAGATTTTCCAAATATATCCATGGCTATGATCAAATCTGCTGTTTTTTTGTGTTTAATTTGGTATTTAGAGGAAATAAACACATCAAATATTTACATATTTCTATAAACATTGCTCTCAGCTGCATGTGTTTACAATGTATGAATGTCTGTTATAAGTATAGTGCTTCAAAAGTGTTTACAACTTCATTTTACTTCTAATAAAAGAACGCAAATAATCTTTGCTGTGAGTATATCAGGTCACTAAATCACACTTGAATGCTCTCCTATTCAGTGGTTAATTTGTGAATTGTGAGGTCCCAGAACATATCGGGCTTACGGATCCAGCATGTTAACCGAGGATGGAGAGGTGTCGTGCATAACAGTGGGGAGCGGGGGGTGGAGTAGGGGTGTTGCAGACGAAAGTGAAGAGGGTTGGGGAGTCGCGAAGGAAAGTGAAAGTAAACATCGGACAGGGGAGGAGAGTGGTCAAGGAGGGGGATCGGTAAAATGAGGTGCCGGATCTGATTTCATAGGTGCCGGATCCAAATCCGGCAAGTTCCAGCACAAATTAAGCCCTGCTCCTATTGCCCAATGTCACCCACATGATGGAACTCGTCGTGAAGAACCAGCCTGATCTCATGAGGAATGTAACTATATTACGTTTTTTTTTTTAGTTTAATGATAATTCATACAAAATTGCAAGAGCTCAGTCGTATGAAAATGTACAATTTTAAAAAAGAGCCGTGGCACCAAACTCCACCCCTAAACCCAACCGTCATTGGGAGATAAGCAAAACGTACTCAATTGTACTAATGAGACTGTACGAATTCATACGAATTAGCCACTAAATCTAAAGTTATGAAGGCGCCACGGTGGCCGAGTGGTTAGCACGTTCGCCTCACAGCAAGAAGGTCGCTGGTTCGATCCCCGGCTAGGCCAGTTGGCATTTCTGTGTGGAGTTTGCATGTTCTCCCCGTGGTTGCGTGGGTCTCCTCCGGGTGCTCCGGTTTCCCCCACAGTCCAAAGACATGCGGTACAGGTGAATTGGGTAAGCTAAATTGTCCATAGTGTATGTGTGTGAATGTGTATGTATGGATGTGTTTTCCAGAGATGGGTTGTGGCTGGAAGGGCATCCGCTGCGTAAAACAAATGCCGGATAAGTTGGCGGTTCATTCCGCTGTGGCGACCCCGGATTAATAAAGGGACTAAGCCGAAAAGAAAATGAATGAATGAATGAATCTAAAGTTATGAATTGCCAAGAGATAGCGTTGGAAGAATCGAGGAAAAAATAAAGGTCACACTTTATTTTAATGGTCCGTTTGTTGATTATAAGTTACATTGCATCTACATGTCAACTAATTCTCATTAGATTATAAGTAGACTGTTCGGTTGGGGTTACGGTTAGGATTTGTGTAAGTTGACATGTACTTGCAAAGTTTCTTATAGTCAGTTAAATGTGTGTTGAAGTACTGTGAAATGTCTGTATCAACAGATATTAAGCAGACAGTCTACTAATACTCAAATGGACCATCAAAATAAAGTGTTACCAAAATAAATGACTAGACTTTAAGCGATGTTGTCGTAAAGCTTCGCTGACATGGTATCGGTTGTCATGAACTATGCCACATCACATGAGAAGAACCGATTGAATCTTGTATCACTATACCCTACGTCAATAAAATAGTGCCGAAATTATGACAAGTTTGTGTGATCTGACCGGGCTTAAGAGGTCTTTACATTTTATGCTTCGCATTGTACATTATAGACTCCTTTAAGCATAGTAAAGTCATTGTATTGTATGTTCTCCCGTGGGTTATTTCTTAATTGCTATCTGTTCTCATAAAATAACCCCCTTAAAACCAGCTTTCTGATTCCCTGTGTGAGCCCGAACCTCTTTAAAGATTCAGAATTGCTGCATGAACATTTTTTTGCTCTCGCCGCACATGGAATTATAGAATCCTCGTTATGGAGACATGAACCTATATAATGAATTAAACATCAGGCTGGATCATCAGTACTGTGCTTTTCCCTCTCGCTCTCTCCATTTCTTTCTCCGTCAGCAGGGCTTTGATGCGCTGAAGTGCATTGCACACATTTGCTCTTGGCTTGAGGAAAATGTTCCAGTATAGGTTGGTGAACCAAAAAAAGTTGATGTATCTCAAGGTATCTTGTTCTCTGTGGCTTCTGTTTGTTATCGTTCATTGATCTGCTGTCCTCTTTTGCTCTGGTATCATCACAGTACACAGTGTATATAAACACAGTGTTCCTCGCTTCCTCGGTTATCTCCTGGAGGTTAAATGTGGATATGAATGGGTGTGTGGTCTTGTTTGTTGGAACAAAAAAGTCACTATGTTGTGTAAAAAGCCTGTCTCTTTGTAAAAAGATTATTTCAAAGCAATTACCTCAAATAGCATACAAGAGCTATTTCAAATGACACAAATTACACCACGGTTTAAATAGTTTTGGGTCAATACGTTTTTTTTGTTAAGTTTTAGATTTGGTTTTAACTAAGTGTACATTCATACTAAATTCTAAATATAATGTTAAATAAAGATCAATAATAAAAATATGTTTATTAAAAACGTTATTTGAAAAGTGAAATTTTCAGCATCATCACTCAATCACACAATATAATATAGTATAATATAACATAACATAACACAACACAACACAACACAACACAACACAACACAACACAACACAACACAACACAACACAACACAACACAACATAACATAACATAACATAACATAATATAATATAATAGTAAGAATTAGCTAGAAGGTCACTGGTTCAAGCCTTGGCTGGGTCAGTTGGCATTTCTGTGTGGAGTTTGCATGCTCTTCCCGTGTTCACATGGGTTTCCTCTGGGTTTCCCCCACAGTCCAAAGACGTGGTATAGGTGCTGTGGCGACCCCTGATTAATAAAAGGACAAAGCTGAAAAGAAGATGAATATAATATAATATAATATAATATAATATAATATAATATAATATAATATAATATAATATAATATAATAAAAATACCACATATTACATTAGCAATAGTTATAGTACTATTTTTGTCTCTCTTGGTCTTGTTTTTAATTTGGATTTATTTCAGTATTGTTTATTTATACTGCCGTTCATTGTTATATGATTAGTTGCTGTTTAATAAGTTATTTAAATGTATATGTATTTTTAAACACCTGCAGCATATATTCGCTCTTCATTCATAAAATAATAATGAATTGCTTTAAATGAAATATAAATAATGTTCTCGTGACACATTCTGAGCAATGCATATATTATTAATACAGTAGTATAGTGTATAATTCAGCTACTAAAACCATAATAACCCACCCTGAGTTATGGCTAGTTTCACCCTTGTCCTATCACCCATAAAACAAACAGTTTATTTCATTCATTCATTCATTTCTTTGGGCTTAGTCCTTTATTTATCATGGGTCACCACAGCGGAATGAACCACTAACTATTCCAGCATATGTTTTACGCAGCGGATGAACATGTCTCCACACAAAAAATGTCAACTGGCCCAGTCGGGACTCGAAACAGTGGTCTTCTTGCTGTGAGGCAACAGTGCTAACCACTGAGCCACTGTGCCACCCACAATTGAATTCATTAGTAAAAATGTAATTAAAAAAATACTAATTAATTAAATTTTATACTGTCCATTGTTGAAATACAGCATTCCGATGCTACATCCACAGCAGTCAGTGAAGATCATTCCAGCATTGTCCATAAATTATGAACACATCCCATATGTCTTTGCTTGTAAAACTAGATCACCAACTGTGGAGATACGGGTCCTGGGATGCCTGAGGCTGCCCCATATTCTCTTGGGCAGACAGAGGACCATACTGTCAATGTCGACTTATCCTGGAGCCTTTCTGGATTGTACATTTTGTGTGTGTGTGTGTGTGTGTGTGTGTGTGTGTGTGTGTGTGTGTGTGCGTGTGTGTGCGTGTGTGTGTGTGTGTGCCTTGTATTCCTTTTGTTGTGAGAACCAAATGTCCCCCACAAGTATAGCAATACCAGTTTTATTTATGTCCCAATGAGGAAAACCACTCAAAATTCACAGAGATTGGAGTATTAAAAAAAATATATAATAAAATAAAAGCAATTTTTTAAAATATATTTTCTTTTTCTTTTTTATTTATTTCTATATTGTTTATTTATACTGACATGCATTGTTATAAGATCAGTTGCTGTTTTATATATTAAAAACAATCTACATTCACTGGCCACTTTATTAGGTACACCTTACTAGTATCGGGTTGGACCCCCTTTTGCCTTCAGAACTGCCTTAATCCTTCGTGGCATAGATTCAACAATGTACTGGAAAATTCCTCAGAGATACCCTAGAGATGGTTGTGCGTAAAAATCTCAGTAGAGCAGCAGTTTCTGAAATACTCAGACCAGCCCATCTCGCACCCACAACAAGGCCACATTCAAAGTCACTTAAATCACCTTCTTTTTCCCATTCTGATGCTCGGTTTGAACTGCAGCAGATTGTCTTGACCATGTCTACATGCCTAAATGAGTTGCTGCCATGAGATTGGGTGATTAGAAATTTGCATTAACTTGCAGTTGGACCTAATAAAGTGGCCGTTGAGTGTATCTATAAGCAATTAATTTATAAAAACAATGCAGATTGTTTCCTGTGAGGGTTTAGTGGAAGGGTTGGGTGGAGTAGAAGGATAGAATATACAGATTGCACACTATAAATATCATTACATCTATAGCAGGGGTGCTCAACCCTGTTCCTGGAGAGCCACCCTCCTGCAGATTTCAGTTGCAACCCTTATCAAACACACCTGCCTGTAATTATCAAGTGCTGTTCAGTTCCTAATTTATTGGTTCAGGTGTGTTTGATCAGGGTTGCAACTGAAATCTGCAGGAGGGTGGCTCTCCAGGAACAGGGTTGAGCACCCCTGGTCTATAGGAATCCCCATAAAGATAGCTGCAAAAGCGTGCTTGTGCATGTGTGTGTGCGAGTGTTTCTCTCTGTATGTTGGTAGATGTGAGTCTCTTGATATATTGAAAAACACATCAAAGGTGCTTTGTGATAAAAGCATGCAATAAATAAATATATATCCAATCATATAAGCTCCCGCGGGAGAGTTGTGCCTGATGTTGGCTATTTCTACAAAGCAGAAATCTAATTTGAATGTCTCTTTGGTCTGAATGCCAGTGTCTAATTCTCATTTGATCTTCGCCGTTGTGATAAATGTTAAAACTCGCTTCGATTTTTTGCGTAGTGAACTTGGTCACACGTTTCCATACCGAAGTGAATGCATGCATGGCCAGGACCAATTGGTAGAAATAGTTAACATTTGTTGGACCTTTTTGAGCCGCTGTTGTGATTCTCTGCAGGCAGAATGCGATTCTTCAGGGTCATGTGATTCAGATACTGCGGAGTAAATGAAGCAGAATGATTTGAATGGATCATTGTGTGGCAGGCATTTGGAGGTTTGAGTCTGTTAAACGATGCAGACAGACAAAATCACACAAATAGTCAAGGATCGCTGCTTTTGAAGGCTATTTATATGAGTACATTAGCATGAGTTGTCTTTCCCATTATACTTGGATTATTCCATGCACTTATCCTGCCTGCCTATGAAGTGGATTAATTTTGTTCATTGTAACAATTGTATTCAATACACCACAGTAGCCCACAGTGCATTACTAAAAGCATAATAGCAGTTAATTATTGTGTATGACAAGTGTTTTAAAAGATTTAACTGAATTTTCTTAAATCTTTTGAAATATAATGATTTATTATAATGTTTTATTTAAGCCACCGTTCTGTTCTCTTTGACTATATCTTTCCAGCTGATATTAATGTGCGTTTTCTGTAAATGTGTGTTATTTTAGTTTTACAATGTATTAAATGTGTTATTTTAATATTATTTTTAAATATAGTATTTACACTTTTTCGGTCACTTAAGCCATTTTATTGGCTTTTGTCATTATTACGTATGTATTTTTATTATTATTTATTATTATTTTATTATTATTATTATTTCTATTTCTATTTCTATCTATTATTATTATTTCTTGTTTTTGTTCCAGTTAAAAGGGATAGTTTACTCCAAAATGAGAAATCTGTCATAATTTACTTACCCTTCAATTGTTCCTAACCTGTATGTTTTTTTTTCTTTTGATACTGACATTTTGAGAAATGTTTTGTAACTAATAGCAATTGACTAGTAGCAAAAACTTGTTGTTTTTTCTGCATTCTTTGAAATATCTTCTTTTGTCTAGAAACTTATAAAGGTTTTGACTATTTTTCGTGTTTTGGATGAAATATCCATTTAAGTATTCATAATTTTTCATAATGGGGGCCACGGTGGCGTAGTGAGTAGTATGTTCGCCTCACAGCAAGAAGGTCGCTGGCTCGAGCCTCGGCTGGGTCAGTTGGCATTTCTGTGTGGAGTTTGCATGTTCTCCCCGTGGTTGTGTGGGTTTCCTCCGGGTGCTCCGGTTTCCCCCACAGTCCAAAGGTGAATTGGGTAGGCTAAATTGTCCGTAGTGTATGAGTGTGAATGAGTGTGTAGGGATGTTTCCCAGAGATGGGTTGCACCTGGAAGGGCATCCGTGTGTGCGTAGAACATATGCTGGATAAGTTGGCAGTTCATTCCGCTGTGGTGACCCCAGACTAATAAAGGGACTAAGCCGAAAAGAAAATGAATGAATGAATGAATGAATTTTTCATAATATCTCAAAAATAATGGATATTTTCTCTCAACACATTGATGAGCTTTTACAAATTTTAAGTATATAAGATTTAACTATTTCATATGGGTACTGAACAGTGCAAACATGTGTATAGTAATATATATATATATATATATATATATATATATATATATATATTCAAAATGACAAACAAGTTTTCAAACGTCGAATATATAGACCCACCGGCCACTTTATTAGGTACACCTTACTAGTAGCGGGTTGGACCCCCTCTTGCCTTCAGAACTGCCTTAATCCTTTGTGGCATAGATTCAACAAGGTGCTGGAAATATTCCTCAAAGATTTTGGTCCATATTGTCAGGCAGTTGCTGCAGATTTGTCTGCTGCACATCCATGATGCGAATGTCCTGTTTCACCACATCCCAATGGTGCTTTATTGGATCGAAATCTGGTGACTATGGAGGCCATTTGAGTACAGTGAACTCATTGTCATTTTCAAGAAACCAATCTGTGACTGTGTTCCTAAAGGGATGGACATGGTCAGCAACCATACTCAGGTAGGCTGTAGCATTGACGTGGTGATCAATTGGTACTAATTACACCACCTCAACCAGCCTAAACCGTTGATACAATGGATGGATTCATGCTTTCAAGTTGTTGACACCAAATTTTGTGAGTGAACATTTTGGTTTAGATGTAAATCTGAGTTTTACCACATACTATATCAGTCACGATTGCATGCTACTGCAGCCACGGCCTAGACAATGTTATTGGTTCAGCTGGAAATTGATTGAGAGATGCGTGTTTATTTTTCATTTAAAGGAGAATTATTATTATGGTTACGATTTTTTACATATTTCTTTTCTTCTTAGGTTTTTCATCTAACAATTATTATATTTAATGTAGTTTTAGTTTCAGTCAAAAACAATATGGCATCAAAACATTAAACAATACACAGCCCGTCTCCATCAAGCATGATTCTTAATAATAAAGCGGTCTTCGAGAGAAATGGCCTGATCTCACTGTAAGCTCTTATGAAGACAAAGTCATTTTATTCACACTAATGTGTATTACCTCAAGCTCTGTGGCATAGATTATCCTGAAAGCTAATATCCTAATGGACAGCGGAGTGCTGATCTCATTCACTTTTGAATAGACTTTGAGTCTACATTCTCATCTTACTGATGTAACCCAGTTCGACTCACTCCGTGTTCTTTATGAAGCCCAAAAAAGATCAACAGGAAAAGATTGCAGGAGGATTATTGCACTGTTCACATTGTGGAGCAATAAATGCTTTCTCGAACTTGTTCTTTCCTGCACCGCTTGGTGTTATTGTAAAACAGAGCGCTCTCAACAATGCTGAATTATCGGAATAATTGAATCAATTCAAGACTTTTGAAAAGACTCACCTTGTAACAATGGAAAAAGCCAATCTCATTGGTCTCTGCTGAAATGAATGGGTGGTGGACACATTGTGAGTCTATTGTATTTATACACAGTAACAGTGTGATTCAGCTGCAAGCGAAAGTGAAAAAAAATGAATGTATGTACAGTTGAAGTCAAAATTATTAGCCCTCCTGTGAATGTTTTTTTTAATTTTTCAAATATTACCCAAATGATCTTTAACAGAGTAGGTTATGTTATACAGTATAAAATTCCTTCTTCTGGAGAAAGTCTTATTTGTTTTATTTTGGCTGGAATAAAAGCAGTTTTTATTAATTTTTTAAAAAACATTTTAAGGTCAAAAGTATTGGCCCCCTTAAGCATTTTTTTACAGGACAAAACATCATTATACAATGACTCTAATTGCCATCATGGTAAAGATAATAGAAGTCAGTTAATGGAAAATAATTATTGAAAGTATAATGTTTAGAAACATGTTGAAAATAAATATTCTTTCCGTTAAATGTATGTATGTATGTATGTATGTATGTATGTATGTATGTATGTATG
>CAIGQQ010000001.1:7959631-7978883 GCA_903798035.1 Danio albolineatus | reverse complement strand
TTATTATTATTATTATTATTATTATTATTATTATTATTATTATTATTGTTGTTGTTGTTATTATGATTATTGTTATTATTATTATTATTATTATTAAATGTTATTTAAAAATATTTCTGATAAGCCTTCGTGAGCCTAAGAGATGCTTAAAAACAGCGAAAATAAGAGAAAACATTATAATCATTAGTCTTTTGATCAGTATTGCATGAATAAATATACCATAATTTAAACAAAACAATTCCATAAATTTTCTTGAGCAATTCTTCGTGAATTTTAAGTAGTTAAAGAAAAAGTACTGAGTGCAATGACAAAAATAAAAAGCAGCACTCCTGGCCTTCATTCCAAATCAAAACAAATGGCAGTGGCGCAGCGTGACGACATGGGACTGATGTGTTTCTGAGAGTTTATACCCATGCAATCAGAAGGCTAATGTCATCATTATTTAGATTGCACTTAATTAGATTATGATGAGTGAGCGATGACAAGCTGTTTGGTTTGATTAGAATTCATTTCCCTGTGAAAGGCAGAACTAACAGCCCTGTGGTCCAAGACTGTGCTTCCTCCAAATATACCCCGCTTTCCCTTCTGCATGCTTACATTTCCACACTCATCCTCTCCCGAATCCTGTGCTTCTGCTCATTGAGATTCCTCTCAGATGGTCAGTCGTGTTACAGTGTTGACATCAGGCTGTTCAGCTCTGATGCGGCTGCTGATTTTTGCCATCATTACTTTGAAATCAACTTTCCCATATCAATAACACTGCCATCTGAGCTACAAGGTCAAAACTCATGCGGTTGGAATGCTCTGCAACATCATCACACTGATAACAGTGGGTGTGTATGTGAATTGATATTTATATTAAAATATTTATTTATGTATATATTTATATATGTATTATGTAATATGTATTCATGCATTAAATAGTCACACTGTCACACTGATTATTAAAATATTAAATATAAATAGAATATTAATTTTAAAAACTATGTATATATATATTTTTTTCATATTCTAATTCTATTTCTATTTTCTATTCTATTTTAATCTAAGCATCTGATTTTATTTAGATTATATTCTATTTCCATTTTATATTGTAAATATACAATATTATAGTATTAAATTATAATTAATAATTTAGGCTGTATATAAACTCACTGGTCACTTTATAAGGTACACCTGTCCAACTCCTCGTTATCGTTATTTCTAGCTGATAGAAAGGCAACAGTAACTCAAACAAGCACTCGTTACAACTGAGGTATGCAGAAGAGCATTTCTGAACGCACAACAAATCCAACCTTGAAGCGGATGGGCTACATCAGCAGATGACCACACCGGGTGCAGGAAACTAAGGCTACAATTCACACAGGCTCACCAACTTAGGCTGGACAATTTGCCTGGCATAATGAGTCTCGATTTCTGCTGTGACATTCGAATGGTAGGGTCAGAGCTTGGCGCCAACAACATGAAGGCATCCATCTTGCCTTTAACTCGGTACTAGTAAGGTGTACCTAATAAAGTGGCTGCTGAGTGTAAATTAACAACTCCAGTACTTGAACCATCTACCTAATATTTTTATTGCTTATTATTTATTTTCATTTACCTTTTTGTCTAGTTTATTGCAGTTTTTCCTTTCAGTGTAGTTTTAATTAGTTGATCATTCATTAGCTAATCAAATCTTTCTTTCTGTATTGGTGTTTTTATTTAGATTATTAATAATAAAAAACATTACCTGTATAATGCATACAATATTAGTTTATGGATGTTTAGTTTTTAGTTGTTTGATTTTGCTTTTTTCTTTATTGATACATTTTTTTAACTATAGTGAACAAATGGAATTATTTAAATAAGTTTTGTTTACGTAGACAGGCGTTTTTTAACACATTAACCTAATTTGCCTAAATAATCGGATAGAAATACATGTCAACATAAACACATCTTCTAAACATAAATCATCTTCTTGCAACAGTTTTTCTCAGTGTGCTTCAGGCTGATCATATACAGTATGCTCTCTACAGTTAGTAAGCCTCTTAAGAAGGCCGAATACCCTGTGATTACACCGAATCCGCTGAGACGCTTTGAGGAATGAAAGTCTCGTTTGGTCCTGCAACTTCCAGTACTTCTGGCGTTTTTCAAGCAGCTTGATACGCTCTCTCTTCCTGTCTGTCTGCTTCTCAGCCTTACATCTTCTCCTTCTGTTGTTGTTGTTTTTTTCTTCCTTCTTCTACCACTTGAGCTCCAACAGAGAAAGAGGGAAGGATCGACTCCTGCTTGTGACGCTTAAAAGCCTTCAGCAGTTTTGTGTTGACTCTGTGATTGACAGCTTCCTCCTGCTTCGCCACACAGATCTATAAGACACAAGAGCCAGACACAGTGCGACACTGGCATTAAACACAGAGCGAAGCCTGTGGCGGGAGAACAGCTCAATCACAACACACACTCTCTGCTAAATCACTTCTGTCTCTTTATCACTCTCACTTTTTACACGCAGACTCATATGTGTCTATAAATGCAACTCTTCTCTCAGCAAACTCCATGCATCGCTAGTAGATATGAGCAACGTAGGTTGTGAAAACAATGTTTCAGTTGTTTAAACTTTTCAGCACATTTACAGTACATTTTTAATCAAAAAAACATGTTTTATAATAGCTCATAGTAACATGTGTAAGCTACCTCTTCGCAGATATTTTTGAGCTAGTTAGTTGATACTCATTAGCTCCCTGATGAAGCACACATCAATGTCCTCAAGATTACACAGAGGAATGAAGGTTCTGGCAACTGTCACTGAGTTGCTATGGTTACTACTAATGTTTAAGAGAATGTATTCCTAACTGTGATCAAAACAGACTGGAACTACCTGTGCATTATAGAATTTTTTTGCATTGAATTTTATTTCCAGCCAATCAGAATCAAGTATTACATCAAATTGATTAATGCCTTCAATGTTGCAGGTAAAACAAACAAAATATTCATCTATATTGTACTTTTACAGACATTACCTTACCAGTAGTGATTTTGTACAGTGAGGACATTCTCAAGTCAACATCAGTGTCCTAATGTGTAGTTAGCCTGGCTTCTTACTATCCTTAACATAGCCAAATGTATTTACACCAGAGGTCCACAACCCTGTTCCTATAGATCTACCAAGCACAACTAAAGAGCTAGAGTGCTGATTGAGACACAGCCTTAGTCCTTTGCTCATTTCAAACATGAAGCAATGACTAAAAAATTCCAGTCAACTAGAAGTATTATGAATTAGTTTGGAAGGAAGATGGTTTAGGGATCAAAACAAATCTCCAAATACAGAAGTTAGTTGGGTCTTGTGATCAGAAAGTCTTCAAAACTACAATCCAAAATCGTTACTGAGGCTCATTGGAAATATGCTCCCAGGACTGCATTTATGAGATCCAAACAATCTAGAAGAGATTGACCACCTCATGTGCCTTTTTGGGTTTTGGGTTTACCTGGTTTGTGGATTCGGACTTGAACCATAGTCCCACAGCCATTTTTATCCACGAGCACATATTTCTCCGTCCTCAAAAATGTACGGCAGGACGTTTTCCCATGTTCCCTGTGTTGCAAAATCACCTACATCACCATAAACTGTTGGAATCTTTCACAAAAATAATACTAAACTTGTGCATCTGCAGTTTTGTTTCTGTTAATATTTTAGGCAAAAGATCAATAGTTTTACGCAGCCTCATATTTAGAAACGATGCTGGTATTAGTGGAGTATGGTGAAACATGTAAGCTACCCTTCAGAGCTGTCTTTGAGTTGCTGAGTGGCAGCTGAGTTGTGAGTCTCGATGGACTCCATCTGGGAATAAGAAAGTCTCTTGGGTTTTCTCACGTTTCATGGTTAAACCTATTATGGCACATCTGTGCTCACATACCCATTCTCATTAAGAGAAGTGAAGACGGGGCTCCAGGGGAAAATGCAAAGAAAACCCTTTGACGTTTATTGCTCCAAACTGATCGCATTAATATTCATAGGTCACACTTAATTTTGTGTATGTCTGAGTATAATGTGCAACTTTGAAATAGGTAAAGCTTATAAATACAAATGGTCCTACTGCAAATGTTATATGATTTCTTATTTCAAATGTTAATAATTATAGTTTATTATTATTATTATTATTATTATTGTTATTATTATTATTATACTGTATTTATTAATTATTACTGTTAATTAAGGGATAGTTCTGTCCAAATTGAACAAAAAGATATTTGGAAGAAATCTGGAAACCTGTAACCCTTGACTTCTATAGCACTGTATATGTTTTTCCTTCTATGGATGTCAGAAGTTACAGGTTTTCAGCTTTCTTCAGAATATCTTCTTTTGTGTTCAAGAAAGTTCGGAACCACTTGAGGGTGAGTAGTGAGTACATTTTCATTTTTGGGTGAACTATCCCTTCAAATTTGACCATTAATTTTGTATGCACCTTCCAACGTAACATTTTATTTAAAAAAAAAACAAAAAAACATCCATTCATTCATTTTCTGCTTAGTCCCTTTATTAATCTGGGGTCACCACAGCGGAATGAACCGCCAACTTTTCCAGCATATGTCTTATACAGCGGATGCCCTTCCAGTTACAATCACTGGGAAACATCAATACACATTCATTCACAACGGACAATTTAGCATACCCTATTCACCTATACCACATGTCTTTGGACTTGTAGGGGAAACCGGAGCACCCAGAGGGAACCTACACCAACACTGGGAGAACATGCAAACTCCACATAGAAATGCCAACTGACCCAGCTGAGGCCCAAACCAGCGACCTTCTTGCTGTAAGGCGATCGTGCTAACCGCTGCGCCACCGTGACGCCCTTATTTACGTACAACAACAACAACAAAAAACATGTAAAGTTAAATGTTAATTAGAATTTTAGAATATATTAAAATAGTACCCTTAATGTAGCCTTGATAGGTATTAGAGACTCCTTTCGAAAACACTGAATGACTTAATTATAACAAACATTTGTGTGTTACAAAAATTACGTATATAAAAAGTGGCCATCAATGCAGATGGTGGCCAACTCCACCCAAAATATCCAGATAAAGCTGTCCTGTTTATTTATTCATGAGAGAATCGATCCTTTTGACTCCTGAGCATTATGTTGTAATCTTTCATTAGAAACTTGAGAAGAGAGCGTTCAAAGGGGCAGCCAGTCACTTAAGGGAGATTATCACGTTTGTGTGTGTGTGCGCGTGCATGAGGGCAGTCATGTGTGCATGTGCAAACGTGTGAGTATGCATGTGTGCGTATTTGTGTGTGTGTGCGCGTGTATGAGTGCTCTCTTCATTCCGTTTGTGTGTGTGTGAGTGCATGTGTGTGTGTGTGTGGGCACCAGGGGAGGTGAAATTATCCCAGAAATGATGGGGAAAAGGACAAGAGAGGAAAAATGGAGCATGTGGAGCTATTATGCATAAATTCCTGAGTGTAGCAGAGAAGCAGTGACCTAGTTCTGTTACAGAGCTGAACTGTGGACATTATCATATATTTCTCCATGCATCTCTGTGTTTATTTCTCCATAATAGTGTCATAGATGTGCAGTAATCACAGCTTCTCCAATAGCTTCATAATGGCAGACTCTATTACAGTGCTATCAGCTATACTGTATGATCACTCCCACTGTCAGACTTTAATGGGATTTATAACGCTGTCATGTGGAAACATCTCTTCATGCTCTTCGTGAGACTTAAGATGTGTTCACACGTGGCAGATTTGGTTCAGTTAAAATTAATTTTGCTGTGATTGTTCTGTTAGTGTGATTCATGTGAATATATGTGAATGCTGCCAAAAGCAGAAACCCATGAAAACACTGGACTCGATCCACTTCCAAAACTCTGGTGAGTTCAGCAAAAAGACGAAAGCCATAAACCAAAAAAGGGATGTTGTCACAAAATGAAACCATAAATAGGACAGAATGCCCAAGTATACCTGTTTTGTTTTTGGTTTAAACACTCAACGGCCACTTTATTAGATACAGCTGTCTAACTGCTGGTTATGCTAATTTCTAATCAGCCAATCACATGGCAGCAACTCAATGCATTAAGGCATGTAGACATGGTCAAGAGGATCTGCTGCAGTTCAAACCGAGCATCAGAATGGGGAAGAAAGGCGATTTAAGTGACTTTGAAAGTGGCATGTTTGTTGGTGCCAGACGGGCTGGTCTGAGTTTTTCTGAAACTGCTGATCTACTAGGATTTTCATGCACAACCATCTCTATTTTTTTTTCTTGCCACACTTTGCGCTCATTAGTACCAACTGAGCATTGTGTCAATGCCACAGCCTACCTGAGTATTGTTGCTGACCATGTCCATCCTTTTATGACCAGTGTACCCATCTTCTGAGCAGGATAATGCGCCATGTCATAAAGTACAGATCATCTCAGACTGGTTTCTTGAAAATGACAATGAGTTCACTGTACTCAAATGGCCTGCACAGTCGCCGGTTGTCAACCCAATAGAGCACCTTTGAGAGGTGGTGGAATGGGAGATTCACATCATGGATGTACAGCCAAGAAATCTGCAGCAACTGCGTGATGTTATTATGTCAATATGGACCAACATTTCTGAGGAATATTTCCAGTACCTTGTTGAATCTATGCTACGAAGGATTAAGGCAGTTCTGAAGGCAAAAGGGGGTCCACCCCGGTACTATTAGGGTGTACCTAATAAAGTGGCCATTGAGTGTAGTTGCAGTGTTGCTCATTGCAGTGTAATCCAATCATTGGAAACACACATTCATACAGCAGATCTTCATTTGTGGCATGGAGGAATTCATGACACGGTTTTCACTCTTACTAATTTTATAAGATTTTCTCATATAAGAGTAAGTATAAGAGTTCTCAGCTAATAAATTACTATCACATGCTTTATTTTATTTATTTTTTATTTTATTTTATTTTATTTTATTTTATTTTATTTTATTTTATTTTATTTTATTTTATTTTATTTTTAAAAAGACTGAATAATTGTCTTTATCGCTCCAGACTGAATAAATAGACACATACAGTGAGCAGATTCATTCCAGCACACTTTATTTGGTAAGTTTAGTCACAAAATATGTTTATTTTATTTTATTTTGTTTTATTTTATTTTATTTATTTTTTTCAGTTTTGAATAATCGTCTGAACACTAATTGTACCAGAGAAGAAAAAAAAAAAAAAAAATCTTCTTTATTGGTCAACAAACAAACCAAGAGAGCACACTCTTAGAAAGGGTGCACGCTCGTAATAAACTGTATTATTTTTTCTCTTACGATCAGGATTGTTCTCTCTTAGCTGCTTTAAATGTACAGCCACCAAGTACAATGCTCCAGAGAAAATGTATGGGGGGAAATCTAGAGATTTATTGAAGCAGATAAAGTGAATGGACAGAGTTTCAATTGGAGTACATTTGCGTGCCCATTGATTTTCATTATGGCACAAGCAAGCAGATATCTAGTGCATGAAAATAAGCAGTACTGATTAATTGAGGAAATTGCATTTGTTATTATTATTATTTAGAAAAACGCATGTTAGGAATGGAAACTGGTGTGTTACAGTGAGTGTCATTGGTTCATTACTGTGATCCAAGCACCTCTTTTAAATCCTCAGAAATGTCCTAGTGTATATAGTATGAATGATTTTTCTCCACCATTTGATCAGCATTTGATGAATAGCTTTTACCGTGATCAATAGAAACAAGCATCTGCAAACAAAATCTCTAAAGAGTTAAATTCAATACGGTGCAGTCTCATTTGCACAGGAAGGAGGTGAGGTTAAAGGCTTTTCTGCTCACCATGCATGGCTGGATTTATTTGATATAAAAATAAATGAAAAATAGTATAAATGTGAAATATTATAACAGCTTAAAATAACCATTTTCTATTTGAATATCTTTTAAAATGTAATTTATTCCTCTGAGGAAAGGCTGAATTTTCAGCATTATTTCTCCAGTCTTCAGTGTCACACGATTGGAAAGATTATTCAATGCTCAAGAAACCTCTTATTCTTAAATGAATGTCTCCTATTAAAAATGATTAATTTCCACGAACAGCTCTTTAACATTAAACTACTGCACATGTATGCTGTTACAGTTTTGCACATTTTCCAACAGTTTTTTTATATATATTTACACATTTATGTATAGAAACTTTCTTTATTTTATTTATTTCATAGTTTATACTTATGTTTACTATTTCATGTGCCTATTTTGTTAAAAAAATATTTTATATTTTTAATGTAGAGTTGCTATCGGAATTATTAAGCGCCCCTTTGATTTTTTTTCCTTTTTAAATATTTTCCAAATTATGTTTAACATAGCAAGGAAATTTTCACAGTATTTCTGATATTATTTTTCTTATCTGTTTTATTTTGGCTAGAATAAAAGCAGTTTTTGATTTTTTTAAAACCCATTTTAAGGTCAAATTTATTAGCCCCTTTAAGTTATATTTTTTCCGATAGTCGACAAAACAAACCATTGTTATACAATAACTTGCCTAATTACCCTATCCTGCCTAGTTAACCTAATTAACCTAGTTAAGCCTTTAAATGTCACTTTGAGCTGTATAGAAGTGTCTTGAAAAATATCTAATGAAATATTATTTATCCTCGTGGTTGCGTGGGTTTCCTCCGGGTGCTCCGGTTTCCCCCACAGTCCAAAGACATGCGGTACAGGTGAATTGGGTAAGCTAAATTGTCCATAGTATATGTGTGTGAATGAGAATGTATGGATGTGTTTCCCAGAGATGGGTTGTGGCTGGAAGGGCATCCGCTGCGTAAAACAAATGCTGGATAAGTTGGCGGTTCATTCCGCTGTGGCGACCCCGGATTAATAAAGGGACTAAGCCGAAAAGAAAATGAATGAATGAATGAATATTATTTACTGTCATCATGGCAAAGATAAAATAAATCAGTTATTAGAGATGAGTTATTAAAACTATTAGGTTTAGAAATGTGTTAAAAAAAACGTCTCTCCGTTAAACAGAAATTGGGGTAAAAATAAGCAGGGGTTTAATAATTCATGAGGTTTAATAATTCTGACTTCAATTGTACATTAAAGTTTATTGGCATGTTGAGAGCAAAGTAAGAATATCATTGTACAGGGAAGCTTTTCCTTACTGTGCATATGACAAGAAACACTTTGAATCTTGAATCGATGTATTTGTTTGTATAATCCACATTTTCATGTATAAATCATGACTAATAAGCAAATATACTGAAAATACAATGACATTAAACGTCATTAACACAAACCAGTTTTTGTTTGTTAAATAATAATGAAATATGATATAAATATCATTTAATATAGATTTACAGAAATCAAAATTACACTTGAGTAATATAAATGAACATGTAAATGAGCACTAATCTAGATTGATTTACATTTAGACAAAGACATGAACAATGACCCTTTTGTGTTGTAGAAAAGCACTTTTAAATGTAAATGAGCCTCTTTGACAACAACAACAACAACAACAACAACAAAAATCTGCATTGTTAATTTAATTAAGCGTCTTTAGGTGTGGTAACCTAAGGTGAATAATCAACTCTGGTCCAATTAATTATTGTTTATTACATTAATAATGCACTTCATTTTCTAACAATTCAATGGTCCATAACCAGTTATTTCATACATTTCTTTCAAGTGCAAAGACACAAAGCATGTACACAGAAAGCACAGAAAGTATACTCAAGGTAAGTTCTCTTTCATGTTACTGATATAGAGAACAACTTCCTTTGGAGTTTACTTGTAGCATTGCAGCTCTTTTGATGCTCAAACAGCAACGTTGCGCATTTATAGGGCTCCTTTGAGTGGGTGGTTTGTAAACAAGATTCAAGATTTGCTCTAAAAAATATTGCACACGCTCAACAAAACGCTGCTATTGTTGTTATAATAAAGTGTTTTCTACTCTATTATTTTGATGCTCACCGAAATGAAAGCATCACTAAAACAATGTTAGTGCATTTTTCGACAGATTTTTCACTCATACATATAGAAAAAGGAGAGAAGGATTGGTTTGTCAATGTGTCTTCTTAAAGAGAATTCAATACATCGATTAAACCTTGGAAAGTTGATGCATATTTGCATTGACTTGGCTTGTTTGCATTTATAGATGTGTTCTGGTAAGCTGAGTCTGTCGTAATGCTAAATTAGGCTAGCTGTTTATCTGTCAGCTCAGCAATGCAGTGTGTGCACCATCGGTTGAGCTGAAGAGATTGCAAAATGTGTGTTTGCTAATAAAGAACAATGATCAGGTTGTAAAAGTAAAACTAACTAATTTATACTCATTAAAACTCACCTGTAGGGAAATGATAAACCTTTAAAGATAGACCTGGTATGGGGTCTGAGGGGCCATTCACCTTGAAAATGTCTAGCATCTAAAGCATGTGACGCACAAAGCCAAATTCAAAGAAATAGTGGCAATAAAACCAACTCAAAAAGCTGTGTGAACACACTAAGCGCATGACAGCTGACTGAAACGAGAATGTATGTCCTGTGTCTGCCTGAGAGCATGTGCTTGTCCACAGATTGTAGTATCTTTATTGTTGTTCCAGGGAAACCAGAACTAGTGCTGCACACATACAATCCGTAAACAAAGCATAGTTTATGTAACATTTTACAGTACTTCTCGCTTACCATAGAGAAATGTGACAAAGGATACACAGCTAAAAATAACATTTTTTAACTCGATTTGAGTTTAACATATGACTCCCTCCATTTTGCAGTTAAAATAACACTTTCTCAAGTGTGAAATTTGTACATTACTCAGAGTTCATTTTAACACAGCAAGAGTTTATTCTTACATCGAACTGGAGTGTGTGTGTTACCCTTCAAATTGTTAATATATTACCTTTTTTCCTATATTATCAATTAGTGAGTGTGACAGATAACAGTGATCAAATGTGTTGAAAATTTGTCTTAATTTTTTAATTAATCTTTTCAGAATTAATTTCAATACATTCAAATTTTTCCATTTTAAAATGCAACAAGACATGTTTCAAGTTTAAGTAAAACATATTGGTTTGATAACTGTTTGTCCAAAAGAACCGATTCGAGGAAAACAAACGGACTTCCCATCACTAGTGGGAAATACAATGCATATTGGGTTATAAGTTTAACACTGAAAAAAAAAAACCTCTTAAATATATGGTCTTAAATATATGCTTTCACACTCGTGGATTTAAATGTACTCTCTTTTTAACACTGAACAACACCAAAAAAAATCACACTGTATATTTAACACTGAAATCTTAACTTGCGTAATTTGTTTAGTTTCGTAAAATATTTTATTCTTGTGCTCTGATTCGTAGCTGAACAGCCAATCAGAGCACTCTCGATGCCAATTCTACATGGTGAATTGGGCATAAACTCCCTCTGACATAAGTGATGAGTGGTGACGTGGAACACAACAAACATACTCGTCTTAGAAATACTTCCCGATGGCCCAATGATACCCATCAACCGGCCTTCGGCTCATCAACTGTGAGATGGAATGGTTTTTAATGTAAACAGAAGCTCACAAAATTTGCCACGCCTCTGACGGCTTCTGATAGGTTTACTGCTTTAGAATTGATATTGATGAGCAGAGTTGCATGTCAAAAAATGTCATTCAACTTGACATGGCATCTAAAAAACATCAACAAGGTGTGAGCATAACAGTCAAGTGCATGTTTTCATAGTTAAACAATGGAAAAGGATCCCCTCACAGCTTGAAGGTCGCTGGTTCGAGCCTCGGCTGGGTCAGTTGGCATTTCTATGTGGAGTTTGTATGTCATCCCTGTGTTCGCGTGGGTTTCCTCCGGGTGCTCCGGTTTCCCCCACAAGTCCAAAGATATGTGGTATAGGTGAACTGGGTAAGTTAAATTGTCCGTAGTGTATGTGAGTGAATAAGTGTGCGTGGATGATTCCCAGTGATGGGTTGCAGCTGGAAGGGTATCCGCTGCATAAAACATATGCTAGATAAGTTGGCAGTTCAATCCGCTGTGGCGACCCCAGATAAATAAAGCGACTAAGCCGAAAATGAATGAATGAATGACAATGGAAAAGTAGCACATTTTTAATGGAAAAGGTGTTATGTGAATGGCCCTGGAGGCTGTATATGAACCCATATGTTTAATTAAATGTATGCTTAATAGTGAAATTCTGTCAGATAATCTAAATTACCAATAATAGAAAAGATTTCGCCAATCAGAGACTTGCTGGAACCAAAACAAGCCAATTAAGTTATTTGGCTCCGCCCACTTCCATGAGGCTCTGCAGCTTATGTAATGTCAGTCTCACTTTAAGAACTGCTGGGTTCCACACAAACGATCTGTGTTGGGACAGCATGAAGGATTTAAGTTAACCTATTAGCTTCTACAAATTTTAGTGGATTGAACATGAAACAATTAAGTAAAATTAAATTAATTAATTACATAAATTAAATAATTAAGTAATGAATTAATTAAATAATTAAATTAATTAAATTAAGTCCACCAAAAAACTCAAGATTTGTGTTGTTTCAGCTCATTTTAAATAAGTAGTTTGAACAAACAGCAAAGTTTTTGAGTGCCCTGTACACTCTTGAAATATTTGCATACATGGATATTTTGCACTGAAATTGAAATATGTTGTCTGAACAGATACAACCAATGATTTAACAGTTTCATTCAACTTATTTTCCTTTGGCTTAGTCCCTTATTTATCAGGGGTCGCCACAGCGGAATGAATCGCCAATTATTCTGGGGTCAATTTTACGCAGCCGGTGCCGCAACCCAATGCTGGGAAACACCCATACACTCTCACATTCACACACTCACTCAGACACTACGGCCAATTTAACTTATTCAATTCACCTATAGCACATGCCCTTGGACTGTGGCGGAAACCGGAGCACCTGGAGGAAACCCACGCAACCACGGTAAGAACATGCAAACTCAGCCGGAGCTCGAACCAGTGACCTTCTTGCTGTGAGGCGACAGTGCTAACCACTTAATAATTTCATAATTCTTCAAATTTGTTTCAGTTTGATTTTACTTTTTTAAAGTTCTTTCCCTAAAGCCTTAAAGTACACATAAAGCACACTAAAGTCTAGTACCATTGTCTTTTTGTCAGAATTTCATCAGTGTTTTGCTTCAAATCATGGTTTGTGATGTTAAGATTCTCCTCGCACATGGTCAGTTTAGTTCATGGCTTATAAAGTTTTTATGAATACTTTTAAAATCCCTGTGGGAAAAATACCTCCAGAATCAGCACTGTCGATGCATTTTATTGGATCATTGAAACCTGCTGTTCCTCCTGCTGTGTTATGCATGATTATGCTCAAATGCACGATGGTCTTTTATGCAGGTTATAATATGCTTTGTTTGGACATCAGGTTTAATTTATTTGATTAGTTTTAGCCATAAAAATGCCATATTTTTTGTGACGTCAATAACACACAACTGAATGTTGAGTCTGCAAGGATGAGAAAGTGGCTATAATCAACGTCATCTTGGTGTACTTCACACGGTGTGACAGATCTGAAGTGCCAGATATTTGTTGTCCCCTGCCTGAAGACAACAGATTGATATAAACAAGAATGATTACAAGGATCATCTGTCAGCCTGGTCATTAGCCAACCGAACCAGTTGTCGCCATTTATTTTTATTTGGATGGCATAACCGAGCTGCTGCTTTTGGTAATTTGACATGGCTGCCATAAAAGTAAATTGCGGCAATTATTTTAATTAAATTATTTATTATTATACAATGCTGACATGCCTGTGCAACTGTGTGCTTATGGCAATGTGTGTGAGAGAGAAAGAAATAAACCTAAAGGGCAAAATATGCATTTATTTATTAAAAAGACATACTTTTATTCTTTATTGGACAATGCTGGATTTAAAAACAAATTATTTGAATTTGCATATTAAATTTATTTACGAGGCAATTTGCCAAATATTTAATTCAATATTCAAATTTTTCTGTATTTTTGTACATAAACTTTCATTTAACATTCATTAAAGGTTATTTATAGACATGTTTTTAGTGCTTTTTAATATTGTTTTATTTATAGTATGTGCCAGGCGTTGTTTATTATAGCCTTTTTATTTCTTGGTATTTTGCCGAATTATTAAATTAATATGAATATTTTTTCTTCTTTTGTCTTTAATTTTAAGATATGGGTTATTTTTTTCTCTCTTCCATTCATTTAAAAATTATAATACAGTTTTATTTTATAATAATAATAATAATAATAATAATAATAATAGAAAAAAAAAAATAATAATAATAATAATAATAATAATAATAATAATAATATGATAATAATAATAATAATAATAATAATAATAAATTATCTAAGAGACTTTTAATTATTTTTCTTTTTTAATTTGTATTTTATTAAATTGTAAGTATTATTTTGTTTTCTTTAAATTATTAAGAAATAATTCTTTTTATTTTTATTCTTTTTATTTTTCTAATAATAATGAATCAGGAATTTTACATGCATGGATCACTGCTAGTGAGTGTCAGTGCTTAGCACTGCAGGCCTGTTTTCACACCTGTGTGTTTGTTTCTTTTTACTGCTGTACAGTTCAGAGAGATGAGAAGAAACAGACAGTGATGACCAACACTTGCCTGACATTTCAGTGTCCTCAACTGACAATATATATGTATATATATATATGTATATATATATACATTTGCATTCAATGAGCATTCATCTCGAGAGTAAATGGAACAACCTCCTGTACTTGCTTAAGTTTAATTCAATTCAAGGTCCTCCACAGACTTTACTACAGTAAGGCTAGACTACTAGGCTGATTATTGGTCAACTATATTTAAAATTCTGTCAGATGCATATACAGTAATTAAGACATTAGGCCTAGTTTTGAGATGGCTGTTTTTGGAGTACTTGAACAAGGTACAGTCATGTCCAATAATTATCAAGACGCTTATGCCTTATGCCGCATGTCTTAACGCTCCGAGAAGAATATTGCTTGATTGAAAATCAAGTAAACCTCCTTCAGTTTCACTCTGGTTTAGTGATATGATGCTGTTTTTAAGATTGGATAAAATTAAATACTCTCTTAGAGGATCCACTAAACGTTTTTAAACAGCATTGAATCCAATGATCTCATACATTGAAAAAGGCGTAACACTTCCCATTAACTAAAACTAATAGGGAAATGAAAAGGTCTACGCTTAAAACGATAATGCCATCAAACTCAATGGGCAAACATTGATGTTAAATGCTTATGTTAAATGTTAAACAATTTTCAACAACAAAAAAAAAAATTATTAAGCCAAAAATGCAATAGCATTAATAAATTTTACAACCAATATTGCTAAGTTACGATGTGATAATGAGTGTATTATTATCATCTGTCAGTCTACACTTTCATTTACAAAAAATACAGTCTCTTTAACCGTGGCCAACAGGACACAATACACAAAACTGCTGGAAACTAATGTGAAATCATTACAAAAATGATCCCTGATGAACATGAAGTAACCTAGTTAGTGATGTAGCCTAGCAACACAGAGCTTTGAGACCATGTGTGCAGGAGATCATGCGTCCCTGGGCTTTGATGGCATACATTTGAATAGCATAAGATGGTCCGTTTCCATCCCTCAACCACCAGAGAGAAGTGACGTATCCCAGCGTCCTAAATGACTGTTTGCTCAGTAAAGCAGTCAGTTAAAAGAGCAGAAGGCTGTTTAAATCCCTCTCAAGCCTCTGTCCCACTCACGGTGCTAATGGTGCACAGGCCCGTAACATGAATAATGAGCATTACATCCATTAACACACGAGCACCTGGGCTTATTGTACTCTCTGGCCTGGATGACTGTGTGTGTGTGTATGTGTGTGAGAGAGAGATATAGAAAGGGAAAGAATGACAGAGAGGATGAAAGAGATCGTGCGTATATGAATATTCAACATAGCTGCGCCAATGTTAGCAGGCTAATAGATCAAAGAGAGGAAAACGGGGCACGTTCAATAGTCCTATTACTTGCCTTGCCCTGCCTTCACATGTGCACACTAACATGCATTTCTTTGAGCTTTTATTTCTCAGCTTTTGAGCCAATTGTATTTCAAAAAGTTATATTATTAAAAATTAATCGTCATAATGGAAGCCTGGGTCTGTTTGCAATGGGACAGATAAAAGTATTGACTAAATAATTGCAGACTTGACTAATTGGACATATGTGCCTTAGCCTACAGTACTTTTTTTTGCAAAATGTAAAATACATTGCTCTGGGTGCGTTTCGATGCACATTTCAGATGAAAAATCCACTAGAGGGCGCTGCCTACATTTTTGCGAATCTGAAATATATTTCTTAGGGTACGTTTTGTTGTACATTTCAAAAACACAACACGTCCACAAGAAGGCGGGATGATTGCAAAACACTGACCTAAACCCAACCAATAGTGTTTTAATTCAATTCAATTCATCTTTATTTCTGTAGCACTTAGCGCTCGCCTGTGACGTCAGCACCACCCTGCTACGGACAACTCTTCAAGCTTAATTTTTTTAGAAATGTGGTCCATGACAAAGGTTTAATCTCTCGGTTTAGCACATTATAGTCTACGCTATATATTATAAACAAATAAATACTTAAAAACACATAGACATACGTGCCTTTTGGATAGTTTTTAATGTGGGAAATATACCTATATAGAATTATCATAAGACATATTTAAGTAAGTGTATCGCTCGCGTGCATACAGCCCGCTTACCTTAGTAACAGCAACAACAATGTACAGAGCTACCAAGTAAACTGACCACACCAGAAAATTTGTCCATATGGAGATTGATGGGTGAGGCAAACATATTCGATTACAAATCATAAACACAACTCAGTTGTTTGGTAGTGTTATGCAAATATTTAGTTTATTAAGATTTGTTTATTTGTTGATAACGTGTCCCTGTAAATAAGACTTTAGATTTTGTGCCCGAGCCCAGACTAGTCAGGTCGGGCCAATATTTCCTGCCACTATCTTCGGGCCGGGCTGGCCGGGCAGTAATCAAACATTTGTGTGTGTTTTTTTTTTTAGTCATTACTTCATTAGCCTAATTCCACGGAGAGCTCTACACAAATCTATAATGAAAGCATTCGAATACTTTCGTACCGTGTGTGCTTATTTAAGATGTTAATTTAAGAAGTTTAAAATAAAAGATGCCAGAACGAACATGTTTACATATAAGTATATTTGTCTGTTTAAAAACACCCACATCCCAAAGTGTCCACTTTCGCTCATCTTCAAATTGCGTGTGAAGAAGCTGATCTGAGAACAGTGTCTTCATGTGGAGGGTGTTAGTCAGTCACCTGTACACAGTGCGTATGGAAAGCAGAAGCAGCGCATAGGCATTTGCATTTCACACCAGCTGCGCCTTTAGCTTGCAGATCGATCTACCTCTGTTATATCTAGTTACCTATCTATCTTTATATATAAATGCACCTTTTTTAACTTTTTATGTGCACCATGACGCGCAGCAACTTCCTGCGTGTGTTGTGTGAAACAGACGTTATATGAATTGACAGACTCATTGGTTGCATAGTGAATGCGGACATTTTTATATTCATGGTTCATGGTTTCAAGCCAAATAAAGTAAAAGCATAACTCTCTTGAACAGCTTTTGCAATTTGAATAAATTGCATTTAAGATCGACTCTTTGATGCTACTTTCACTGTTCATAGAAAGATTCAGAAAAATGCTTGAATGGGATTATAGCGGGATAGAATGGTAAAAATCGGGAGATTTCTGGCAAAAACAGGAGAATTGATAGGTATGAAGAAAGGATGATAATCAGCGTTAAATTTCCTTTTTACTCAAGCTTCAAGCACACCCTGAGAGCGAGGTAAGATAGATCTAAACTAACTTCTGTAGTTTAAACAGTTATAACAGCCCACGTATTAAAAAAATCAAATCAGACTCGGGCTCATAATTACAGTTAATGTGTTGGAGCGGGTCAGGCTTGGTCACAAGGTGCATAGGCTTGGGAATGATTGGGTTCATTTTTTGGGGCTCGAGCTAAGCTCTACTGTAAATATGCTTAGTGTGAAAAGGAGCAAAAGTTGTTTGTGTCATTCTGCCCCATAGCATTCATTTGACCATTTTAGAAACTACAGTCAAACCTATGTTTATGTATGTTTGGTATGTATGGTAGGCTAAAGCTCGTATTTCAAATGAGCTTGTGTTGAATGATTGTGTCCAAATGGACCCAGAATGCTAAACAGTGTATAGGTTATGAATGCATCGAGAAAGTAAAGCAAATCTGAAAACTATTTATTCCATGGTCTGTTAAAGTTCTTGATTCTCTATCTAGTTCATGGGTCTTTAATAACTGATTATTTGATTTTAAAAAATAGGTGTTATTGATGTGAACTTACAGCACATAGTGATTTTTTTTCATGGTGAGTTTGTTCAGTAATAGTGTATTATATTAATAACAGCTTTTAAACGATTGTTATCAACAAATCTGCACAAAAGCCCAGTACTCAAAGCCGTAGATTTTTGCATCACATACACACACTAACACAAATTTCTTTCTAGTTTCGTGTCTTACTTTGTGCAGCGATCGTGATTCAGTTCTCTTTGTAGTCTCAGTAAGGATAAATGTTGGTGAATATCAGCAGAAACGTGATTTATCTACTGTACGTTTATCACCCGCACATCTCCATGCAGATAAGAGTGATATCAATCTCTTCTATTACCAATTCATGTTGCTGTTCACCCTCCCCTAATCTTCTCACTGTATTCTCCCTCCATTTTCCCGGCGCCTAGTTTTTGACCTTCCATTTTGTCCTTGAATATCTCCTCTTTTCCTGTTATTCTTCAGCAGCCCGTCTGCACTGTTTCTGTCAACCTTTCCCGTTTTCTGTCTTTCTTTGTCTCCCTAGAAAGGAGCAATCAGTCTGTAGGTGTATTAGACAGTGTTTTGTAGAGGAGAATTAGTCATGTGAAATGGTGAGGTACTTCACAAAAGCAGAAAAGTTCACTTCTTTCCCCTTTTCCTTCTCACTTTTGATAGTCTGCCTGAAGAAGGATTGATAAATTGCTCCGTCTTCTCTTATATTGAGCTCTGGGCTGCCGAGGACTTGAGGCACTGAAAGATGGAGAGGAGGAGGGGAGCTGCTAAAAAGATGGATCAGTTTTTTGAAATTAATCTTTTTCTACTATTTTTAGATGTAAAAACCGCTGGAGGGTTTGATGTTTACTTCGCTTGAATTCAAGGAAGTTAAGCTCAATCAACAGCATCTGCAATGTTTTTTGAAGTCTTTACCAAGCA
>CAIGQQ010000001.1:7925853-7938373 GCA_903798035.1 Danio albolineatus | reverse complement strand
ATAGATAGATAGATAGATAGATAGATAGATAGATAGATAGATAGATATGTTCATTAATAATTTTAGGATTGGAAAAACAAATCTCATAAATCATTTTTGTTTCTGCCAAGTTTTTCACGGACCCCTCAGCGCCCTCTTGCGGCCCACCTGGGGTCCGCGGACCCCAGTTTGAAAACCCCTGACTTACACCACATGTCTTTGGACTTGTGGTGGAAACCGGAGCACCCGGTGGAAACCCACGCGACCAGGGGAGAACATGCAAACTCCACACAGAAATGCCAACTGACCCAGCCGAGGCTCGAACCAGCGACCTTCTTGCTGTGAGGCGAACGTGCTACTCACTACGCCACCGTGGCACCCCTGGAATGCAAAAACTTTGAAGCTCAATATCTCAAAATCATTCAGAACGCTGACCTTATAATTCCAAGGTGACGATAACCTTTAAAATGTAAAGAAATAAATAGTCCTTTCCTTATGGTCTATTAATGGTACCTAGGGCATCACGGTGGCGTAGTGGGTAGAACAATCGCCTTACAGCAAGAAGGTCGCTTGTTTAAGCCTCGGCTGGGTCAGTTGGCATTTCTGTGTGGAGTTTGCATGTTCTTCCCGTGTTCATGTGGGTTTCCTCCGGGTGCTCCGGTTTCCCCCACAAGTCCAAAGACATGTGGTATTGGTGAATTGGGTAAGCTAAATTGTCCGTAGTGTATGTGTGTGAATGAGTGTGTATGAATGTTTCCCAGTGTTAGGTTGCAGCTAGAAGGGCATCCACTGCGTAAAACATTTGCTGGATAAGTTGGTGGTTCATTCCGCTGTGGCGACCCCAGATTAATAAAGGGACTATGTCGAAAAGAAAATGAATAAATGAATGAAATGGTATTTTATTGTAATAAATAGCTATGAGATGAACCCTTAGAGGTTACGCTCCTTTTCAGTTACAACATTGATACACAGATGAGCACCTCTCATACAGTAAGGTCTACCGATTCACACTTTCCCTGCACGTGTGCTGTTTTTTAGCACATCAGATTGGAAATGTTATACTGTACCTACTGTTTTATTAACACCTGTTCAACATAATTATTTATATACTGTATATTAAAAATGAATGTCGTTAATATTACTATTTACATTATATTTAGCGTCAAGCAACTGCTTTACCTATTTTGCTTTGTGACCAGGATCAGTGTATATCTGCATTAAAAAATTGTTGTGCTTCATAACAAAATTGCTGTCTGAATGGGCGATGAATGCACTGAAGGAACCCCATGTTGCTGAGGAAGCCTCTGATAAACATTTGTATTCACATGCACTGTTTAAGCCAAACTAAATCACACTTTGGGTTCAGTCTTTGCCGAGTTTGATGATGAAGATAATGTTGCAAACTTGCTTTCATCAGTAAAATGAACTTTTGACCACTTCTCTGTCCACATAACAGGCTCTTTTACTCATGCTAGGATAACGTCAAATAGGTCAAATCTGTGATCTTGAATTTTAGGAAATTGAAGGTTGCTCTTTTTTATTTTTATTATTCTTGTCTTCTTCCACTGTAGTCAATTGTCTGGCTGTATAGGGAAAGAGCTATGTCCAGTAGCTTGTGGCCTTGCAGTTGTAATTATTGTGGCAGCAATGTTATGTCGTATTATGGCCAAACTTCAAACACCTGGTGCTCAAAGAAGACTAGTAAAGCACAATAAGCATCAGGTGCAGCCCATCTCATAGCAGCTCTGTCCCCGGGCTCTTGAGTGGGAGAGAAAGAAAAGTCAATGCTTTCTGACGGACATTACCAAGTGTTATGTGCATTCTTCTTTATTGTTGCCCAGGGCGACAGGAACATGCATGGAGGTTTCGCCCTGACACTAATTTAACTTCCTGTAATATTAGCACTTGCAAGCCCCAATTACACAGAACATCAGCTTCACCATGATAGAAACGCATTTGGTCAGTCGCCGCTATTGTTTAGCCGATTTGTCACAGCGAGACAACCAATCAACTTTCATACACTCCCACTCAGTGTAGCACACAAATGTCTGAATATTGTCATAGCCAATATTATTTGAGAGTAATTAATTACAAATAGAAGCGCTACTAATTTTTTCTACACAATGACAGCTGTTTTTAAAACAGTGCAGCTTTGTGTTGAACTAAACCAGCTAATAATCAAACATTGTATTTTAGATTTCCACTTTTTTGTAATGCAAAAGCTGTAAGCAGTCACATGTAAGCAACTGAACTTTGGCTCAGTGGTTAGCACTGTCGCCTCACAGCATGAAGGTCACTGGTTCGAGGCCCGGCTGGGCCAGTTGGCGTTTCTGTGTTAAGTTTACATATTCTCTCTGTATTTGTGTGGGTTTCCTCTGGGTGCTCCGGTTTTCCCCACAGTCCAAGGACATTCGCTATTCAAGAGTTCACACTTAGGCCCCGTTTACACTAGTGCATTTTCATTTTAAAACGCATAATTTTTGCTACAGTCACGCCATCCGTCCACACTACGCCGGAGTTTTCGAGCCGCGAAAACGGAGCGTTTTGGAAACGCTGGAGAGGCCTTTTTCATTCTAAAACGCTGCTGCTCTGTCTTAGTGTGGATGTTGGAAAATGGAGACATTTGAAAACGGAGGCGTGGCTGCTGAGATTCACTACGTGAATAGGGCTATGGGTCATTGCGTATCCCTGCCACCGGAAACCGGCAGACCAACCTTCACTGTAAACACTGTATTTTTGATAGCCATGGATGTTTTATATTCATTTGTTACTTTAAGTAACAACTCAACCTCCTCATCTGTCCACAAAAAGATCTCTCTTGCTTTCTTTGCCATCGCGTTCATCATTCAACCAGCGTTTGTTGACTAACAATAACCAAATGCCTAGCGAGACACATGCTTCCTGTTTATACTTGAACGCGCATGCCCAGAGTACACGAATGGTCACGTGATATACGTTTCTGGTGGAGTAGTGTGGACGGAGATATGTTCAGAAACACTGGGTGATCGCTAGTGTGGAACCGGATCATTTTTATGCTAAAACGCCGTTTTAAAACTAAAACGCACGAGTTTAAACAGGGCCTTAGATATGCTTAGCATTTATAGCAGGTTTGGCATGCAGTCCCGGGAGAGAACCCTAAGTTTAGCGATACTTAAGCCCAAGGCTCCCGCCCAGTCAATAAGCATATAAGGGGATCCGAGATCAGGTAGGTCTCGAAAACTCCCCTTTAGAAAAGGGAGGAAAAAAGGAGGAGATGGGGTGGAAGGGGGGATTCTTCCAAAATGAAAATAGAGCAGTAAGAAAAAATTATCCGTTTATAGTAAGCTTGGATCGCTCTCATTGGATTATTACTGATTTCAGATGAGCAGCTAGGCGTGCTTAATCATATCACGCGCTCCTCTCGAAATTAGTTTATGAAACTTCACTTGTTGAATAAACTAAATTGGCTGTAGTGTATGAGTGTGTATGTGAATGTGAGCAAAGCACAATAAGCATCTGCTAATAATCAAACATTGCATGTTAGATTTCCACTTTTTTCTAATGCAAAAGCTAGAACCAGTCACATGTAAGCAATATGTGTGGGTGTTTCGCAGTACTAGGTTGCGGCTATCAAGGCATCTGCTGCATAAAACATATGCTACAATAGTTAACTGTTTAATCCGCTGTAACAACCTCCGATAAATAAGAGACTAAGCCGAAGGAAAATGAATGAATGAAAGATGATCTGCTGAAGTAAAAAATGAGCACCAGAATGACGTAGAAAGATGATTTAAGTTACTTTTGATGCATTGTTGGTGCCAGACAGACAGGTGTTGATCTACTGGTATTTTCACGCACAATCATTTCCAGAGTTTACAGTGTGAATATTGTCACTCTCTATGTCCAAGGTTAGAAACTGATTGAAACCAGTTACCATGGAAACTGTGGTCTACATAAAAGCATCTCTGAACATAGAACATATAAAGCAGATGAGCTACAGCAGCAAAGGAGCACAATGGTGCCATTTCTGTCATCTAAGATTCTGAGTCGACAAGTAGCATGTGCTCAACAAAACTGCACAATAGATGACTGGGAGAAGGTTTCCTTGTGTGATGAGTAGGCCCACACGGAACCTGCGCACGGAATTTAGCAGATTTCTGCAGAATTTTAGCCCATCATTGATTCTGTTGATTTACTGGTGTAAATGTGTGTAAATTTATATTTATTCAGTTTTTAAATAAATTTTAGTAATAATATTGACTTTTGTCTTTTAGTAAAGATTTTAAATGAGAGGCTCGCTTTGTTTACTAAATAAAGTAGATCTAATTGGATTCGCATTGTAAACATTATACATTAAACAGTAAACATTAATAAAAAATTTGAAACATTAAAAAAAGGTTTTACTTTTTATTCATATATTATGGTTTTAGTTATGGTTTTAGTTTAGTTATTAGGTTTTAGTTACTCCCAAAATCATTCCGCATAAATCCGCAAATTTTTAACAAAAAACTTTGCGCATGAATAGCTAAAAATGTCAATAGATTCCGTCTGGCCCTGGTGATGAGTCTTGATTTCTGCTGTAACGTTCAGATGGTAGGATCAGGCTGGGCATACACTGTGCAACCTTGGTCAGATTTTTTGTTGAATTCTGACTCATGCTGTGTTTGTGCAGTGTATGGTGGGAATGAAGAGGCGATTAACCTCTGCCAATTGTCTGATGATTTTCTGACAGAAATGTTGGTCAACCTCATGAGGGAATCGCATAGTTTAATGAGAGCTTGATTGAGGTGAACTCAGTGTTTGTGCTCTCACTGCCCCTGCACGGAAAATCCTGGTGCATATAAAACCAACAACATCCCGTCCACCTGAGATTCACACTCCTTCTCATTAGGTGGCATAAATGCCCCCTAATATGCTTATTTGCCAACCAACATTACATGAGAAAGAAGAAGAAGGGGAGTTACGTGTTGATTTCATATGTATAGCGTGACCAGTTATGTCATTGCTGTCCAATTGAACTGTATAATTTGTGCACATGACTCTTGAGCTTTGGCTTTACATTGGACTCAATCTTCCAGTACAGTTTGAGTTCGAAATTGCACTGTGTATTCCAACCTAAGACTCCTCTTGTGACAGCTAGTTCCAGTCGAATATAACACAATATCACAAAGCTGAGATCATTTCAAACTGATTTGTTAAACATGACAGTGAGTTCACTATACTCATATGCCCTCCAGATCTCAATCCCACGGAGCACCTTTGGGATGTGGTGGAATTGTAGATCCACATTATGGGTGTGTATCTGACAAATCTGCAGGAACTGTGATTCTCTCATATCAACATGGACCTAAGAAATGCCTATGGATATATCTCTAAGAAATGTTTCCAGCACCTTGCTGAATTGACGCCAGAAAGAGCTGAGGCAGTTTTGAAGGCGAAATATGACAACCGGGTACAGGCAAGGTGTACCTAATTAAGTGGGCAGTGAGTTTTTGCACAAGAGTTGTTTGACTATAGTTCGACTTAGGAAGCTGCGGTAGCTTCTGACATCCAGATGAACCCCCAGCCTGCATATGGGCTCATTCTTTGTTCCATGATGAAGAGCAACTGGTCCAGAGGAAACTGCGTGAGGTCTTACAGTGATATAGCTGAAGGCAGAGCAGCTGACTCAGCTTCCATCAGCCTCTAGGGAGGAAGAAGCCCAGCTGTGGGCTCCAGCTCAGTGAGGGGGCTCATCGCGGGAGAGCGTTTTTTTGATGCGATCTGATCTGAAGACACGAGGCTGAACCAGACGAATCCTCTGTTACAAGTCAGCTGATCTGTGTCGCAATTAGCAGGGGAGCAGGGGGAAGTGAGATGTGTCAATATAATGAGAACGAATTCCAGGGGCTGTAGGGGGGAAAAACAAGAGGATGAGAACAATAACACTGGTTGCCAAGAAGGATGGTTTGTGATTGTTGCTGGGTGCGTCTGTGATAATAAAATAATAGATCACCCTTAAAAGAAGACAAGGACGTTCTTGGCTTCTTTTTTATTTTCTTGCTTCTTTTTTGCCCCAAAATTATTATTTTAATAAATTATTCACTTGCCTACAGTTTGTTCTATGTACATTTCAGTGGAATATTCCATTATAATGGTCAGCAGGTGACAAATTATACTAACATGTTGTTAGAAAAGCTGTATGACTTTCATACAGTGACATTACTTTCACATCTTACAGCAAAGATACATCTAAAAATACATCTTAGAACAAAATGGAAGTCTGAGAACGGATAAAGACAACAGTAGAGATGCTAAAACCAAGCATTAGAAAAAAATCTATGATCAGCTGCTGCAGAGGAAGCTAGTCGAGCTTCTAATTTGAAATGATGTTCGTATAGGTGTGTACACAAGTGCATGTGTGTATTGGAAGGAGGATAAAATGGGGCGAAGCCAAGAGAAACAGAGATGGATAGAGATATCAAGTCGCATCATCCTTTGAAAGAGATGACCTTTAAATACCCCACCGACTGGTCAATTGATAGATAAGGCATTTCTTATCTTGAGTGCTAGTGCATCTCCCCTTGGTCATTTGGTGGTGAGATTATCATGTGGTATCACTTAAAAGGAGTGAGAAGAAGTAAAAATTATGAAGCTCTTCATCGAGACGCAGCTTATGATTACTGCCTCTCTAGTTTAGTTTGCTTTTAGTTCACTCATGTTTATTTTACGCTCCACTTGTGTTTGAACTGAAGCACCTACACAGCAAACTGTCACACCTTATTCAAACATTCAGCATTTATTTACTTATTTATTATTGTCCTCTTCTACCTTGCGGTGTAGAGGCTAAACAAAGTTTCCGCCACCTTTTCCTGTCTCCAGCCACTGTTCTGGCTCAATTTGGGTCTTCTCCTCTCTTTTGGAATGCTGGGTTAAGTGAGGCCATCCATTTCATTCGAGGCCTACCTTTTGGACAACCCAGGCTCATCCTGAGAACATAGTCCTGAGTACGTTTCTGGAGGCTGCGGAATACGTCCCGTGAGGTACGTCTTTTTGCACTTTTTGTTTTCGCAAATCCACGAGAGGCCGCTGCGGATGCTTTTTGAGATCTCAAATGTCTCTCACGAGTGCCTTCACACCTGCCGTTCTCACATAGACCCACCAGAGGCCACTGTCGGATGACTGTTTGGCTGACTGAATGACTGACTGACCATCCAATCGACTGACCCACCCTCCCCCTTCCCTAAACCCAACCAAAATTTTATTGATTGACCCACCCACACACTTCCCTAAACCCATCTTAAACTTAAACTTTTCCTTAAATCCCATCTTAAATTTTCAGACTTTACCACATTCTCACCCTGCTATTTACTGGTTTATTTCATTATTTGGATTCTGTTTTAGTCTTACCTGCTTTCTGAAAGCACTCCTCACCGGACTCGAACCCCGTCATCATGGTCAACTCCTCTCTGTGCCTTGAGTCCGCCGACAAACACGGCAAGCTAACGGAACAAACTGGTTGCAGCGGGAAAGTCGTCTACATGAGGCGAGCGGTCGGCTGGTAAGCACGAAAAGAAACGGCGTCACACCACCCCGTAGCGTTCATTTTAAAAAATGAAACGCAGCCATACGTACCTCTGACCATGTAATGTGCGGTCTCCAGAAACGTTCGCGGGACTACGTTTTCACAATGAGCCTGTGTTGCTTTTGGACGCCTTCCTTGGGTTCTTGCCTCTTGCATCTGCTTTGGAACCATATGGTTTTTCATCCTGACAACTTGACCGAACCACCTCATCTGTCAATTATTTCAGTCAGTGGTTCGACTTGTAGGGTTGTCCTGATGGTCTGGTTGCTTACCCAGCCTCTACGAGTTTTGGCAGTGACTTGTCAAAGGTACCGCATCTCCATCACCTGCAATCTGTTGTTCCTGCTGCTAGTAAGTGCCCAAGACTCAAACCCATCACTGTAAAAAATAAAAAGTTGAGTTAACTTAAAATTTTAAAGCAACCGGCTGCAAAGAAATTTTGAGTTTATTGAACTTCAGTGGTTGAAGTTGAGCCAAATTATTTTTTTAAGTTGACCGAAAAGGCTGGTTTAAGTCAATTATACCTTTTTTTTTTATAATTATTTTTTCTGGGTTTTCACCTTTAATGGACAGGACATTATTGACAGGAAAGCAGAGAGAGGGGAAGGATCAGCATAGGACCACGAGGTAGGAATCAAACTCGGGTCGAACACCGGAGTGCATGTGTCGACGCACTAACCACTACACCACTGGCGCTGACAAGTCAATTATACTTTACGGAATAATTTGGCACAACTTCAAACACTGAAGCTTAATAAACTCAAAATTTCTTTGCAGCCGGTTGCTTTAAAATTTTAAGTTAACTCAACTTTTTATTTTTTTAAGATATGGAGAAATCAAAATTTAAAGTCTCCTCAACTTAATTTTTTACTTTCATTGAACAAACATGCAGTTGAATCATTTTTATGAGTAAATTCAACTCTGAGCTCAAAAATATGTCCGCCTAACTTACAATTTTAAACTGAGTTAAGAATTTGTAAGTTGGATTTTATACAGTGTAATAGTAGGCACATAGGTGGAGTAATAAACAGCTAGCTTTATTAAGGTGGAGATTTCTCTTTTTTACAGAAAGGCTCTGTTCAAAGCATGATATAGTCTGCCTTAATGTCATTAAATGTACAAAATATATAAAGAAAATAATTTATTGATACCGATAACAAAACAGGAAGCTTATTTTATCAAAAGAGAGGTGCTATATATTGTTTGAGGATGTTATATACACACAAATGAAACATGCATACTGAACTCAAAGACTGTGTACACCGTTACACCTCTGACACACAAATTTAGTTTTATATTGTCAACATATCTGGGTTCAGACATTGCAGTATTTGCATGAAATAACAATTTGACATTCCTTGATATTCTTATAATAATACTGTATCCTCACAAAATGAAAAACAAAGGAATAATACACTGTAAAACCACAAGGACAGAAACATTTTTAAGAGGGAACATCCTCTTGTCAAACAAACAATACTGGATCTGTGCTCGTCTCTCCTTGCCGTGACTTGAGTTATTGGTTCTGTTATTAACTGTCTAGACACCTTATAGTTGTTGTGCAGCTTGTAATACAGCATTTTAGATTTTTTGTGTACAAAATATGTGACAGAGAGCAAGTGCAGTGTCAAAAAAACCGCAATGATACACAGCGATGCTATCAGAAAAGGACATGGCTCTGGAGAGCAGAGTTCATGAAAATAAATAATCCTGCTTCTCCCCGTCCATAACCTGCTATTCCACATCTGTGCTCTGTTCATGCCCCAGCCGAGGGGCAGCTCTTGAGTCTGATGACAACTCTAAATGTACAGCTGGTGCCTTTCATCCCTATCAGCCAATCAGAATTCATTTTACTCAGCTGCCCTCGGTTCAACTCTGTGTTCCCTCTGGTCATGTTGTGGCCAGAAAGCCACAGCTATAAAAAGAGCTTTTTTTCTGATATATTACCAATGGCAGGTATATATTGATACCATAGAGTTTGAATTATGACTAACTCTAGCTAATTCTTAATAATAATTCCTTACATTTATATAGCGCTTTTCTGGGCACTCAAAGCGCTTTACACACAATGGGGGGGGGTCTCCTCATCCACCACCAGTGTGCAGCATCCACCTGGATGACGCGATGGCAGCCATTTTGCGCCAGACCGCACACCACACACCAGCTGATTGGTGGAGAGGAGACAGAGTGATGAAGCCAATTAGGATATGGGGATGGTTAGGAGGCCATGATGGACAGAGGCCAATAGGCAGATTTGGCCAGGATGCCAGGGTTAAACCCCTACTCTTTTACGAAGAACATCCTGGGATGTTTTACGACCACAGAGAGTCGGGACCTCGGTTTAAAGTCTCATCCGATATTACTCTTAACTTGAGTAATTATTAATTAAAGACAAATAGCTATTAATTATGGTTGGCACAGTGGCTCAGTGGTTAGCACTGTAGCCTCACATAAAAAGGTCTCTGGTTCGAGTCCCAGCTAGACCAGTTGTCATTTTTGTGGGGAGTTTGCATATTCTCCCCGTGTTGGCATGGGTTTCCTTTGGGTTCTTCGGTTTCCCCCACAGTCCAAAGACATGCACTATAGGTGAATTGGGTAAACAAAATTGGCCATAGTGTATGTGTGTGAAGATGAGAATCAGAATGTATTGGAGTACTAGGTTGCGGCTGGAAGTGCATCCACTGCGCAAAACATATGCTGGATTAGGTGGCGGTTCATTCCACTATGGCGACTCCTGATAAATAAGAAACTAAGCCAAAGGACAATGAATTAATTAACTATTAATTAAAGTCTAAAAGAGTGTGTCATTCATTCAAGCTGGCCCATTTAAAAAATTAAGAACAAAGCAAGCAATTAAGTTTATTAATCTTCCACAGCCAATTTGTTCAACCAATCCAAACAATCTCCAGACATTGTCTAAAACCTTCTTGTCAGATCACCTTTATGGTGATCATGTAGACTGTTAAAAACAATTTACATGGGTGATCCGGGAAATAACAAAAGCCAGACAAGAACACATGATCCTTGTGGAACGTACCGTAGTCAACATTTGAAGTGGATAAAGAAAGTTTTTCAAAGATTTTCCTAAAACTAGAGTGGGTGTTGTTTAATAGCTTTAAGACAACTTTTATAAAAGAGGACGATCAAATCACTTCAAATGTTGACTACTATATGCAATATATCAGGAATAGTGGTAATTACTAGTGTAGATGGTTCTGTTCAGTTCAATTCAACTGTAAGGCCCAATCCCAATTCTACCCCTTAGCCCTTCCCCTTTCCCAGTTCTCTTTGGCTTGAAGGCGTAGGGCTAAGGGGAAGGGCTAGATAGTCCTTGAAGCGGAGATTTTTCAGGGCCACGCTCGAAACTATGGGGTATGAAAATTTCCCAGAATAAACCATCTACAACGGCAGCATGGCTGCAGGTCAGGAGAAGCACAAATTAGTATTTTTTTGTCCTTATTACTAAGTTTTACAACAAACAAGCATATGTTTTAATACATTCGTCAATCGTGTTTTACCATCATGCTTTAAAAAAAATATATTGAAAAAAGCGCTAAATTTCACTGTCTATAACTCTTGTGCAGTAGTTCCGCAACATACTTTCACATCTGTCACTCGATGACTCTCGAATACCCTGTCAGAGAAGTCTAGTGGCTGGGAATGAGCTTTTTACAGTGTCTGGTTTAATGTTAATGTAGTTTTTGTATAGATGAATATGGCCACGGTATAAATACACAGTATGAGTTATTGACGCATTATATCATTAATGATAAAATTATTTTGTTGCCTTCCGTTATTTTTCTGAAGATAAATACCCTAAAATAACACAACTGGAATAACTACAGCAGTCACCGTCGTTGAGTACAAGCTCGCAATGACATATGATGATGTGTGCAGGTGTTGTAGTGCTGTCCCATTTCTTAGGGGTAAAATTTGAAGCCCTTCCCCTTCACACTCTTTTTCAAGGGCCAATGGAAAAGGGGAGGGAAATGGGTTTTAAAATTGGGATTGGGCCTAACTGTTTAAGGACAAGCCTCACAACGGCAGCTCATCTGACCCCAAAGAAAGTTTCTTGTGTTAATATAAAACAACTCCATCCTAGTAAATGGCAGGCTCCATGTTTTTTTTGGATCTCTTGCAGGTGCCCTCAGATGACTGGTGTGGTGGTGGTCCATCCGACAGTGGTGGAGAGATTCCCTGCAGACGTATGCGCAGTGGCAGCTACATTAAGGCCATGGGGGATGATGACAGTGTTGACTCAGACACCAGCCCCAAAGCCTCACCCAAATCAGCCCTCATTGCCCAGAGAGAAGCCTTCCGCCGCTCCGTCAGCATGGATCAACGCTCCTCCACCACATCCAAGTCAGTCATCAATTCGTTTTTAGTTATTTCCTGACTCTGTGACCATTTGTATTTTTGTTTTTAGGATTATTTATTTGATTTAAAATGTTAACACTGTTTGTTGAAGTTTTAGTGTAAGGTATATTGATGGTATAAAATTGTCCTGCTACATCAAAGAAGTAATTAAATGAGAAATATCAGCTGGAGCTTTAATGGTGTATTCTTCTCCTCAGGTATTCTTGTAAACAATGTACAGATGCCTACCCAAACAGTCGAACCACACCTAAAGGTCACGCTCGCTCCCGCAGCTACACACGCTCACTGACCAGCGCTCAGGTATAACACACTCACACAATGCATAGTTCACATCATAATTGTTCACATACTATTCATATTGAGCTATTCAAGTTATTTGAATGTATTATTTCATATAGAATATTGATTTAAATTAGTTATTCAAATAGATGGATTCTGTTGATTGACTGATCATGTTCTGGTTACTGTTAGGCTGTCCTGCTAGCTGCATTACTGGGTAGTTGCTAGGGGGTTCTGGGTGATTGCTAGGGCATAACAAAGTGAGTTTTCTGGTAATTCCTAGAGTGGTTTAATTTATTGCTAAGGCAGGGGTGTCCAATGGGTGATTGCTAGGGCATAACA
>CAIGQQ010000001.1:7899777-7917330 GCA_903798035.1 Danio albolineatus | reverse complement strand
GTACACGCATATATGTGGACGAAAGCATACATGTACACGCATATATGCATATATCTACACCATCACACACACAATAATCCTTAAATATGCATATGCACGCACACACCGCACATGCATACATACACCAACACAATATACATATATAGATAAAATCACATACTGTTCACGCATGGAACTCTCTTTTAACAAACTGATTAACTAAATCAGGTTTATTGAAATGTTTAATACGAGAGGCATGCAAATAGAGGAGAAGGGTCTGGATGCAGACATGCAATGCTACATGCAATGCTTTTTAATGCACACACCTAACCCCACCCCTCACAGTGACATCACTAGCTCCATTGAGTGCATTGTGTCTGACACTGCAATACTTTTCAGCCTGGGTAATCAAGGCTGCATCAAGATACTATTGGAGTTGTGGGGTGCTGGACTGAAATTGACAACCACTGGTATTTCATACTTACACATATATGCATCTAGCAGATGCTTTCATCCAAAGCAACATTGAACTAAAGGTTTGCATTTTATGAGTTATTGCTTACCATGGAGTTAATACTCAACCTTGGAATTGATAGTATCATTCTCTTCTATTTGAGCTACAGGAAAGTCTATATATTAATCTGCTGGTAAGTCTAATGGTCCTGTTGTTGTTTGTTCCAGACGAGCACGTTTCAAACGCTCCAACAGCGTGACGGCAAGTGTCCAGGCTGACCTTGAGACTGAAGGTTTTGGAGGATTGACCGTCCCCACTCAAGACAAGGGCCTGCAGTTTGGCTGCTCATTCCAGCGCCACTCATCTGAACCAGAATCAGCTAGTCAGTTTGCAGAGTATCGCACTGTACACACACAGGGCCAATGGGCCTACCGTGAGGATTACCACAGTGGGTACACCACTGAACCTGGCCCGCCAGAATTGAGGGCCCTGCCCCGCTCCCACTCCCCTCTGCCCCTGGCCCCTGAGCGTGGAGTGGGAGGATGGAGCGAGGGTCCCCGGAGCCTCCCAGATTCAGGTCGAGCCTCGCCTTGCTTACGAGATGGAGAGTTCTTCCTCCGGCTCCTGCAGACAGAGGTGGAGAGGATGGAGGGATGGTGCCAGAACATGGAGAGAGAGGCAGAGACGAATGAATTGCCGGAAGAGGGTGAGTGAGGAATAGCAGAGATGATGGTTGGAGCTGGCATGGCATGGACTAACAGCCTCAAAACACTCATTTTGATTTCACGGGGTCTTGATTCTGTTGTGTTTTGCCCACAGAACAGTTCTTTCTGTCTAAATGCTGTTTGTTTCGCCCTCTGATTGGTGTTTTAGTGTTGGAACTCATCAGAGGAGCTGTCGGCAGTGCTCAGATGCTCATGTCACAAAGAGTCCAGCAGTTTTTCAGGATGTGCCAACAGAGTGTGGTGAGTGCTTTGTAATGCCTTCTGTTGTGGGCAAAAGGGACCTTACTTTCTGGAGCCTAAGTATATATATATAGAATCAATATACAAGAACTCTTTTTTAATGATTTCTGAATAATAATTTAATAATTTGCTTATGATCTTCGCTTATGAAGGCTTGATGCTTCCTTCGAGAAATACGCAATATTTTTCCATTGGCTTTTAAGCTTTTCAGCCAACTAAAGTTGCATTGCTAAAAACAAACTACACCATGATTAAGCATACATGCATTTTTCTATAGTCCTGTAGTTAAGAAATGTCATTTTGTTTGTCAACTGAACTTGTAATATGACTGTGCATGTCATTGGCATGTCATTGAAGTTTACACAGATAATTAATACACTTAAATGCAATAAATGCAACAACAACAAAAATCCACTTTGAAACCCAAAGGGGTCATTTCCAAAGAGGTCGTTTCCAAAGTTGTCAATTTCAGGCCTTCAAAATGATGGATGAATTAGAAGCCTGAACTCTTAAAAAGGTTTTTAGTAAGCTTATTTTTATTTGATGTAAATTCCCCAATGTCATTGACAAAATGTAGTTTTATTACTAGTTAGCAACTGCCTTCGCAAGACAAATAAATAAATCTTTCTAAAAAAAAAAAAAGACAAAAAAACGTTAAAAATCTAAAAATAAATATATAAATATCAGTGCCTGACGCCTCACAGCAAGAAGGTTGCTGGTTTGGGTCCGGCTGGGCCAGTTGGCATTTTTGTGTGGAGTTTGCATGTTCAAATCCAAAGACATGCAGTAAAGGTGAATTGGGCAAACAAAATTGGTCTTGTTTATGAGTGTGAATGCGAGAGTCTATGGGTGATTCCCAGAACTGGGTTGCAGTTGGAAGGGCATCCGCTGAATAAAACATATGCTGGAACAGTTGTCGGTTCATTGTGCTGTGGCGACCCCTGATAAATAAGGGACTAAGACGAAGGAAAATGAATGAATGAATAAATGAATGAAAATAAATATCAAGCAAAGCAAGATGTGCTGAATTATTTTGATCTACGAATAACGTGTCAGTGCTCAATAATAATATACCGTACCAATCTTTTCTCGCAGGATCCTTCATCATACCCTCAGCCCACTACTCAGGATCTGGCCAGTTATTGGGACCTCCTCCAGCTAGCCATCGAGGACGTCAGGGTGAAGTTTCAGGACCTGCAGCGGCTGAAGGACTCAGGCTGGAGATTGCCTCCTGAGAAGAAGGTGAGAGTGGAGATTCGCTCTGCTCCAGTCAATGCACAGCTCCGCTCCAGTGCCAAAACAGCAGTGGGCAGGAGAAGCGCTCATGTACTGGGTCCCAGCAACTCCCTGCCACCACACAAACACCTCAACAAGAAAAGGAACTAAAGTAGAGGGCAAAAAAAAAGACATGCATGTTCTGGAATAACAGCTGATTTACTGCCTAAAAACAAGCTGTTGATTTTCTCTGAAGTATTAAAACCTAACAAATGTGTGACTAATTTCTATGTTTTCTTTTCTTTTACTATCTGCTGCTTCCACAATGTCATGTCTCATCCTAAATACACTAATCCAAATCATTGTTTTGTTGCAACTTCATGGTGCCGTCCCTTCTTCGTATATGTCCTGGTCTCCATCCTCTCTGCTTGTACCTGTGCGTTTTCGGTGTCCTTCCTTGCGTTTCCGTCCATCCCTGCATTGGTCATCCATGCTGTCACGCCACTTCCCCGCTCTTCCTCTCAGGAGGACAAGAAGGTTCCACCTCCATTACCAAAGAAGCCCATCGGCGGCGTAACAGGCAGCCTACGGGTCGACAGCACCGCTGAATCCGGAGGCATGCTGGTGGTCTCGCGTGGACGTAGCTTGCCTGAGCGGGAGAAATCACTGGATGTAGGTGACCGGCAGAAGCTGGAGACTCGCCGCAGGCTTCTCCAGACCAAACGCTCAGCCTCTTTCCGGCAGAATTCAGCAACGGAGAGCGCCGACAGCATCGAGATCTACATCACAGAGGCTCAGACGAGACTCTGAGTCAGTCGGATCGCTCCAAACAACCACTACGACTCTTCTGCACAGACGTAACAAAAAGGCGGCCAGAGAGCGAGTGCGATTCCCTTTTTTCTTTTCTTTTTAGATGGAGAACTAGAGATGGCCTACTTGTATGCTGCTGGTGTTTGGATGTGAGCTTACACGTCTTCTTTTTTTATTTTGTTGAGCAAGTGTTATTATTCTCCGAAAAAAAGGGCTCAACCAGCACAACCAAGTGTTTGAAGATTGAGATTTTTGTAAGTCCACAAAATATATGAAAAATCTTAGGACTGTTTTAAATGAACCACGCCAACACATACGGGTGCAATATCATATACTACGAGGATCTTATCTTGTTGTTTTAAATAATAGATCTTGTTTTGATATAATCTTGGCTGTGTATGTTTCTTCATTGGTTCCACAGTGTGGCGGACGTAGCCTCTTTCACTGTGACACTACCGCGCTCTTGTGGCCAGAGTAGAGCAATGCACCCTGATGTAATACTGGGCCAGTGCTGTAGAAAACACATGAAAGCATCTTTTGCAGTATAGATAAATGCCTTTTTCAACAAAAAATAGCCAGTTATCATTTTGTTTTTCACAGGGATCCGTCTCCTGTATAGTGCAATATCTCATTGCGATTGCATTCAGGCTTCTTGCGGCCCAAGACACGCTCCTTAATTAAGAAGATAAAAACACAACAAAAAAAATTACAGCTCTGAGGCAACAGCCACGCTTCCTGAAACAGGACAGTCTACATCATCAGACTTCAAAAACAGCAGCGGTTGTCCCAGGGGTGCAGAAGACAATCCTCAATTTCACACTCGACCCGCACACTGAAAAATGAGCATTCTGAGAGGAGAGGAAGCATCTCGTTCATTGCACCCCTCTGCCTTTTTTTTTATAACAAACCCTCTAATATGAAATCAATGTAGCTTGTGCATTTTGCCTGTCTCTTTTCATTTGATGCATTTTTATAGATGATTTGTTCTTGTTTTGTTTTTATTACTTTTTTTTGGAGAAATTAATCAAATCACTTTTTTTTTGTAATCAGTACTATTTTCTAGTGGCCTCATTTTTTCTTCTCATGGCTTCTTGTTACGTCCCTCTTTGATTTTATTCAAGGCTGAAACAAAATAAATTAATATCATACTTTAAATTTGTTTAGAAAAACAAAAACAAATCTATGATCTGGTATTGACCTTATTCTTCAATGCGGAAGTGCGCTCGTTTTTGCAATTGATTTAGAGCTGAGATGCCCAAACTAGGGCCCACGGGCCAAAGTTGGCCCATGTTAACCTCTGATTTGGCCCACCAGCCAATCAGAAAGGAGATGGACAGTTGATGGAGAAGGTTGGGGCAAATCCCTCAAACAGAGATCGTCATCTCTAATTTTACCAAACCTTTTGTTTGTTTGTTCAATTGCTGAGCTACAAAAAAAAACGACTGAAATTAAATGTTTCAATTAAATGTGGATTCATCCGATTTTTAAAGGGTCATGAAACTCATTTATTAAAGAAATAATAATAATAATTTAATGTCGACAGATATATATGTGTGGCACATTGCTAAAAACACTATTAGAACACATATTTCACTATCAAGTGATAATCTATTCTTTTTGTGATTATAAGTAAATTATAAAATGTAATATATATATATTTATTTATTTATTTATTTATATTGTAGCTGGAAGGAAGAAATATATAATTATTGATACGATTACATAATTTTTTTCTATATACTGTTAAATATTATTAAATTAGGAAATTACTATGGCAACCTTAATGTAATACAGTTTGGTATATTTAGCTTCGGCCCACCACCCTCAAGCAAGTTTGGTTTTTAGCCCTTCATAATAAAAAGTTTAGGCACCCCTGATTTAGAGCTTCTGATTCAGTTTCCTATGGGAGAAATGACTAGAAATAATAAACCGCAGAAAACGGTCAAACTACTTGCTCTACAAACAAGTGTGTTAAAGACTATGCAGACTGGGCATGGGCCGGTTTAAAATTCTGATGGTATGATAACCTTAAATAAAAATATCACGGTTTCACGGTATGACGGTATTGTGTTTACTGCTTTAAAATATATTCTTTTTAAATGTCTGGGTAAAAAACAATAACTTTCCCCCTTTGAACACAATTTTTTTTTTGAGAAACATTTAAAGTATCTTGGGGCAGAAAACATGTCAGGCTGAATATCATTCAGATGAATCATTGACTTCTGCGGAAAACACAGATTTCTTTACAATTTACACCTAAAAAAAGAAAATAAAAAATCTTACACATACCTTAGGAACGGTATAGCAGAAAAATTTAGCGGTATGAAAACCTTGACTTTTCCAAACCGCGGTATACCTTGAAAGCGGTTATCGTCCCATGCCTAATGCAGACAAAGTAGAGTAATATATTAATAAAATATCAACTTGCGTCATCAAGCAGCAGAACAAGCTGTTTTTAACATCTAAGAATGAATGGAAGTGAATGAGACCGGAAGTCTCGAGCCAAAAAGATTCAAATGGCTGCACCCGCTCGTACTCGACGAATAAGGTGAATACCAATGGTATAAATCTCAATTCCTGGAGGGCCGCAGCTCTGCACAGTTCCGCTTCAACCACCTTCAACTCACACCTGCTTAATAGTCTCTAGTAGTCTTGATTAGCTGGATCAGCTGTGTTTGATTAGGGTTGGAACAAAACTGCAGAGCTGCGGATCTCCAGGAATCCAGTTTGTTATACCATAAGTTAACTATTTATATATAAAAAAAATGCTGTGTTAGATTTGATTGTCAAGTTGTGTGTATTTATCAAAAGGAAGCATTAACATATAATTATGGAATTGAAAGAACGTGTCACATGTTTGTGTGCATCCAACTTTTAACTTGGATGAATTCAAACTATAAAGAAGCATTCTTACAAACCATCAAGATCATGTTTATTTTTCATTTTTCTTTTTAAAGAAAACATGTTGATTGCATGAACGAGTTTGTTTTGTTTTGGGTTTGTTTAACCATGAAATGAGATGGGAAATATTTTATTGAGAGATGTATATTTTATAAAGTACATTTTTAGATTAGCGGATGAACATATGTCGTCAAAAGTGGTGTTAAAATATGTTATAAAAGTGTCTAAGAATTTACACTTTAGGCAGTGTCAGCTACGTGGACTTAAACGAGGACTTCAGAATCGTGTTCCTCTCGTTTCCTTTGTCGATCTTGAAACAGACTGGCTAAAGACTTTTGACAAAAGAGACGGTTGACGGCCACTTGCCATGTTGTTTACAGGCAAAAAACATAACCTGTTTTCTATGTCTTGACTATTTACACGTGCCTAACAGCACTACGTGTGGCTTTTTTATCTAACCATTCAGTATTATATTCAATATGAAATATATAACTCACTCAATATGTATTGTTCAAACAATCTGATTTGTTACAGCAAATAACCACCTCACTCTGGATGTTTCTATGTAACCTGCATGCTTTTATTAATCCATGGAAGAAAAAAAACTCTATAAAAGCGGTAGGTCTTTATTCCCTGTCTGGAAAAAAAAAAGGCAGGACTATTTATGTATTTATTAACTGCACCACAGTTCTCTATCTAAATTCATTTCTTTTTATTTTTAATTTTAAAATCAGTCAATTACTTTCAGATTTATTTATTTCAGACATTCGCAGTATATGTTTTAATTTATTTGCTGTTGCCTTTATTTTTTATTTTATTTTATTTTATGAATAAAATATCCATTGTTTGATGGATACATATTTTGTAAGCTTTAAAACAGTTGTAATACTTACATTTTTTTTTTTTTTGGACGAAGCAAGTCTAAGATGACCGAAAAGCACAACAGACTATTTCCTCTTCCACTGTGAAGGACTTCCTGCCTTCTCAAAACACTGAAAGACTATGAACTACATGCTGTTGGAGGTTCCAGTGTGAAAAATAGGATGATCTCTTATCAGGGCCATTTGTTTTTGATATACCAACGAAACATCAAGCAAGACTGACCATATTTTCCCCCACCAAGTTGCTTGCCTTCTCAGGCACAAACCAGAAATCAGACAGTCAAATGAACTATTTTGATGGCCTTTCTATCCTAACCAACGTTTTCCAGAGTATCGAAGGATCAAATACAATATTAACGGCTGTGTGTCTACATCATGAAAAGATTCCCTTGTCAAGGCATGACCCAACATGTCGTTTATTGAGACATTTTGTGTCTTAATAGGTAAGAATGGATGGCGAAACACTGGAGTCTTTAAAAAAAGTGTTGGCGAAGCCTCTGTATATGCCGTACACAGTTTTAGCTAGAGTAAATAATAATTCTCCGTAGCACAAAGGAGCTTGTAGCAGTGTGACGTAGACGTTACATTGGTTTCTATACCACATTATTGATCACTGGAAATTACATGGGTCATAGACTTACAAACAATTACTGTGTAATTACAAATACCTTCTCACGTTCCGTTGTATTATGTACAGTAAATATATCTTGAAATTGTTATTATTAATATTCAATGGATTGTTATGACGATTACTGGTATTATTAATGATTTCATATACGATGAAGAAAAAAAATGTTGAAATTATGACTATGAGAAAACCTATTCTGTATTCTCCAGGGTGTTTGTGTGTAAAGAGCCACCCGATTTAGATCTATTCTTTTGTTCGTAATTGCTGCTAATGTAGAAGATATACCAATGGAAGGCGGTAGAAGACAAATTTACAGCTATTGTTAGGCCCATCTCCTCTAGAAGTCGTGCGCAGACTTTCACATGAGTGAGTATATTTCCCTCTTTAAATAGAAAAATATATATGTTTATAAATGTTTGAGCAGTTTGTGATGTAGCAAAAAAAGATTTTGTTTTTTTAAATGTTCATTGAGTTGCTCATAACACTGCATTTTAAGAACATTGTGGAAAATTTGATTATTAATGTTATCACTATTTATGGTTGTTGTATTTTTAATTTGCTTGTTTTTTTATCACATATTTATGTTTGATACAGTGCCAAGGTAAATTGATTTTGTATCTATGCTTTTTACATTGTTTTACCAAACTGCAATAGCTTACAGCGACTTCACCCTTTTCAATATATTATTTCCAGATTTGAAATAAATCTGAAACTCTTGCCAGTTTGTTGAAACAAAAGGATGCAAGCCTTATACATGGCACAGATGAAGCATATATGGATCATGTTTAGTCTTTGGTCTCTCGCCACTGATATGTACAGCTCAATGTCTACTAGGATTAAATCAGAGAGATGGCACACTGTGATGTGGTAAACCTAAACACAGAATGTAATATTGTCAACGGTTGTAAACATTTTCTAAAAATTACTATAAAGCTATTTTAGCAAGGTACATTAACTGCTGTCCGCTTCTAATGTTCTGTTCTGTTTCTCATGATAATACGTTCACTGATTGCACTCGGTGTTTTCCATCAAACTTTTGAAAAACGCCCTCACAAAAAACTATTTTGGTGGAAGAAGCGATGCAGCTAGTGTTTTTCATCCAATGATGAGCTTCCGGTGAAAGGTTTATGTGACTATTTACAGCATCGATGTTGTAATGTAATTCAAATATAATCAGTTAAATAGACTTAAGCATCCATTTTGGGTGTTTAAGTGTAAAAAAAAGACAAAAGAACATTTAAACGCTGGCGCCATCATTAGCAGCAGGCTAGCGCAGAAATTTCATTGAAAATACTGGGGTATGATTAATTTCCCATTTAAACACGGCGAGGAAAAAATATATAGTAATTGAATGCAGTGCTTCTAGTTTGGTCTCAGCCAGGCAGTGAAGATTTTGTATGGGATGACAACTAACCGGATGTCCTGGGGCTGGCTTACTGAAATTACCCCAATAGTATCTGGATGCAGCCTTTATGATGCAAGCTGAAGTCAGACACAATGTACTCAAATGGAGCGAGTGACGTCACTGTGAGAGGTAGGGTTAGGTGGGCCCATTAAAAAGCATTGGATGCATATCGGTGGATATACCCCAACCGACCCAAATGATCGAAGTCACTCGTTGGTGACGCCTGCTGGTCAAAACTGTGTAACAAAAACAAACCAAAACGCACACAAAAATCTAACTTTTACAGAGGCATCAACAAGTGTAAATAAAAGATCAAAACAAGTTCAAAAGTATCCGCTACAATCAAATAATATTGATATAATGAACGGGTTTGTGTAAGGAGAGAAACGCTACCACCACGCCTCATAAAAACCGAAATCTATTTTTTTTTTACCTCACACATAAACATATTGTAATTTAGGTCTTTGTTGTTTGCCCCAAAATTGTATAAAATAATAATAAATTATTATAACAATGAAATGTACAACCGTGGCGTTTGGAATTGAGGCCTTGATGGAAAAGTCCATTTAAAGTGAGTCCGTGTTTGGAGTCACCTGTTCATTTGTTAAAACGCCACTACAGCGACGAGGCTTGGTTTTCATAGAAAAGGTATGACATTCATATTTACTTACCTTTTTAGTTACTTTTGGTACTTACTATTAATATAATTCTTGTATAAACGTTTAATTGTCGTTATACTGAATCTGTGGGCTATTTACAATTAGCATTAGTGTAGCAAAGCACCCCAAAAAAAACAAATTCTCACTTACCCCTCACGTCTTTTCATAAACTCTACGTGTATCTAGGGAACACAAACTTGATTTATTCTGCCATAACTTTGTAATACTGACAAAAAAAAAAAGCTCAGTTTAACATTGGTTTGCCCACCTCGAGAAGATTCGGTTCTGTGTAACGTTAACGTTAGCCTAAATGCCCATAAATGCTAATTAATCATGTGAGCATCAATATGTGTGTAATTAAAGTTAAGTAAATATACAGAGTATTTTACAAAATGTTGTACTTTTTTTTTTAAACGCGAAACCAAACATGTTGGTTGCTTTAACCTTGAGGATAATTCACCAAAAACTAAAAATTCCGTCATTGTTTACTAAGCCTTCACTGGTCCCAAACCCGTTTGAATTTCTTTCTTCAACCAAACACAAAAGATATTTTAAAAGAAAGCTGGAAACCTGTGAACACTGACTTAGTACACACTTTTTTTCAGCTATGGAAGTCACTGGGGTCTCATCACCAATTGCTTCAGCAGTCTAGCTTCACTTTGTTAGTTTTCAGCCATACTGTACTCTGCATGTTACTACCATGACCATTTGGCAAATATTTAAAAAATCATCCATAAAAGTGATTTTGGCAAAAGCACCATAGGATATAATAAAAAAAAAATACAACTTCCATAATTCCACACTCAGGCATCATCAAACTATGCTCTATTTGTTGTTACTACACGCTCTCTACTGGCAAAAATGGCATATTGTGCCTTTAGAAACCATTCACTTTAAAATTAACCGGTCAATTTATACAAACTAAGCCAAAACGGAACACTACATACAACCATAAGAGACAAATAAACGAATGCAGACACAGAGTAAAAAGGAAATAAAAATTTTTTACTTGTTCAATCATGATAAAAATACAAATCAAAAACAGATGAAAACAAATTAAATGATTTCCATGTCGATTCCTAAACATAACCGTAACAGAATGAACTGTGGTGAGAAGACGAACTTAGTCGAACTTAAAAGAAACCAATGTGCAGGGGACTTCTGGGTAAAACTTTAGAAATAGAACATGTTTCTAATATTTAAAAAAAAAAACACCACAACATAAATACAAATGGGCCACATTGCTGACAGAGACCCCTGCATTATTCCTGGGTCTCCATGCTTTCATCTTCCGCTTCGACACCTTCCTCCAGTGCTTCATCCTCCTCTTCCTTGCGCTCTGGAGGTTTCTCATAGGCCTTTTCAGATGGGGTAACGATCACTCCATCCCAAGTAGACATCTCAGTGGTGAGATCTGCAGATGAGCATCACAAACATCAGTCTCAACGTCACGCACACAATGTCCAGAAATCCATTCAATCTGGAATAAACCTAAAAACTCACAGCAAGCATCTCCTTCGAGGCCCAAGATCTTCCGGTATCCTCCGTGAGAAAGAACCCTCACCAGTGTTTGGGCTGTGAAACACACCATGTCCTGCAGAAACAAGTCATCAGATTATCTGTACGTTTACCACACGTGATGCATTACCATCTTGACTTCATCTGCATTACCTGCTGCTCCAGGGTCATGACGGTGTGCACACGGAAGTTTCCGCTTTCACAGGGATCAGTGATTCCTACAGAACCAGGCAGGAAGAGACCTGCGGCAAGCATCTGAAGACAGCGCCTGAAAAACATTATATGACAAATGTCTAACCCTGAAGCCCAGATCAAGAGCGAATATTAACTGCTTAACAAGTAGTAGAGGCTTACCTGTAGGCAACATTGAGTGGCAAGGGCTGCCTAGAGGGGTGGTTCATGACAGCAGAGTGTCCCTGAGAAGAGAGCAACATTATAATTGAAGTCTCAATGTAGTGCAGAAAAACACAACTCAGACTCTGATAGCGGCACCCACCAACAGATCCAGAATCCAGGGTGTGAGGGGCTCAAATCCAGGGAATCGGACTCGAATGTCTTTCAGCAAGCGAATCAGAACTTTCACACTAAGGCAACATAGAAACCAGAGTAAGGCACAAAATGCTTTTCAAACAAAACATTGACTACATTTACATGGACATCAGTAATCGAACTAGTTGCCTTAATCTGAATAAGACAATGATATGATTAAGGTGTTCACATGAGTTGCTTTTTGAATGTTCCTTTCATGATCCCATTTTACATGTTCAAGCACTTAATTCGAATAACATCATTGCATCAACGCACTATCCACATTTCCTCCAGCGTTTCATGTAATTTTGGCCGTTTCATTTTTTATTTGTCAACTTCCACTGCAGTTCGACACTTTCACTTTCATTCAGGAACATTTCATGAATGCCCCCTTTGACAAACGAGGTATTAGATGAGTGTATGAACACCTGGAAGGCTGCTGTTTTAATGGAATTTGAAACCACACACGTATAGGGAAAAACATCTACATTTTGTGATTCAGGTGTCGGTGCTCCTTCACTGACTCGCTAGGTGCAGAGAATAGTGGCAAACAGCCGTGTGTGTGTGTGTGTGTGTGTGTGTGTGTGTGTAGACTATCCTGTCACAAAATGCAATAAAAATCCTACACAACGGTAACAGTTTGATTGCAGCGTTTATATGTCTGTACTGCACTTCAATAATTTGACTAAAATCGGCATACTGCAAACTTCTTAATTTCATTTCTGTCAAGTTTGATTATGACTTTAATCAGATTAATCAAAAAATGCTGTTAACATGGTAGATTCTTAATCAGAGTATTGTCTTGACTGCATTAAAACCGGATTATTGGTGTCCATGTAAACTCACTCAGTTTAAACTTGCGATTAAATTGTTTGTTAACATGATCACAAGTTGACTTCACAGAGTGCAAAGATAAATGGGGTCTATTTTTTCTTTCAGCTTGTCCACTGCTGAATATTTATAAAGATGTTTGATCAGATAGCTTTCATAATGCAAATGCTCATGTGGTCAAACTCATTCTAACGCTGAAAAATACCATGTGATTATTACACCGCGAAATAGTGTATTCATACTTCAAGGTGTTGTACCAAAAACACAGTTTAATATCAAAATTCTAAAGTCTTTCTTTAATCTTGCTTCTTTTTTTTTTTTTACTCAATTGTCAGTTGTTTAACATGGGTGTATTTATTCAATAGTACTTGTGAATCAAAATAAGCATGACGGCCTCCTAACACAAGTGAGCACACGAGAAACTCATTTTAAAAAACATTAAATACAAGCTGTACAGCACCTATAGAAAATCATCATGCCCCTTTGAAATCACTTTTTGACAACTTGTGATCATATCACCAATGGATATTAATATTAAGAGGAAATGGTGTCTAAACAATATAATTGTCCTCACGTTGACTGAGAAGCGTTCTCCTCAAACCAGCGAGCGTGACGAATGGCTGCCAGAGCACTTTGCAGAACCTTGATGTCCACTGCAAAATGAAGGAAAAAAAAAAAAAAAAAAAATGAACAGCTGTTAACAGGGTTCCCACACTCCAAAGTGCTTAAAAGTACTTGAATTTCATGTACATGCGTGCTTGAAAGAGCTTGAATTAAATTTTAGCTTGCTCATGGTTATTTCAACAACTGTACTCAATTGTCAAAAACAACGAAAAATCTGAATTTATTTAATTATAGATCTTAAATTTTAAATCTTGTACAATAACACTGACAAATAATGTATGTTTTTTAAACATGACTTTTTAAAAATGACATTTTTAATGTAAATATTAAGTGCAAGTGAAATATTAAGGACTTTCATGGCGCTATACATATGCTTGGGAATGAATTACAATTTAAAATGAATGATGTTTTAAAAGGTCATTGAAAGTCCTTGAATCTGCGGTTTATGAAAGCTTGAGAACCCAGTGTTAAAATCCTGACTGATTATTATATCTGCTTTATATCTACAAAACTAAACCTCTGCAAAATACTAAAAACAAAAGTATTAACATTTAAATTGCTTTAAATCATACAAATAAAAATCAGGCATCACAAAACTGTAAATGTACAGTGTGGGGGGAAACGGCTATTTATTGTTAAAGACTAAGTGTTAAACCATCAGTGGTCATTAAATCGTAAAAAGATCATCTAAACGCAAACTTAGACAAAACAAGCGTGCACAGGACTGGCAATAAAGAGAACGCCATAGCCATAATTAGATAGTTTACATGTCTAACATGAAAGGTTATAAAAAAAATAATACTTTTACGCAAGTCACAAACAAGATCAGTGTTTAAAAGAGAGTGACATACAATGAAGCTCTGGGTCCAGTTTGCGCAGATTGGGTGGGACAGTGGTGATGAGGATTTTCACTGTGGCATCGGCAGAGCTGATCTCAAATCCGGTCTCGTTAGTCAGCATGGACAACACTGGGGAGAAGAGGAAACTATATCAGTGAGAATGCCAAGCAACTTTACAGGTCTGCCAGATTAAAGCCCATACTCACCCTCAGAAGGGTCCTGGGTACGCAGGGTCTCAACAACTTTATTTCCCAAGGCGGCAACAGCTTCCACTGAACCAGAACACATAAAAACAGGATTACTGATAAACCAAGCACACTTGGGCTAGAAGCAACATATTAGTCATGAAATATCAAGACTCACAGGTGGGCAGGATCTTCAGGATAACCACAAGGTCAGCAACATTGTGTCCTGCAGTCATGGTGCCCTTTTTATAGGAGCCCACTTGTCTTACTTCCTCAATTTGCTGCAAAAGGGATGATCAAACTTTCATTAAATGTAATATATATATATATATATATATATATATATATATATATATATATAATTCTTTTTTTTTTGTAAGTATTGACAATAACAAGTAGCTAAAATGTCTTACCACTTCAAAGTTTCCAGGTGCCACAATTAGGTTATCAATAACGTTGTTAATCTTGGTGACCAAGGACAAAATGGAAGCCTGTGATAAATGAACAAAAAAATTTGCTGTAATACATTTAAAAATCAGTTTGCTTCTTTGTGCAACCAACTTGCCTTAGCACTCCTAATATAACATTGTATGCATCTATTCTGGGCCAAAAATCTAAACGTGTTACAGCTCACAATCATTAGAAATTAAAATAGAGGATGATGGTGCATTATCGGATGAATTCCATCATTTACGCTCACTCAAGGGGTAATAAATGTTAACGAATTTCTTTTGTTAAACACAAAACAAGATATTCTAAAGAATGTTGAAACCAGCAACCAATGACATCCATATTAGGATCAAAACAACACTACCCAATGACTGCTGCTTTCCAACATGCTTCAATATGTCTTCTTTTGTGCTCAACAGAATTAAGAAACTCAAACAGGTTTGGAACAAGTGGTGAACTATCCCTTTAACATGCAAGGGCAAAAGTCATGGAGTGTGCATTCGTATAACAGTAATTGGCCATACCTGTTCAGTGGGGGTTGGACTGAGGTCTTGGTTCCTCTTCAACAGACATTCACTGAAAGCAGTCTCATCAGAGACTGGCTTCACTCGAGGAAAGGCCATCTCACACTGTATAAAAGCAAGTCATGAGCTCAGGGCTTATTAAGGTTTTTTCCCTCCCCCACAAATCAAAAATGCAATAAACGTACTTACAACATAGAAGTCAAATGGTATGTGAGGGACAAAGGGCCGATACCTGAGACAATAGAAGTCGGCCAACAATATTATTACAATAACAACAAATTTAAGTTAAGAGAATAAAACCGTATGATAATGAAATCTTACCCTTGGACCAAACCTCCGCGGGAGCCGAATCGGCCACCTCGGCCCCTGCCACGATCTCCTCTGAGAAATAAAAAAACGTAATTTCAGCCATTGCAATACAAATAATAATAAATAGTGATGTCTAACGAAAACCCAAAATTAAATCAGAAGAATTTAAATCTACAACCAAAAAAATATATTTAAAAAAAATGGGGATCGCAAATTGGAACACAGGTACACCGAGCAGTATTGTTCGCATTAAAGCTCGGCGTTCATTCATTCATGAACGATCTCCTTTTTTTAGGAACACATCGTTTTGTTACTAACACAACACGCATACCAAACCCAAAATCATAACTATAACCGCGAACATTTTACTAATAAACGTATTTATTTATTTATTTATTGTATTAGTCAAAAACCGACACAGCGGATAGCAGAACATGCTAACATGTTAGCTTAGCATCTCCTTAACATATAAATAAAACATCACAACATACATTATTTTGCTATATTTCGGTTTACAATTTAATCACAAAGATTCTGTTGGATTATAACCCTTAAATCAGTTCGTACCTCATTGCGTAAGACGTTTTGTCAGTTTAACAGGACACACGCTGGTGAGAAGAGCTCTGCCTCCGCCTGCAGATAGCCGCCGAGTAGCTTCTGAAAACGGAAGTAACTTCACAAGTTCACAACCACCTAGAATAAGAGTCCGAAATAGCGGCCTACACTATAGTAAAAGTCTCAGTTGAGTTAAGGTTTTTTTGAGTTTATTTTGGAAGGAAATACCAGCATTAGAAGAGGAACTGTCTAACATTTAGCTTTGATGCTTCTAAGTCAACCATTAAGTAATTTAAAACACATTAAAATTATTATTTATATGCACTACTTTGTACAGATGACATGTACTCACATTTAGAACACTAATATTTGGATAAGCTCAAACAAGTAGCATATAGCATATATAAAAAATAGTGGAGATCAAATTACGACGTTCATAGATCTAGGCTGCTGCTGTCACAAGGTTACACTTAGCTGAAGAGTGTTTTGTAAAGATTAGAAAATTACAAACACAGACAGATAATTACTTTATTTTAAATAAATTAATAAATATACAAACAAGCATATCACTAACAAGACCACATTGTTTGACCCTAGCCTATTTAGGCTGCAACCCTATTAGAAATTTACATTTAAGCAAGAAGAAAAGACACTAGTTGGTCTGGTCTGTATTTTTCAGACCCATTTTCTCTGAAAAAATCCAATTTCTTTCATTAAATTCTCATTTAATGTGTTTTGTATACAAAACTTTTAAAACAACATTTTTTTTAACAACAACAACAAATATTATTTCCAGAACTAATCAGTTCAAATGCATCTCGCAGGGGAGACTTGATATGACGCCATGTCAGGGGTGGACCTGTACAGTCCACACATGTCTTTATCAGAAAGCACCAGACACAAGATATGTTACCACCCACAGCCAATCAAAAGCAGGGAATCCAAAGCTGTGCAGTTTTACACAAATTACGTAGATGTAATGCATGTGCTGAAGTAAGATAAGGGTTGTTTTTTAAATGTCCAGTCACCTCCACTGTTATTACAGCAATATGCCTCCATCAACACACCACATCAATTTACAGAACTAAATCCAGTGATAACACAGAAGGTAAGAATCTTTGTAATAATCTAATAGAAATAATATCAGTTTCTTGTGGCATGTCTTAGGTAGGTGTCCAGGCTGGTTTTTGTATTATATATACATATATAAGAAAGTAAAGAAAGAAAAAAAAGTCTAAAACAAATTCAATTTTTAGACTCTTAAATTTTTGCACACACACAGACATATGTATA
>CAIGQQ010000001.1:7884590-7899677 GCA_903798035.1 Danio albolineatus | reverse complement strand
TATATATATAGTTGATGTATGAATTATTAGCCACTCCGTATGTATTTTTTCCCCAATTTATGTGTAATGTACAGAAGATTATTTTTAACACATTTCTAAATATAACAGTTTTAATAACTTTTCTTTAATAACTTTTAATAAAATTTCTAATAAGGGATTTCTTTTATCTTTGCCATGATGACAGTAAATAATATTTGCTCGATATTTTTCAAGATATATATATATATATATATATATATGTGTGTGTGTGTGTGTGTGTGTGTGTATAGCTTAAGGGAGATAATAATATAAATTGATTTAAATATTAAAATTAATATTTAATAAATAATAAAATGGTTTAAAGCCAAAATAAAACAAATAAGACTTTCTCCAGAGGAAGAAATATTATAGGAAATACTGTGAAAAATCTCTCTGTTAGACAACATTTGGGAAATATAAAAAAAAAAAAACATAATTTCGACTTCAACTGTATATATTCTGCATTTTACAAAATTGTAAAAACATTTACATCACTATTTTACTCTTAATTGCATTATCAATTTACAGTTATTAATATTATTTTACTTTTATTGTAATATCCACTGCAATTGTTATTTTTCAGACCACAACTCACACACAACAGTCATTTAAAAACGTGTAGCAAGCTGCCATGGCAGAATCCAGAGACTACGGTAAAGTTTACTGCACCTCTTAATTTAATCAAATTTTAGTTGCTTGTGATTGTGTCATGCATTGTTTATGAGCATACTGTAAATGTTTCTGCCCAACAGTTGGAGATTTCCTGACAGAATTCAAGGAGCAGATTATTGCGAGAGCAACTCGAGTCAGTGACATTGCAGAGGCTGTAATCTCTCAAAGTCTGATCCATGAAGCGGCGGCGCAAAAAGTGCAGGCTGCTGCAACTCAGCAGGAGGCAATGCGGCTCCTGTTCGAGGCTTTGGAAAGAGAGCCAGCCATAAACAGTGTGTCCTTCCATCTCATCCTGAGAATGACAGAACCCGAGCTCATTCAAGAACTAGGTTTGAAAATTTCATCCATTTTAGTTGATAATGTCACTAATTAAACAAGAACTGTATCTGTTTGTGAATTCTTTAAAACAATGTTAACGATTTTAGTAAATTACACAGTAATGTAAACTGTATTTTACTGTAGGACAGTTATGCAGTACTGTATGTTACAGTATTTTAAACTTTTATTCTGAAATTACACTATATAATACAGTGAAGATATACAACACTGAACATACACATATAGCAAGATTAATGTTGTGGTACATGTAAATACAGTAATTTTGCTGTAATTGATTTACAGTAGGTTACTGGCAAACTGCTGCCAGTAAGTTACTGTTGATTCTACAGGACATTGTTAACAGTGTATCAGAATCAGAATCAGAATCAGAATCAGTTTTATTGCCAAGTGTGCTTCACACACACAAGGAATTTGCTTTGGCTACAGAAGCTTCCAGTGAAGGTATGATTACTAGGTATGAAGGTATGAAGGTATGATTACTAGTCTGAAATGTCTGAAAGTTTTTCCACTCTTGACCACTTCTAGTATTAGTCAAAAATTATTTTAACTAAATTGCTTTCATAAATGTGAACAGCCAAACACTGGCTATTTTCTGTAGTTAGCTATTGATATATCTGCACTAACTGGAGGGGATTTAAACTCTGCCATCTGAAGTTGTGAGTTTGATTTGAAGGCTTAACAAAAATGTAAAAAGCATAATGTTCTATGAGCAATTGTGGTTTAACCACAAAGGGATTGTTTGGCCATGTTAAAACAGAAATGAAAGCTCTCTATTTGGTTTTCTGTTGTCTCCTTTCACAATCATAAGAGCAATGTTTTATGAATATTAGATCAAAATGACATCAGAAAATGCATACCCTACATCAACCCACCCAAAAGCTCTTCCGTAAAATAAATTAGAAAAGCTGTTTATTAAGGTGGATTATAACACCAGGAGTAAACATGAACTTGTCTTCCTCTTGTACTTGTGATATATTTTACCAAAATGCATCTTAATGCCTATGAGGGCCAGAGATTTCTGCAATACCATAAGGGCAAATCTTTCATTTAATTTGAAATTTGAAATTTTAAAGTCTGTGTGAGATGTTTGTTGTGAAATGTTTATTTTGCTAGCAGACATTGTTATTCTTTAAGTGAACAATGAATCCATCCAAAGTTAATCCATCGAAGACAAAAAAGTTTAGTTTTGTAATAACTTCTGTGTTTGGAATGGTGGTGCTTTTGATGGCTTTTGAGTTGTACGGCTTCAGCCACAACATTATTAACCACACCCCCCTTACCTTTAGTTTTCTGAGGGAATGATGCACAAAAAGAAAGTCTGCCCACTACTCGATATCCAGTTTCAGTTGTTTGCACTGTTTTCAGAGGAAGTTGCTAAATGGGGAACAATTTGTTGATAAAAGTTGATAAATGATGTTGCGATGTCATTGAGTGATGATGTCATTTATGTAAATAACTGCAACTCAAAACTGAATCTTTATGTATTATACAAAATAATTTGGGAGTTTTCACAAATTGACTGGCCATCTCACCAAAAAACATTTAAATATAGCACTATATTGGTAGTTAATGCTACCGAAATGAATAAAAATTGTACAAAACAAGGTATCAGTAAATTAACACGATTTTTCTGTTATGGTATAATTTTGGCATCAAAAATGTGTGCTACTGTTGTTGCACTCAGCCAACAAATATTGCTTGTGCTCCTGCACAACCAGATAATCTGCAGTTTCATTATAGGACCCCTTATTATGACCCTTCCCCACCCCTACTCCTAAACCCAGCCACCCCCTGCTGGACGGATCAAGAACAACAGGGTCCTAAAAATGCAGAATCCTACATTGAATAAAATGATTTAAATATGAATCCTTGGATTTATATAAAAAAAAAAATCAAGTTAAATGGTTGTAAACAATTTATATGGGTTGAATTTAAACAAACATATTAAGCTGAGCATTACTAAATTTAGTCTGTTTAAATTCAACCCATGTAAATAGTTTTCAAAAATTTTGCTGAAATCATGTTTTTCAGTGTAGAAATGTGTTTCAGCTTCTCCAGATGTGCAGGAACATGCTGCTGCAGCTTCTGTTCTTGGCTATTTAGACTGAGTTAAGGCTGCAGTCAATACTGCTCTTTCGATTTGAGTTATTGTTTTTTTTATGTTACTAAAGGTGGCCAAATGAATGTTAAAAATTCCTAAGTTTTGTGGCAAGGTGTTTTTTTTTAAAATGTTGCTAGGGTAGTATGAAAAGTTGCTAAATCTAGCAACAAAATTGCTAAGTTGGCAACCATGGTTGGAAATACATAGAAATACTGAAATAAAGTCTCAGCAACCTCCGGATAATGACTTTTGGTACTTCTTTAAGCAATAGGTTGGTTTATTTTTAACCAAATTAACATCTAAACAGTACACTTTATAATCAGGGATGGGTAAAAACACATTGACAATAATTTTAAAATAAAATACCAAATACCGCAGTTATACATGTATCAAAATAAACTACAAAATTGCCACAACAGGTATCAAAGTAAAATACTGTATTTTCAAAATACTACAAAATACTTTTACAAGGGAGCAAGACATTTCTTCACAAATCTTCAATCAATAGGCATATTCAATTAATCCCTTCACCATTAAACTGATTTGGTGAAGTAAACAATGTTTGACAGCAACAGTGTTTCTCTGAGCAAGTTTACATGAGGAGGTATTTATAAGCCTTTGTTTATCTTTCATTTTAATATAAATTGTGTATAAATTTCATGCAGAAAGTCCTTTTTTGATCTCTTTAATCGCTGTAAAAAGCATGTAATGCTGATATTGAATTGGAATATTGTACTACATCTCTTCATTGTGTTTTCACATATTGGATGGTCAGTAAAATTTCAACCATCTATTAACAGTCTTACTATTAACAATCACATCATTTTTTTTTATAAACTTTGGGTTTTTTAAAAATTGAAATCTTCAATAATTAAAAAATATAATTTCTGAAAACTGCTAAAATCTCCAGTTTTAGTCTTTTCTATAAATCATGTTTATTCCAGTTGTACTCTTTAATGTACAATATAAATCATGGTATCTCTAAACTTTTCAAATACATTCTGCTGCTGCCTTGAAACAGAAGTCTGCAGTTTTTGACCTATCAGTATAGACTGGAGTGTTATTATATACTGTATTTGTGTCTCATATACTGTATTGTGCTACGTCTTCATTAACTCTACAGAGCACCTGCAGCACTGAGACTAAAATTATTATGTGCTGAAGGTTCCTCATCCCGTTCTTTAGCACTGATATTTTATTCCTTCTCGTTTCTTGAGCAAAGATGCTGAAGCTGAAATATCCACTATTCTGCCATTATATAGTACTGGTCTAGGCAATGTGCAGTATACTATTTTCAATGATTGTTGACTTACTCCCAAATATACTCATGCAATTTGTCTGTTATTTTCTTTATGTGTTGCATTATTTCCATCCATACTCCAAGCATTGACCACCTTCTTAATCAATTTTTTGTTCTAATCTCAAGTCTAGGCAAATAACATCAATCTAAGGCCACATTTTTATGATGTCATCATGTAGACTTATTTCAAAGTATTTTAAAAAAGTTAAGTATTTTGATACAAAATATTAACACATTTTCATCAGCCCTATTAAGTACAAATTACAAAATACTGTTTAGTATTTGAAATACGTACACTCTAAAAAAAAAAGGTGCTAAATAGCACCAAAACTGGTTCTTTGGTCGTAACGAGGGGGGAACCTTTTCTGGTGCTATACAGCACCTTAAAAAATAGGTGCTATATAGTAGTTTTGTCAAATGGTCCTATGTAGCACCTATATTTTAAGGTGCTCATAATGTTACTTTACCCTTTCCACAAATAAAACAGGCAAAAGAGTTATGAGAATTAGCTATAAGAACAAGTGCTTACCAGTAGTAGTGGTGCTATATAGCACTTTAACCCCCCAAAGAACCACTGAAAAACCTTTATGGTGCTTTAAAGGTTCTTTACACAGTAAAAGTGCTATATAGCACCTCAACCACCTTAAAGAACCACTGAAGAACCACTGAAGAACCTTTATGGTGCTTTAAAGGTTCTTCACACAGTAAAAGTGCTAAATAGCACCTCAAATTCTGTAAAGAACTACTGAAGAACCACTGAAGAACCTTAATTTTTAAGAGTGTATTTGAAATATATGTATAATTAAATACTGCCCATCACTGCTTATAACAATAGCAATGCAGCTTTGTATATAATAACATATTTGTGTAAATCTTTTACAGAGTGGAGACAACGCAACACTAAACACACACAAACAGAGACAGGAAGTCCCCCCAGTTCTCCCAGAGAGAAAAGGAGAATAGATGACAAGAATGGGCTTTCAAGTGACATTCAGAAGAGAAAAGACTCACTAAAAAGGCGTAGATTTGAGACGATGCGTGCTATTGAGCAGATCGAGAAACTATGGGAAGGAACCAAACAAGAAAGAACTGAGATAGACAACATGAGGCAGAGGATTCAGAGACAACAAGATGAAATAACCAGAATGACCACAGAGAAAGGGCAACTGGAGAGAACCATCACTCACATGAAAGCTGAGATAGATCACATCCGGGAAAGAATGGATCGGAATAAAGAAGAGGTAAACAGAGAGAGGGAGAGGGTTGAGCAAATGAGGTCTGACCTCCAAACAGAGCAAAGCAGCTTAGAGCAAAAGCGTGATGAAATAATGATAGAGCGACAAAACTTGGAGATGATCAGATATGAAACTTTGAGACAGAAGGAGGAGTTGGAGAGCAACCGCGAAAGCACAAAGCATGAGATGGAACGCATGGAACAAATGAAAAGTGCCATACAAGTTCAGATTAATGAGATTGAAAAGAAGATTGGTGAAACACAGAAAGCAAAGGGTCTGATGGAACAGATGAAAGCTGAAATAGAGGATGAGAAAAATGAGTTGGAGAAGAAGAAGGATGACATCAAGAGACAAAGAGATCAATTTGAGCAGATTAAACTTGACCTCCAGCAAGTGAAAATGGAAATGGAGCAAAGGTGGCACGAAACAGAGAAGGAAGGAATGGAACAGAGAGCAGTAATCCAAAGGGAGAAAGAGCAGCTGAAATACCTTCAAGACGAGATCCAAAGAGTGAGAGAAGAGGTTGAAAGAAACAGGGAGTTTTCAAAACAAGAGCATGCACGAATAAGCCAGCTAAGAGCTCAGGCACTTGAAGAAAACAACCTCATTGAAAATAAATGGCATGATGTTTTAAGAAAAGAAAAGGATCTGGAGGAGATGAAACATGAAATTGAAAGAAGTCAAGAGGAGCTGATGATGAATGGAGAGCTGGTCAAGAAGGAATGGGAAAAGATTGAACAGGCCAAAGTGGACATACAAAGCCACATGATTTCTATGGAGGGCAGAGTTGATGAAATAAAAAGAGAAAGTGAGAGGCTCAAACATATGAAGACTGAGATGCAAAGAGACAAGGATGTCTTAGAAAAACAGAAGGATGATATACGGAAAGCTAAAGAAGAAACAGAGAGGAAGAGGTATGAGATTGTGACAGAGGAGCTGGAGCACAGAGCTCGACTGCAGAGAGAGAGAGATGAGTTGGAGAGTATAAGAGCAGAGATGCAAAGAGTCAATGATATGGAGAAAGCAAAAATACTGAAAGAGAAAGAAGAAAGCATTAGGATAAGAGAAGAAGCCAGACAAGAAAGAGAAACAACAGAACAAGTCAATGCAGAGATCAAGGCTGAAAAAGAACGCTTGAATCGAAGACAAGAAGAAATGCTGAGGGAGAGACAGGAGCTGGAGAGAATTAAACACGAAACATTGAGAGCCAAGGAAGAGATTGAAAACAGTCAGGGGGTCACGATAAGAGAATATGAGAAAATGGAAAAAATGAAAGCTGAAATTCAAGGCCAAATCGAGGATATTGAGAAGAAGGTTGAGGAGATTCAAAATACCAAAGAACAAATGGAAGAGGCAAAGGTTGAGTTGGAGGAAGAGCGAGAGGATCTGGAAAGAAAGAGAGATTTGGTGAACAGAGAAATTGAACAGGCTGAGTTCCTTCGAAATGAGATCCTCAGAGTAAAAGAAGAAATGGAGAGCAGGTGGCGTGAAACGGAGACAGAGGAAGTCGAACTCAGGACAAAAACCCAACATGAGTTGGAAAGACTGGAAAAACTAAGAGAGGAGACAGAGAGATCACAGAAAAACATTGAGGAGAGCAAGATGGAGCTTATGCTGTGGAAGGAAAGCCTTGACAAACTGAAGGGGGAGACTGAGGAAGACAAACATGTCGTTATCATGCAGATGAATGAAGCTAAGGCAAAGGAAGAACAGCTAACAATGGTGATTAAACAGTTGGAGATTGAGCGAGGAGAAATTATCATCAGCAGAGAAAAGGTTAAAGAAGAAGCAGAAGAAATCGACAGAATGAGGATTGAGCTACAAAGACAACATGCAGAGATGGAGGACTGGTTTAGAGTGGCGAATAAAGAAAAAGAGGAGGCAAACCTTGCAAAACTAGCAGTCCGTGAGGCTGAGATGCTCTTAAAAAAGCAAATGGAAGAGTCAGAAAAGAGACGGTATGAAACAATAACAGAGGCTCTGGAGCAAAGAGATCAAATACACAAGAAAGCAGAAGAATTAGAACAAATAAATAAAGAGATACAAAGAGCAAGACAGGAGCTAGAAAAGATGAAGTATTTTGAGAAGGAAAGTCTGCAGAAAATGTTGGAGGATACACAGCAAGAGAGAGTGTTTGTCGAGCAAATCAAAACAGATTTGCTGAAGAACAAAGAAGATCAAGACAAATGTTTATCTGAGATGGACAGTGAGAGAAAGGAGCTAGAACAGATAAGATTTCAGGTTGAGAATGAGAAGAAAGATCTAGAACAACAAAGGTATGAGATGATGAGATATGATGTAGAACAGAGTGCTCAGGTGCAGAGACAAAAAGAAGAACTTGAGAAGATCAAAACTCAGCTAGTTATTGAGACAGAAACCATGAACAGAAGCAGAGAGTTAGCGCGACAGGATAGAGAGAAAGCCGAAATTCTTATCACTGAGATTCAGGAACAAAGAGAGGATGTGAATAAAAGGTTAGAGGAGACAAAACAACGAGAGGACGCGTTAAGGCTCATGAGAAATGACATGGAGAATGAGAGAGAAGATCTGGAGAAGATACGTGTGGAAGCGCTTAGAGGTAAGGACACTTACAAAGAGGTCAAGGAGGAGATTAACCATGTAAGAGCAGAAATAGAGAGGTTGTGGGATGAAGCTGAAAAGGGTGATCAGGAGGAACGTGAGAAGATAAACAAGGAAAAAGAGGAGATGATAAGGAAGATGGAGTCAATGAAGAAAGAGATGGGTGAGATTGAAGACATGAAGGTGGAGTTGACAAAGCAGAAGGAGAACATTGACATGAAGATGGAACATGCAAGGCTGGAAATGACTAAACTTGAATTGATGAAAGCAGACCTCCAGAGACAGAAAGAAGATATCGAGAACCAAATGATGGCAGCAAAGAGTGAGAGACACCAGATGGAACTGATGAGGACTGAAATCTTAAAACAAAAAGAGGATGTTGAAAGGAAAATGGAGATAGCGAAAGCAGAGATGGAGAAAATGCAACATGTCAAAGACGAAATTCAAAAACAAAGAGAAGAGTTGGAGGAAAGGATGCAGAAAACCAAACGAGAGATTGGAGAAATGGAGCTGATGAAGAGAGAAATGGAAGGGAAGAAGAAAGAACTTGACCAAAGGATGAAGTTGACCATGAGGAAGAAGGAAGAAATGGAACGACTGAAGATGGAAATACAAAAGGCAAAAGATGATATGGAGTTTAAAAGAGTGGAGACAGAGAGGCAGAAATATGAAATGGAGCAAGTTAAAGCTGAAATCCAAAGAGCGAGGGAAGAATTTGAACTTAGGGTGGAGGAGAGAGATTTGGAGGAGGAGAAAGAGCAGATGAATCTCACAATAATCAACCTCATTCAGCAGATCGAGGCGACCAGAGAAATGGTGCACAAAACAAAATTCCAGTTTGAAAATCGAATGGCAGGAAGCCAAATGGGGACAGCAGACCAAGAGGAGATGAATGCTGAGTTGCAGAGGCTCATCCTGGAGATCGAACATATCCGAGAAATGCTGCGAGGTCTTAAGGGGGAGGTGGAACAGAACAAGGAAATGATGAAGAGAGATAGGGATGAGATTAGGCTGTTGAAAATTGAAGTTCAACGGAGGAGAAGAGAGATTGAATACAGAGAGGAAAAGATCATGAGAGAACAAGATGAACTAGAACTCATGAGGAAAATGGTGCAGCGCCAAAGAGAAGAGCTGGAGGAGAGACTGGAGGAGGTCATTAAAGAGAACGACAGGGTGGAGCAGATGAGAGAAGATGTGGAAAAAACCTTGAAGGACATAGAACAGGCAAAAGCAGACATAAAACGACAGAAAGAAGTCATCACTCAAGAAAAGGTAAGTCATGATTTATCATTTGGCAAAATCTTTCAAATATTATTTTTTATTATCAATACTGTCAGCAACAACTGGACTCTTTAAGTAAACAAGAAGTGCGTTATGCAATGAATTTCAGTTAAAAAGGGGAATTTTGAGTAAAACGAGCCACGCTGACATTAAAACAAATCTACAAAACACAAGGGGCATGTAAAAAAAAAAAAGTAATTTAGCGTAAACTTTGTTCAGTATATTGTTCATCTACATAATATTGGAACAAGAAGCAAATGCAAACAAGGAACATTTATTTCAGGTTCAACCAGTCATCGTTGCCACCAAAAGCTCAGAGTATGCCAAAACAGAAGAACCAGGAGCCATTAAAAGTTACACAGCAAGTGACCTTGAACTCAGTGCAAGTATTCAGAAAGAAAGACAAGAACTGGAACGATATAAAGAAATAATTTTAAAGGAAAAACATGAACTAAAGAAGATAAATGAAGATGTAAAAGCGGTAAAGAATAAAGCTGAAGAGAGAATGACCAAACTGCAAGAGGAGGAGAAAGAGATGGAAACAAAACGAGTGAGTCTACAAAACTGGGAAAGACTGCTGCAGACTGAGAAAGAAGAAAACCAAAGAGGTTTTGATGCAATATGGAACGAGAACCAGCAACTGAATCAACGAAAACAACAACTGGACATCATGGAACTAAATCTACAAAGTGAGAAAAGCGAACTGGAATCCAAAAAATCGTTGGCGATTAAACAAGTTGATGCTCAAGTCCAAACTGATTTGATGGAAGATGCTGGTGAATATGATATGGCACTGTCCATAGAGGAGCTTGATAAGGAAAGACAATTTCTAGAATATTTCAAACAAGAATTGCTTGCACAAAGATGTACAATGGAAAGACAGATGTCGGAAATAGAACTGAGCAGGGATGAACTTTCTCTCAGAGAAGCTACACTACAAACAGCAACGCAAACCACAGCAGACATGGAGTTACAATTGGAGCTGCAAAAGCAAGACCTGGAACGAACAAAAGATGAGATGGAAAGGACGAGGTTAGAAGTACAGAAAGGATGGGTTGACCTGCAGACTGAAATTGCAGAAAGCAGAGAAAAAGAAGAGATGGTAAGAATAGAATTAGAGAAAGCAAGAGATGTTCTGAATCACATTCGACAGGATGTAGAAAAGGAAAAGCAAACCATGGAGGCTGAACTAAAATTTACTTTAGCTAAAGAACTTGAGAACATAGAAGCTCAGCGGAAATTAATGGAGGATGAAAAGAGAACATTAGAGAACATGAAATATGAGCTGCAGAGAGAATCGGGCTATACTGACAGATCAAAACATAGCCTGCATGAAGAAAGACAGAATCTGGAAAAATTGGCAGAGAAGCTTAAACAAGAATGGGAGGATCTTGAAAAGAAAAAGCATGACATGCAACAAATACAAACAGAGATATCGAGAGAAAAGAAAGCTCTAGAAAACTTGAGGGAATTAAATGAGTTGACACTAAACAAGATCAAAACAAAGAGTGACGCTCTTAAAAAGATAAGTGAACTCAATTCACAACAAAAAGATGAAATTGAGAACGAGAAGGTAAAGATTAAAATAAGAGAATATGACCTGCAGCAAATGCAGACTGCTCTTAACAGACAGCAAAAAGAAATGCAGGATATCCAGAATGCAGTTTTTATGGAAAAAGGTGAACTTAAAAAAAGCCAAGATGAAATTGCAGAACAGCTAAAACAGGTCGGTGACATGATGCAGTTCACGCAAAATGAAAAAGACAATCTTGACAGAGAAAGGGCGGCTATGATTGAACAGAAGCAGCAGATGGAGAGCAACATGACACATCTATTAAACAAAGAGCTAGAAACTGTAGAGCTTGTGAAAAAAGAAGTACTAAATGAGAAGCGACTTCTTGAAGACTGCAGAACAACTTTAATGAGAGATATACAAAGCCTGGAGCAAACGAAAATCAATTTGGAGAGAGAGAAAGAAGAGATAAAACTGCAAAGACAAAGTATTGCAGAGGAGAAAGACAAGCTGGAATCTGTGCTACAAACATTAGCTGAAGATACCAAGAAGCTAAGAACAGATACTCTAGCTGAAAGACAGAAACTAGAGGACACTGCGGTTGAACTTCAGAAAGAGAGAGATGATATTATGAATATTGCAGAAGAGACAAAAAGAAAATGGGATGACATGGAAAAAATACGAGTTGATATCGAAAAGCAGGAAAAGACATTTGAGGTACTCAAGGCTGATATGCAAAAAGAAGCAGCCGTCATTGAAAATCAAAGGCAAGCTGTTCAAAATGACATACAAAATGTAAAAGACATGGAGGTTCAAATTCAAAAGGAGAGACAATACATGGATAGACTAGTTGAAGAGATTGAAAAGAGGTCAAGAGCTCTTGATGAGATGCAAATGGAGGTTGACAAACAGAGGAGGGAGGTTGAGTCTGAAAGAGATGAGCTTGAACAGGAAAAATCGAAGCTTGGAGATGTTGAAGATGAATTTGCTCAACAAAAAGAAAAGAATAACATTATACAGGAAGAGATACAAAAAGAAAGAGACAATCTAGAGCAGCTGGGTGAAACCATCTCAAAACAAAGGAGCCTTTTTGAAATCGAAAAAGAACATTTAAGACTGAGAGAAAATGAGGTTGAATATAAACAGAAACAAATGGATGAGTTGCAGAACAGATTAAGCATGGAAAAGATGCAAGTTGAGCAGATGCAAGCTGATAAAGATCAACAATGGGAAAAAGCAGAATATGTAAAGACTGCAAGTGACAGAGAAACAACAGCTGTGGAGAAACAAAGACAAGAAACAGAACGTTTGAGAGAAGAATATGAAAATATGGAGATACAAAAGAAACATGTAAACGAGCAAAGGGAATTATTTGAAAGCCGCATGAAGTCATTGGAAATGGAAAAGGAAGCAATGAAAAAATATAAGGGAAAACTGGATAAAGAATATGAAGACTTGCAGTTCCAGAGGCAATTGTTTGAGAAAGAGATACAGCAGATGAGAACTGAGCTTCAGACCGAAGCGGATAATATTGAGAGAATAAAGAAAGAGCTAGAAATACAAGAGCCAGCCGTTGACACCGAAACTAAGTCAGAGATGAAAGATCTTGAAAAACAACTTGAATCCCAAACTAGACAACATGAAATACAACTGGCGGAGATACAGAAAGAGAGGGAGATTCTTGAGCAGTTGAAATTAGACTTATCTGAACAGAGAGATGATCTAGAAAAAGAGAGGGATCATATTGAGAAGGAAAGAGCAGACATCAGTTTGAGAGAAGAACTGAAAGAGCAGAGTGAAAAAGAAGGAATTGACAACACCAGGATAAGGATAAAGAAAGAAATGGATGAACTGGAACAAACAAGACTTAATGTGGCTAAAGAGCTGGAGAACAATAAACTTCAGAAACAAATGATTGAGGATGAGAGAGACAAGATTGAGCAAATAAAAGCTGAGCTAAAAAGAGAAGCTGAAGATGCTGAAAAACAAAGGCTAGACATAGAAAATGATAGACAAAATAATGAAGAAATGGTAATCAAACTTCAAAATGAAAAGAAAGAATTAGAGACATCGACTGGCAGGATCAGAGATCAGGAAGCAAATCTAACAATACAAAAACAAAAGCTTGAATCTGCTAGAGACGATCTTGAAAAAGAAAGGCTTGACCTGGAGAAAACTAAGACAGAGATGAAAGACCTTGAAAAGCAACTTGAATCCCAAACTAGACAACATGAATTACAACTGATGGAGATACAGAAAGAGAGGGAGATTCTTGAGCAGTTGAAAATGGACTTATCTAAACAGAGAGATGATCTAGAAAAAGAGCGGGATGGCATTGAGAAGGGAAGAGCAGACATCAGTTTAAGAGAAGAACTGAAAGAGCAGAGTGAAAAAGAAGGAATTAACAACACCAGGATAAGGATAAAGAAAGAAATGGATGAACTGGAACAAACAAGGCTTAATGTGGTTAAAGAGCTGGAGAACAATAAACTTCAGAAACAAATGATCGAGGATGAGAGAGACAAGATTGAGCAAACAAAAGCTGAGCTAAAAAGAGAAGCTGAAAAGACAAAACTAGAATTACAAAATGAAAGACAGAAGCTCGAAGAAGCAACAACTAAACTTAAGAAAGACAGGGAAAATGTGGACAGTCTTGCAGAGGAACTTGAGAGGAAACAAATGGCCCTAGAAAGCATGCATCAAGAAACAGAAATGCAAAGGAAGGCAAACGAGTCTAATAAACAGATGCAGGAAAGAGTTCTGACTGAGCTGAAGAAAACTGTGACAGATATAGCAGGAGCCAAGGAGGATCTGGAAAACCAGCTTATTGAAGAAAGAGAGAAAAACCAGTTAAAACTGGCAGAAATACAGACAGAAAGAGACATGCTGCTTCTGCTAAGACAGAGCATTTCAGAGCAACAGGATGAAATTGGGAATACGAGCAAACAACTGAGACAGAAAGAGACTGACCTTGAACATCTCCAAGCTTTTATTTATAGACAGCAAGATGACATGGAAGCCACAAGAAAGGCTGTCACAGCTGAAAAATACAGACTTGAAGGACAAAAAACTGAAATAGACCAACTGCAGAGAGAAGTCAATCAAATTAGGGAGTATGTAACTAAAGAAAGGGCAAATCTGGAGAAAGAGAAGTCTGAAATCATAGCTCAAAAACATCAAATGGATATTGAACTAAATAATGAAAGGGGATTAATTGAAGAAAGAACCCAAATGCTGAACACATACAAGATTGAAATGGACCAAAAGAGAGCAGCATTAGAGGGAGAGATGAAAGAGCTTAAAAGTCAAAAGCAAGCAATTCAAGAACAGAAGGACAAGTTAGAACAGATGAAAATTGAGCTGGAAACAGAAGCTGATGATGTCAGAAAGATTAAAGAAGAGACAAGAAATGAAAGGCAGAGTTTGGAAAAGATGGCAGAAAACCTTCAAAAAGAAAAAGAGGATCTTGTTCATCTTGCTGAAGATACAAAGAGAAAGGAGGATGAAATGAAAGTGTTACATGAGTTAGCATTAGCAGACATACAAAAAGAGAAATACAATATTGAGCAAATGAGAGAAAGCATCTTTAAAGAAGCTGAAATTATTGACAGCGAGAAAGAGAAAATGACATTCAGAGAAGGTGAACTACAGCAAATGCAAGCAGAGATTCATAAACAACAAACTGAAATGGAAAACAGAAAGGACATAATTGAAAATGAACAAGCAGCAATGACCAAGAAAAATCAGGACATGATGATTGAGCTGAAAAAGCAGTTGGAGGATGTTGAGATCAAGTTGAAGGAGGTGGTGACTGAAAAGGAATTACTTGACAGTGACAGAAAACTGCTAAAGAGAGATTTGGAAAATCTACAACAAAAACTATTGATTGCAGAAGGAGATTCAGAGAGTCTGACACAAGACAGAGAATTGTTGGAGAATGAGAAGAAAGTGATAAAACAGATGAAAACTGAGTTGCAGAGAGAAGCAGAGGAGATTGAGCAGATCAAACTAGAGACACAACATGAAAGACAGAGAGTGGAGGAAATGA
>CAIGQQ010000001.1:7873615-7884580 GCA_903798035.1 Danio albolineatus | reverse complement strand
GAAGATGTTGAGATCCAGATGAAGGAGGTATTGACTGAAAAGGAATTGCTGCACAATGACAGGAATCTTTTGACAAGAGATGTGGAAAATCTACAACAAAAGCAAATGAATTTAGAAAGAGAGTCAGAGAGTCTAAAACTTGACAGAGAAGGATTTGAGATTGAGAAGAAAGCGATGAAACAGATGATTACTGATCTGCAAAGAGAAGCAGATGAGATTGAGAGGATCAAACTAGAGACACAACATGAAAGACAGAGAGTGGAGGAAATGACTGCTCAAATCCAGAAAGAAAGGGAAGAAATCAACAATCTTGTTGAGGAAATGAAAATGAAAAGATATATCCTGGATGAAAGCTATAATGACATGCAAAGGGAACAAGAAGCAATAGAGAGTGATAAAGACCTGATTAAAAGGGAACAGTCTGACATGAAGAAAGCCAAAGCTGAGATTTTTGAACAACATACAAACATTGAAATTGCACTTGCTGAAATACAACAAAAGAGGAACACCCTTGAGGAAATGAGTGAGGAGATATCAAGAGACAGACTGAAACTTGAAGATGAAAAGAAAGAGATAAAATTAGCAAAGGAAGAACTTGAAAAAATGCGGGGAGACATGCAAAGACAACAAGAAGACAAGGATCACCTGAGGTCTGGTATCACAGAAGAGAGTCTGCTTCAGAAATCAGTGGCTGAAATTGTTCTTCAACAGAGTGAGGTGGATACAGCCAAGCCTGCAAGAGAAACAGAAATATCAGATCCAGATAAACAACCTGTTTTTGTGGAGCAGATGCTGGAAATGGACTTAAAAGATGCACTGAAAACAGATTTTGAGAGCCAAAAGTTAGACTTACCTAAAGTCGAAGATGTTTTACTTCATGAACAGCAGATGGAGTTAGAGCAGAAACGTATTGAAGATGAAATGGACAAGCATAAACAAATGCAAGCTGAGCTACAAAAAGAAGCTGATCACATTGAGAAGAAAAGACAAGACATGCAGAATGAAAGACAGAAGCTGGACGACATGGCAGCTCAACTTCAGGAAGAGAGAAGAAGTACTGAACGTCTTAATGAGGAGATAAATATTCAGAAAGTAAATCAACAAAAGCAAGCAACTGCATTTGAAATGGAAAAGACTGATTTCGAAAGAATCAAAACAGAAATTGATAAAGCCAACAAAGATCTTGCAGATCAGCAGGAAAAGAATAAAACGACAATAGCAGAGATGCAGAGAGAGAGGGAGACTCTTGAAGAAATGAGAGTAAACATCTCAAAGCAAGTCGAGACCATTACAAACGAAAACAAAAGTCTTTCTAGCAGAGAAAGCGAACTTGCAAAGCTGCAGGAAGACATTTTACAACAACAACATGAAATGGATGAACTGAAAAATACCATCATGATGGAAATGTCTCAGCTGGACCAGAGACAAACTGACATTTATCTCTTACAAAAAGAGGTTGATGATCTAATGGAATTCACAAAGACAGAAATGACCAACGTAGAAAGAGAAAGATTGGAGGTTATGGCACAGACAAGACATATACAGAGTGATATGGTAAATCTAAAGATGGAGAAGGAGACCTGTGAACAACTCAGACTAAAATTGATTGAGGAGAAAGATCTGATTGAAAAAGAAAGAGAGCTGCTGACCAAAAACCTAGATTACCCAGATAAAGACAAAGTGGATATGGAGAGAGAATTAGAGAGTCTAAAATTAGAGAAGGCAATAATTGAAAATGAACTAGAGAAGATGAAAATTAGCCTTCAAAGAAAAGCCGAAGAGTTGGAGGAATTGTGTGAGAAGACAAAGAATGAAAGACAAATGGTGGAAGAGATGGCAGCACAATTTACAAGACAATTAGACATTAGTGAACATCCCGCTGAAGGCAAATTGCTAGAAGAGCTTTTGGATGAGACAGAAAAGCAAAGAAGAGAAATTCATTATACCAAAGACTTGCTTCAAGAAGAAAGGTCTGATCTGCAGAAAACCAAAGAAGAAATAAACTACGAGAGGGAAGAACTATACAGACAAAGAACTGAGTTAAAGAAAGAGAAAGAAACCCTTGAGCGGATGCATCTACGAAACTTGAGGGAAATAGAGCATATCGAAAAGGAGAGGGGTAAAATGCAACACACATTAAATGAACTAGATCAAATAAGAGCAGAACTTCAAAATAAACAAAGAGAAATGGATGACACAACAAATATCATGATCAAAGAAAAGGCTGAGTTGGCTAGAGACTTAGAAAACCTCCAAACTCAGACACACGTGTTTGAAAATGAGAAAGATGAGCTACAAAAGAGCAGAGAGAATATTCAAAAGTTAATGATAGAAGTTCAGAAGGAAAGACTGAGGGCATCAGAAGAGTTAGATAAAGAAAGGCAACAATTTGCTGAGGAAATCAAAATGAAAATTGACAGCCTTGATGAAGCACAAGCTGAGATAGAAAGACAAAAGCAAGCTCTTGTTATGGACAAAGAGATGATTACCAAACAAATTATGGAACTGCAGAAAACCCAGGAAGATTTCAGAAGACAATTTCACGAGAGTGACATTGCAAGAGCAGACCTGCAGAAAGAAAGAGACAGTCTTGATCAGGCAAGTGTGGAGATCCTAAGGCAAAAGCAAGACCTTGAGAGAGAAAGGGATGAAATGATCGAGCAGTGGCGGCTGGTGGAGACACTAAAGATGGACAATAAAAATGTGGAACAACTAAAGACAGAGCTATTGGATGAGAAGGAGTCAACAGAGAAAATCAGAAAGCAGCTGAAGCAAGACAAAGCTTATAATGAAGAAAATAAATCAAATCTTCAGAAAGAATTAGAGGAAATGAATCTCCAAAAACAGGGCATTGAAGCTGAAAGAGCTCAAATAGAGCGAATGAAAGGTGAGCTCCAAATGAAAGCAGAGGATATAGAAAAGAAAATGCAAGAAATACTTCATGAAAAACAGAAAGATGCGGAGAGAAATTCTGAAAATGACATGAAACAAACATACCTTGATAAAGCAAATGCTGAGATTCAAAAACTAAATAAAGAGCTGGAAAGTTGTGCTGAGAATTTAGAAAAATGTAAGATTGAACTAGATGAAGCAAGAGCCGAAACAGAGCGAGTAAAGCATCATACTGAAAGACTAGAAACACAACAGATAGAGCAAAGTTTGCAAAAAGAAAGAGATAATATTGAGGATATCAGAAGGAATCTGTTAAAAAAAGAAGAGGCCATTGAAAGGGACAAGGCAGAAATAAGATTGAGACACCAAGAACTAGATCTCATCCAAGCAGAAGCTGTCAAACAGAAAGAAGAGATGGTTAAACAGAAGAATGAACAAGAGCAGGAAATCAAAGAAGAGAAAAGGAAGCTACAGATGTCAGAAGAGGAGTTAGAAGACAAGATGCAGAAGATTAAGCGTGAAATGAGGGAACTGAAGCTTCTTCAGGATGAAACTGACGGCAAAAGAAAAGATCTTGACAACAAGATGAGACAGGTAGCAAGAAAAAGAGATGAGCTGGAGAAAACGAAGGCTGATATTGAAAGTGCGAGTGAAAAACTTGAAGTGGACAGGGTCATGTTAAATACAGAGCGTGATGAGTTGGAGCGGATGAAAACTGAGATACAACGAGCAAGAGAGGATGTGCAATCTCATGTTGAAGAAAGAGCTGGAGATCTAGGAGAGAAAGAACCAGTGAACACCAGGATTCAGAGGCTTATTCAAGAGGCCGAAAAGGCTAGCAAAATGGCTTGGAGAACAAAACATGACCCAGAAATGAGAATGCAGAGAGATGTTAGTGTTGAAGAGGATTCAGTGGAAAGACAAGATATGAGTGCTAACATGCAGAGACTGATCCTTGAAATTGAGCATGCCAGAGAGACTCTCAGAGGGATGAAGGATGAGGTCCAGGCAGCTAGAAAAGAAAGATCTGAAGTGGAGACCATGAAGCTGGAATTAATAACCATGAAACAGAACATGGAAAAAACTCATGAGCAGCAGAGTTATGAGATACAAAAAGAGAAACAGCAAATAGAGAGCAGCAAAATATTGCTGAGCAGAGAGAGAAATGATCTTGAGCAGAACAGGGCTGATTTGGAGAGACAAAAACAAATAACGGCTTTGGACAAACAAAAACTCCTTGCTGAAAATGAATTACTGGAGAAAGAAAAGCTTGACATGATGAAAAGAATTGAGAATCTTGAAAGCCTTCAAGAAGAGGCAACTAGAGAAAGAGCAACAGAAGCAGCTCAAGGAACGAGGAGAGATTCTGAGGAATTAATGCAGAAAATGGAAGCACTGAGCATAGAAAACCTCCAAGAAGAAAGTAAGAGTCAGGTGGTCGAACTAGAGAGACAGATAGACATACTGATTGCGTTGAAGGCTGATCTGCAACAACAGCAGGCAGAACTTGAGAAAACTAAAGCAGACATAAAACAACAGATGGATGATCTAGAAAAAAGGTCTGACATATTAAAATATGAAAAGGATGCAGACAGTAAAACAAGAGAGTTGGAGCTGAAGGAAATCCAGAGACAGAAAGAAGATCTAGATAAAATGATTCAGAAATTGACCCTTGAGAAGAGAGACCTGGAGGTTCTAAGATCTGAAATTATCCTAGAAAAGAAAGACCTGGATCAGAAGATGAGGCAAGTGATAAGAAAGAGGGACGAGATGGAGAAAATAAGATCTGATATAGCAAGTGCCAGTGAGGAGATCAACAAAGAAAGGCAGGAACTGGAAATACTCAGGAACAATGTTCAAAGTGCAAGACATGATTTTGAACTTCTGGTGGAAAGAACTGCAAATCTAGAAGATGAGGAAAGTGCCACAACTGACATTGAAAGATTGATTTTAGAGGTTGTGAAAATCAGGGAAATAGTGAGAAATCTGAAAGCTGACATGGAGAGAAGAATGGAGGAAAGTAAGGTGGAGATGGATGCAAAAGAAATGCTTAAGTCCGAGATCCAGAGGCTCATTCAAGATATTGGACAAATAAGGGAAAATCTAGGAGACCTTAGGGAAGAGATAGAAAACACCAGGAGAGACAAGAGTGAATTGGAGAAGATGAGGGCAGAGGTGGTAGAGAAACAACAGGAGGAGAAGAACATGAGAGAAATGCTGCAGAAAGAAAGAGAAGAACTGGAGAGGCTGAAGGATGAGATCAACCGAGAAAAGGAGGATATTGAAATCAAAAGAGAGCTAGTTGAGTCTGAAATAGATGAAGAAGAAATAAAAGAGTTTCCAGACAAACATAAATACAAGGAAGAACTACAAATGGTCACTGAGGAACTCCTGACAAAGAAGAGAGATCTGGAACAGCTTAACTCAGATGTACAGGACCTGAGGCAAATCATGGAAGAAATTAATATACAGCATGAACAGAAAAGGGCTGAGCTGGAAGGCATTGGTTTTGAGTTAAAGAAGGGAGAGGAGATACTGGAAAAACAGAAAGACAAATTGAAGAAGAATGGTTGGAATGTGGAAGAAATAGAAAATAAGAGAGATACACTTGAAAAGATCAATATGGAAATACTTAGGAAGAAAGAAGATATGGAAAAAGCAACTGAAAAACTAATGAAAGAGAAGCAAGAGATGGATCTAATCAGAGGTGAACTACAAAGACAGAGAGAAGATCTGGAAAGACAGATTCAGAAACTCACACATGAGAAGGACGAAATGGAAGTTTTAAGGTCTGAGATTGTCCTAGAAAAGAAAGACCTAGATCAGAAGATGAGACAAGCAATAAGAAAGAGGGACGAGATGGAGAAAATAAGATCTGATATAGCAAGTGCCAGAGAAGATATCAATGGAGAAAGGCAGGAACTGGAAATACTCAGGAACAATGTTCAAAGTGCAAGACATGATTTTGAACTTCTGGTGGAAAGAACTGCAAACCTAGAAGATGAGGAAAGTGCCACAACTGACATTGAAAGATTGATTTTAGAGGTTGTGAAAATCAGGGAAATGGTGAGAAATCTAAAAGCTGACATGGAGAGAAGAATGGAGGAAAGTAAGGTGGAGAAAGATGAAAAGGAAATATTTAAGTCTGAGATACAGAGACTCATCCACGATATTGGACAAATAAGGGAAAATCTAGGAGGCCTTAAAACTGAGATAGAAAACACCAAGAGAGACAAGGATGAATTGGAGAAGATGAGGGCAGAGTTTGTAAGGAAACAACAGGAGGAGAAAAACATGAGAGAAATGCTGCAGAAAGAAAGAGAAGAACTGGATAAGCTGAAGGATGAGATCAACCGAAAGGAGGATACTGAAATCAGAAGAGAGCTAGTTAAGTCTGAAATAGATGAAGAAGAAATGAAAGAGTTTACAGGCATACAGAAATACAAGGAGGAATTACAAATGGTCACTGAGGAACTCCTGACAAAGAAGAGGGATCTGGAACAGCTTAACTCAGATGTACAGAACTTGAGGCAAATCATGGAAGAATTGAATATACAGCATGAAAAGAAGAGGGTGGAACTTGAAAGCATCACTTTTGAGTTAAAGAAGAGAGAGCAGATCCTGGAAAAGCAGAAACATAAGTTGGAGGAGACGGGTTGGATTGTTGAAGAAACAGAGAAAATGAAAGCTGCTCTTGAAAATATCAACATGGAAATAGTTCAGAAGAAAGAAGATATGAAAAAAGAAAAGGAGAATTTAAGGAAAGAGAAACAAGAGACAGAGCTTTTCAGAGGTGAACTACAAAGACAGAGAGATGAAGTTGAATCTTCTAGACAAGCTTTGAAAATGGAGAAGGATCTGTTAGAAGACAAACAAGCTAAAATCGATCACCAAACGCATGAGATGAATGCTGCCTTTGAAAAAGAACAGAAACGTTTAGAAAACATAGGAAATGATCTGGAAAATCAAAGGGCTAAACTTGATGAAAGCCTCGATGATGCTACAAAGATGGAGCAGAAACTACAAGAGATGAAGAGTGAACTAAACAAAGAAGAAGAGCAAGTAGAAGAAATGAAGCAGATGGTCAGAACAGAGAGGGTTATGATTGAACAAGAAAAAGACCAAATGAGAAAACAGACTCAAGAGATTGAAGACGGCTATGCTGAACTTCAAAAGAAGACGGAGATAACAGATAAACTCCTTCAGGATGCTAACAGTGAAAGAGACAGATTAAAAGACCTCAGCCTGAAACTTCAAATGCAAAGAAATGATATTGAGAAAACCATCACAGAAGTGGAAACCAAGAAGAGAAATCTTGATATAATGAGCAGAGAACTTCAAGATGACAAGATACGACTGAAAAATAACAGGGATGATTATGAAAAGGAAATGAATCATTTGGAGCTTAAAATGGGAGAGTTAGTAAGAGAAACAGAAGATCTGGAAAGAAAAACACTACAGCAGAAAGAACAAGATGAGATGGCCAAACAAGAGATTGAAAGTCAGACAGAAGTTCTAGAGCTAATGAAGGCGGACATTTTGAAGGAAAGGGATCATTTTGTAAATTCAGAAAGACAGAAACTGCTTTCACTCCAAGGCGCATTGCAAAGTCAGGAAAGTGAACTTGAAAGCAAAGTGCAAACATTCATGGAAGAGCAGAAGCATCTAAAACAGGCTAAAGCTGAAACTGAAGAGTGGAGAAAGCAATTAATGGAGATGAGTGAAACAGTGAAGACAGAACAAAATGAATACAATAAGCTGATTGAAGAAGTACAAAGAGAAAAAGAACAGCTTGAAATCAGTAAAACTCTGATACAACAAGAGAAGGAAGATCTCGAAAACATGAAAACCAATCTAGAAATGCTATTAGAAAGTCTGAGACATGAAAAAGTAAATATTGAGGATGAGAAGAACACACTTGAAAAGATAAGGTCAGAGTCCAAGGAGATCCAAAACGCTATGAGGAAGGAGAGGGAGGATCAAGAAAAAAGCTGGTTGGAGATTGAAGGAGAAAAGCAAAGCATGGAAGAAGAAACCAGACGGTTAGAGATGCAAAGGGAAGAGATTAAGAAAGAGGACAGCGAGCTGCAAAAAAGAAGAGAGGACATTGAAAGAAGAGAAGAAAAGTTTAACAACAAAATGGAAGAACTGCTGCAAATGAAGGTTGAAATGGGACGAACAAAGGAAGAAGTAGAAAAAGAAAGTAAAACACTTCAAGATGCTAAAATTGATCTTGAAAAGGCTAAAGCTGAGATACAAAGACAGGCAGACACATTTGAAGACATAATAGACACAAAAATACAGGAGAAAGAGAGAGAAATAAAAATTCAATTAGATAAAGAAACTGAACGTTTGACTGAAGAGATTGAATTGAAAATGAGAGACCTTGATATGGCAATGGCAGAGGTGGAGAAACAAAAGCAAGAAATTGAGGAAACAAAATATATGCTTGTAAAGGAAAAGCAGGAAATTAAACAACAAATGGAAGACCAAATGATTGACCTCACTTGTGAAAAACAAGAAACAGAGGAAGAGAGGATTAACTTGATGGCATTAAGAAATCAATTAGAAGATTTAAGAAAAGAAAATGAGATTGTTAAGGAAAAACTAACTTTGGAAAAATCAAGCATTGAGGAAATGCAGCTCAAGATTTTCAACCAGCAGCGACTGAATGATCAAACCAGAGAGGAGAACATGAAAGAGAAAGAAAGTCTAGAACAACAAAGGTTTGAAACCGAACAGCAGAAACAGATGTTGGAGATTAACACCGCAAAAATGATGGAGGAGAAGAAAGAGATGGCTGATTTATCAAGGAAACTCCAAAAAGCCAAAGATGAACTAGAAAACATAACGTACAATGCCAACGAAGAAAGACACGAGGTTGAACAAATGCAAGCTGACTTACATAATCAGATTCAGGCTATTGAACAACAAAGACTAATCATGCAAGACAAACAGAATCATCTTGAAGAAAAGGAGGTAAACATACAAAGGAAGGAAGAGGAAATAAAGATCAGAAACACTGAGTTTCAAATTGAACAGGAACATTTGAACAATGTTCTCGAGGAAACCAATAAGAGACAACATGACCTTGAAGTGATGCAGGCTGATTTAGAATCCCACAAACAAAAAAATAACAAGGACTTTGAATTGCTTGAGAAGATCCGTCTTGAACTGGAAAATGAAAAAGGCGATCTGCAGATCTGGACTGAACACCAAAAGCATTTGGTTGAAGTCCAACTACAACAGTTAGAGAAAGAGAGGGAAAGACTGGAAAAGATGGAGAGAGAGCTCCGCGGTGAAAGAGAACAAACTGAAAAAGAAAAAGCTGATCTGAACAGGGTAAACAATGACATACGGAGAGAAAAACAAGATATTGATAAAAAGAGGAACATGACTAACAAGGAAATGGAAGATCTGGAAATCATAAAAGCTGAGCTGAAGGAACAACGAGAACAGATTCGAACTGAAGGAGAAAAACTGCAAGAGGAGAAACTTCTGGTGAAGAATGAGGCTGAAAATCTGAATAACGTTTTAGAAGACATCAGAAGGCAGCAAGAAAAACTGAAAATAAGGGAGGCAGAGCTTAAAGTTTTGAAGGAGCAGTGTGAAAATGCTAGAGAAGAAACTGAAAGGAAGAAGTGTGATATAGAAGAACAGAATCAAAATAACGAGATCGCTAAACACCTTCTGGAACAAGAGAGAAAAGACATTGAAAAGCGAAAACAAGAGTTACAGAAACAAGCTGATGATATGAACATGCAAATGATTGGGCACAGAGAAAATGTAGAGATGAGTAAAAGATCACTGGATGAAGAAAAGAAGCTTCTAGAGCAAAAGGCGGAAGAAATCCTAAGACAGAGAGGTGACTTGGAGAAAGAAAAAGAAGACATGATGAAGAAATGGAACGAGCTAAATGTTCTTCAGAATGAAATGCAAAATCAAAACACAGCAATGGAAGAAATCAAATATGAGTTAGATGCTAAAAGGAATGAAATAAATAAAGAACAGCAAAGACTTGATGATAGGTTAAGAGCCATTAATGAAGAGAGAAGAGATCTGGAGATCATGAGGGCTGACTATGAAAAACAAGAGCAACAAATAGAAGAGATGTCAGCAAAGGCAAAGATGAATAGAGGAGAACTTGATCAGATGAAGAGTGAACTGGAAAGAGAGAAGACTGAAATACAGTATGAGCAGAAGAAAATGAACAATGACAGAAATATGATTGAAAAGGAAAGGAAAGACTTGGAAAAGATGAAATCTGAATTACTGACACAAAGGCAGCAAATGGAAGAAGAGAGATCAGCACTTGACCAAAGCATAAGAGACACTTATATAGAGAAAGATAAAAATGAAAAGAACAAAGAAATAGTTGAAAGGTTAATGGCTGAGGTGGAGGAACAGAGAAATGATTTGAAACTCAAGAAAGAAGAACTTGCTCTTGAAAGACAAAATATTGTAGATGAAAAATATCTTCTGTATCAATGTGAGATTGAACTGCAAAACAAAAGGGAACAAATAAGAAATATGGAGGAGGAAGTAAAAAATGAGAAAGAAACACTGAAGGAAATGGAAGCTCGTCTACAAAAGGACAGAGAAGAAATGAAAAGCATCACTGAAGAAACACAAAGACAAAAAGAAGCTCTGGAGAAGATGAGCACAGATATAAAAGAACAAAACAAAGATCTGAAGAACCAAGGAGACCTTCTAGAACAAGAACGAGAAGAAATAAATCATAAATGGACACAGTTACTACAGAGGATTGATGAATTTGATGCTCAAGTCAGCAAACAAAAGGAAGACGATTTAACAAAACAGAAGGAGATGGAAGAAGAAAGAAAACGTCTAGAAGAGACCAAAGACAAAATCATACAGATGAAGACTGAAGCTGAACTGCAACATCGTGATATAAACCTAAAAACCAAAGAGCTTCAAACACTGCAAGAACAGATTATGAAAGAAAAGGAAGAAATGAGAGTAAAAGTAGAGATGGAGAGAGAAGAACTTGATCAGATAAAGAGCAACCTTGAAAGAGTGAGATCTGAAGTAGATCTTGAGCAGAAGAAAATA
>CAIGQQ010000001.1:7851966-7866804 GCA_903798035.1 Danio albolineatus | reverse complement strand
CTTAGAAGCTGAAGCCCAAGAAGTTCTCCAGCCAACAGATGCCAGGACACAAGAACAAGAGGAGCTACAAGATGAAATGGAGAATAAAATAAAGATCATTCTTGAACTGAATGAGGCAAAGAAAGTCTTGCAAAAACTGAAGGAAGAATGCAGAAGTGCTGAAGTAGAAAAGTCAGTGATCATGGAGAGCCTCGAGAGGGGAAGGAAGAGCTTTGAAAAGGTTCAATCTGAAGTTCTGTCACTGACACAAGAGATTGAGCATCTTGCACAGATCAAGACTGAAATGCAACAAATCGAGAACAAAATGCAAAGACAGGCAGCAAGGAGTGTGGCGACTCAATGGGAAACTGATATTCAGACTCAAGAAGGCCAAGAGGCAACAGAGACAACAGGACATATTCCAAAAGAATTATTAGAAGAAACAACTGCAAAAAAGACAAAACAACCAACTGAGACAAAGTTAGAGGACACACTCACATCAGAAGTCCAAGAAATGAGAGACAGTTTAAATGAAGAAATGGAAGATGTGGCAAGAATGAAGACAATGGTGAAAATAGAGAAAGACCAACTGGAACAAGCAAAATCTGACCTTCAAAGGCAGATGGAGAACTTTGAGAGAAATATGGAGGAAGGCATGAAGGAGAAGTCAAGAAATGAAGAAGAGCTGCTGCAGCTTACACATGAGAAGGAGGACTTATCAAACAGCCTTGATGAGAAAAATAAAGAAATAGACAGCATCATGGAATCATTCATGAAGAAGATGGCACAACTGGAAACAACTATAGCCATAATAGAAAAGGACAAGGAAACCATTAGAAATGAGTTACTACAGCAGAAAGAAAATGATATTCAGATCCAACAAGAAGACAAAGCAGTAGACGCTACAGAATTCAGTCAAGAAACTACAGAAGATGGCAAGCAGAGGAGAAGCCAAGAGACACAAACAGAAGACCAGGAAAAAGATGCGCTACCACAGTACGGAGAAATAGAAGCAATGAAAAGGAGGATATTGGAAATGAAGGAAGAACTAAAAAGCAAATTACAAGACATCAAGAGAAAGGAAATGGAAAGACTCGGCATGCAAAGAGAAAAAATCGAGTTGGAGCTACGGAAAGGTGAAATCGAAAGATATAATGAAGCACTCCAGCGAGAAAGAGAAACCGACAGACTCAAGCTCATGGAAAAAGAGAAGGAAATACTTCTTCTGAGGGAGTACATGCTGATTGAGATCAATCAACTGAGGAGCACAGAGACAGAAGAAACAAGTCCTCAGAATTTGGAGTTGATGGAGCGCCTCCTCAGTGATGCAGCAGGAAGAATGAACCAGTACAGAAGGGTTACAGACAGAGCCGTGCAAACTGTAATTTTGGAAGATGATGAAGAACAGTTTGGAGGACCTCAGGGAGGGTCAAGTGAACTGGTGCAAAGTGTCAGCAGAAGGGCAGAGATTGCTCTGGATGTCCTAAGAGGGGACAGGGAAAAAGAACTGAGAGAAGAATCCCAGAGAAGAGATGTAGCTGAGCCAACTTCACGAAGATCAAGGCTACTGCACTGGATCAGAAGGCGCTGCTGCTGCTGCTGTCCCAGACATCCTAGAAACACAGTGGAAGAGCAGCAGGACATTTTATAAGCACAAGTCTTTTCACAAATTTGAACATGGATGTACAGTACATGCATTAGCCTTTTATTCACTTGCATTTAAAAAAATCAGACAACATAATACATTTTTAGTCATGCAATTACAGTTTTATACAGTACACTATAATAATTTTTACTGTGATTTACAGAAGACACAAGCTAAAATGACATTTTTATACTAAACAATCTTGTCAGTCATATTTTCAACAAAAATCATTTAATGACATGCTTTTTATACTTTTATATTTTTATTGCCACTAACTGTTTGATTATTTATTATCAATAAATGTTTAATATTTTAAATTAAAAAAAAATTAGGATTATTTATTCTTTAATAGGTTTAATAAGCACAACTCACAAAAATAAACAATTTATTGCATAAAGGTGTATGGTCTGCTGAATGATGGAACAATATTTCACCAAATATCATTTTATTCTTGCTAAAGTTTTTTTTTGGAACTGTCTCTTTACAGACATTTTCTTTGCATTAAATTTTCTATCCACCGTATGTAACTTTTTAAAAATTCAATTAGATGCAGACATCAACATTGTTTCCATTTGGAGCCACAAACAGTACACTTGTATTACTTTGTATTACTTACTGCCTTTGTCATTAGCATAACATATGTGGTATTTGTGTGCTTGTGTACATAAACCAATGTATCTGTGATACACTCTAAGGATATGATTTCTCATGTAAGTTTTTTTTTTTGCATTCATTTTTTTAAAGAAAGAACCAAAGTGTTGGGCTCTCTTAAATGACAACTCTGGAAATGTCAGCACAACTGTTTGCCAAAAGCAAAGCTCACCTATAATGTTCAACGGTAAATGCATATTCCTTCGTGGACTGAGAAGAGCACAGATGAGAGAATGAACATCCGTATCTGACGACTGCACTGACATGAGTGTGTGAGATCTTCTTCGTTGAATCCACATTCTTGCAGAGTGGGAGTTATGGAAGTGTTGCCGATGTGCCCTGTACTACGAATACAAATAAGCTGCTGTCAGTGATGAATTTCACAAGGATCCACAGCATGCGAGAGTCTTCAGTGAAATAGTCTGGCAGGGTAATTACAGAGGCCATTTAATTACCGGCTGGACAAAAAGAGAGCTTTGTGAATTTGAACTCAGTTAAACAATGAGGCAATGGATTTTTAGATAAAAACACCATCAGCATGTCCATTAAGAGGATCAAACACTCATTAGTTCCAAAACAATTCTGTTGTAATTTAGTAGGTATTTCTCAGAGTGTACACAGATACATGCATAATATATGATTTTCAGTGTACTGGCTTGGATTTGTATCACACAAACAGTCTATTATATGCAATGTATTATTTTGGTCAAAATAAACATGAATCTGAAATCACCGGTTTTGTGTTTTCTGTTCATTAGGCTTCAAATTTTAGAAGACATGCAGTAAACCAGATCAAACTAACTTATTCTATCCTATATCTAATGTTTGCTAAAACTGTAATGATGAAGTTTAAAATATAGTAATAGCGTAGCTACTGTGTACTACTATATACTATAAAATATATTAATAACATAGTGGTAACATAAAGTGTGATTTAAAATATACAGTAGTAATACTTTCTAACAATGCAAATCATCCTTGCCATTGATGTAAAAAAAAAAAAAACTCAAAAATGACATAGGCAAATGGAGCTTGACCTGTTTCACAAAGCCATTGCCATGGCTTGGAGTAAATATATATCAAGCAACATATATCAATCAATAGATGAAGAAATAAAAGATTTTAAAAGAATTTTTTCCCTTATAATATTTTATCCCTTTTATATAAATATTGTTATTTCTTATTAATTAAAGCTAAAACAGTCAACAATGCATGTTTTGCTCATAAACCAGATGTATATACAGTTATAGTCAGAATTATTAGCCCTCCTAAATTATTATATTTTTTTGCCTGTATGTTATGTCCCCAATTTCTGTTTAACCGAAAGATTTTAGCACATTTCTAAACATAATAGTTACTGTAAAAAAATATTTCTAATAACTGATTTATTTTATCTTTGACAGGATGACAGTACATAATATTTTACTATATCTTATTCAAGATACTAGTATTCAGTACAATTTAAAGGTTTAACTAGGTTAATTTGGTTAACAAGGAAAGTAAGGGTAATTAGGCAAGTCATTGTATAACAGCGATTTGTTCTGTAGACATTCGGAAAAAATAATGCTTAAGGGCTAATGGTATTGACCTTAAAATTATTTTTTAAAATTACAAGAAGTCAAAATAAAACAAGTAAGATTTCCTCCTGAAGAAAAAATATTACAGGAAATACTGTGAAAATGCCCTTGCTCTGTTAATCATCATTTAAGAAATATGTACAAAAAGAAAACATAAATTCACAGGAGGGCTAATTATTTTGACATCAAATGTGTATATATATAAAATTTTATCATTGATATTGCTACTTTATTTTCCACTTGTTTAAATGTCCTTCTGTTAAATGTCCTTCTTGTGTTGATATGTGTGTACCCTGAGCTCCTGCAATCCATAAAAAAAGTGTTTGCTCATTCTTGACTTTGAATTTTTGTAAAACAAGGTTTTGGAACATTTTCAATATTTGACTCAACATGAAGTTCATGTTGCTTTTCTGGAAGTAATTGCAGACTTTATGTCATGTGGTCTTCTTTACCTTATTTTGCATAGTGGTCACTCATAACATCACAAAATCGGAATAGTTGGAATCATGCAAAGAAAGAAAGAGAGACAGCATTTATAAAGTTGATGTATGATTTCTTAAAATGTGCCCTTTTGTGGCATATACTTGAGAATTTAAGAGCCGTACTTCACTACTACAACACAGTTTTTGAACAACACATATACCTGTACAAAACATTTAGAGATTTATGAATTAAAATTAACTTGCTCTATTGCCTTTTTTTGCCAATCTAACCTAACACAAGATTTAAAGTAACCAAAATTATAAATAATAATCTTTTCCATGACACCACAAACCTAGCAGAATGTTCAAGAATGAATGAATCATCAATAGCTTTCTGTGTTGTCACATGAAAATGTTTTTGCCAGTGTGACTACTCAAATGCCATGCAGTTGGAAAAAACAACTACAATTGTAGTTATTTATAATAAAATTATAAAAATGAATTAATTATTTGCATCAAACCATGTCATGTTGTTGTAAAGTAAGAAAAAGAGAAGAAAATGTTCAGAAATATAGTGATTTATTTAGAATAAAATATTCATGTAGCACTTCAAGTTCACATTGGTTTCTGATGTTGATGTGGTCTTTCTAACCACATTTTTCATTGTAGTTCCACATCATGTAGTTGGAAAGACTCATTCAAAGAGAGAAACAAAGAAAACATTCAGATATATCATTTTTTAGATGAAAATATTCATGCAGCATTTTACGACTAGAGCATGTTTGTTTCTAATGTTGCATAATCGTTCTTACCATGTTTGAAACTGGTAGTTCAAAGCATGTCATTCAGTTAGAAAAGACTCAGATAAAGACAAAAACAAACAAAATATATTCAGGAATGCTTTCCATTCAGAAATTTACTACATGTTTATAGGTTGCTGACGTTGTCATCTAATATCTTACCATGTTTACCATGTTTCATTGTAGTGGCTCAAATCATGCCATGTAGTGTACTGTAAGTGGAAATACTCATGCAAAGACAAAAGCAGAATTTATAGATTAAAAGATTCATGCAGAACTTATCCACAAGTTTATACAGTAAATGTAGGTTTCAGATGTTGTTAAGATCTTACCATGTTTGTCATTGTGTTGGCTTAAACCATATCATGTAGTTGGAAAGACTCATGGAAAGGAAGAAACAGAAAATGTTTAGAAATTTGACATAAGTTAACAAGTTTCTGATGTTGTCACATAATAAGTCTTACCATGTTTGACATTGTGGCAGCTCAACATGTCACATACTGTACTTGGAAAGACTCACACAAAGACAGAAACGTTGTTCAGATGTTCAGAAATACAGATTTGTAGAATAAAATATGTTTTATGTTTATGCAATTTTCAGAAATTGTCACATTATAGAAACAAACTGAAAGAAACTAAGAACTTAAGTGTTTTTTTATAATACAAAAATATGCTGAACTTTACCACAAGTTTATATAAGTTTCTGATGTTGTTATTAGGATGTTACCATGTTTGCCATCTTCTTGGGTCATTGTAACATGTCATGTAGTTGGAAAATACTCAGTAACATAGTTTTTTTTTTTTTTTTTTTTTTTTTAAACAGTAGGTTTGTGATGTTGTCATGTAATAAGTCTTACCATGTTAGCCATTGTGGCAGCTCAACATGTCATGTACTGTATTGTACTTGGAAAGACTCACACAAAGACAGAAACAAACAAAATGTTTATAAATACTATGAATTTTTCATAATAATATATTAATACAACACATGTACTGTATAGGTTTCTGATGCTAAATCTTACCATGTTTGGCATTGTATCGGCTCAAACCATGCCTTGTAGTTGAAGAGACTCATGCAATGACAGAAACAAAGAAAATACTCAGTAACACAGTGAATTATTATTTCTTTTAAATAAATTATTCACCTAGCTCTTTAACAGAAGTTTACTTAGGTTTCTGATGTCATGTAATACGTCTTACCTTGTTTCCCATTGTGGATGTTCAAACCCTGTCATGCACTGTTCTTGGAAAGTAGTTGAAAGGACTTATGCAATAACAGAAACAAAGAAAATAATCAGTAACAGTGAATTATTATTTTTTAAATAAATTATTCATGCAGCACTTTAACACAAGTTTATATAGCTTTCTGATGTTGTCATGTAATAAGTCTTACCATGTTTGACATTGTGGCAGCTCAGCATGTCATGTACTGTACTTAGAAAAACTCACACAAAGACAGAAACGAAGGAAATATTTAGAAATACAGATTTGTAGAATAAAATATGTTTTATGTTTATGCAAGTTTCAGAAATTGTCACATTATAGAAACAAACTGAAAGAAACTAAGAAATTAACAGATTTTTTTAATATAATATAAAAATATGCTGAACTTTACCACAGGTTTATATAACTTTCTGATGTTATTATTAAGATCTTACCATGTTTGCCATCTTATTGCATCATTAGACCATGTCACGTAGATGGCAAGACTCATGCAATAACAGAAACAAAGAAAATAATCAGTAAAATTGTGAGTTATTATTATTTTTAAAAAATATATTTACGCTGCACTTTACCACAAGTCTATATACAGTAGGTTTCTGATGTTGTCATGTAATAAGTCTTACCATGTCTTACATTGTAGCAGCTCAACAAATCAAGTACTGTACTTGGAAAGACTCACACAAAGACAGAAACGAAGAAAATGTTCAGAATTACTGTGAATTTTCCATTATAAAAATAATAATACAACACATTTATATGTTTCTGATATAGGATCTTACCATGTTTGCAATTGTATCGGCTCAAACTATTGTCTATCATGACAGGGTCATGTAGATGGAAAGACTCATGCAATGACAGAAACAAAGAAAATACTCAGTAACATGGTGATTTTTTGTTTTTTTTTAAATGAAATATTCACGCAGCACTTTAACACAAGTTTATTTAGGTTTCTGATGTTGTCATGTAATACGTCTTACCGTGTTAGCCATTGTGGAGGTGCAAACCATGTCATGTACTGTTCTTGGAAAGACTCGCACAAAGACAGACACAAAGAAAGTGTTCAGAAATACTTTTTCATAACAAATTAATACAACACATTTGTAGGTTTCTGATATAAGATCTTACCATGTTTGCCACTGTATCAGCTCAACCATGTCATGTAGCTGGAAAGACTCATGCAAAGACAGAAACAGAAAATGTTCAGAAATGTTACACAAGTTTACAGGAGTTTCTGGTGTTGTCATGTAATAAGACTTACAATGTTAGCCATTGTGGCAGCTCAGCATGTCATGTATTGTAGTTGAAAAGACTCCCACAAAGACAGAAACGAAGAAAATATTCAGAAATACATTAAATTGTAGAATAAATTATTCAGTTTATTTTATTTTCACATGCTGTCAAATGATATTTTATATCAAGACACATGGCACGTTAAGGAATAGTGATTTTAAACATTTAACGATTCATGCTGCAATTTAACACAAGTTAATAATACATATTTGAATTATTAACAAACATTCAAGATAGAGTAAATCTAGGTTTTCTTACTGTGTTTTTGTCATTCGTTGCCGTTGTTGAAGCACAGTAAACAACGATAAAAACTACAGTAAACATGTTTTAGTGATTCGTTTTAGGCGGAAAAAACAATGTTTCAAGAAATTTAATTGATCAAGTAGTAATTTGTTATATTCCTGTATTTTTATACAGTTTTAACTTTAAGGTTATGGTTCGGAATCGGTTTTTTGACAATCGCCAACATGACATGTCTATTCATAAACATTCTATTCTATGGCAACGCTGAAAGTTCAAGAATCAACAACGTTGTCAGTCACGTGACATTTGTTTGCATTAAAGTGAATCTCAAAGAGTCACAACACACTGATATGACACAATATCTCTTCGTGAAATGTAAAGCGGCCTTTAAACTGTTTATGACATATATTTTATTTTAAAACTGTTACAAAAAAGTGTTAAAGATATTGAATCAGCTTTCCCGGTTCGTTTCGGAGTGATTTAAAGCGTATTTGGAAACGAGAATAAGGTAAACAAAACTGTTGTCAGTAATTTAAGAAGCAAGTTTATTAAACCTCACACATAATACGTTTTTTCAGCGCTGTGTCACCTGCAGGTTTGTTGTCTGTCTGAGATGTAGGCTAGGTTTGTTCATGCTTCTCTTGATTTATGGAAGATTACACCAAAATATAATATTAGAAGTGGGATGATCAAATGGCGGTATACCAATTATAAACAAAACTGCATGTAATTTTATTAGATCGTTTAACAGCACATTCATGATTGCACTGTGTGTTTTATTTATTTATTTTTCTTCAGTTGAGTAGCAAACACTTTCCTGGAAGTCTTTTTAATAGCTTTAAAAAGTTTCCATCCAAACACAAGAGGGCGTCAGAGAATCACTGGCAACATCAGACCTCAGATCAGTCATTTCCTTCTTATTTAAATAGGCTCTATGCACGCATTACTTCTGCATTTGTCTAAGGCCGCCATCCAACTTCCGGTCCGGGTGATTTAAAGCGGAGGTAAACAGTATTGTGGCAGAGTCGTCAACATTTACTCGCTGTTTGCGGGAATTACGGTCAACAATGTGCAAATGATTGTCCGGATGTGCACTACAACCCCGCTGAGCAAACTTGAGAAAGGTTTCAAGTTTTATGCATCTTCATACCTGTGCAATTATGAAGGTAAGTTCAGCTAGCCTGTAAGCTAACGTAATGCTATTCGTAGGATGCGTCCATCTGCAGCTTTATCACGTTAGTAAAATATCATGTGTACGTAATTCTGTCTCAACGTGTCAGGTAAAACAGGGCAAGAATGAGATCTCAGTGAGAGCTCATTACTACCGGTCTATGAAGAAATCGGAGTCTCTTCAACAGCTCAGAGTAGGATAGCATAAATGTGAAGTTCTGTCCAGTTCATATTTTCTCTGTTCTAAAGTGACCACCACTGTTCAGTTCGGATAATCACAGAAAAACAGATGTTATCTTAGCCTGTAAGCATGATTATTGACAAATAGCAGTGTGTTATTGCTGCGAATTCTTGCTGAAACAGTGGGCAGTACAGATGCAGTGTAACAGTGTAGATGACATGCTTTCTATTTAGTCTATAACACTAATCAAAAGGGAGGGTGACCCAAAACAGGTGTTATTAGGTAATTTAACATCAACAATATGTCTATTGCAATATTTATTAGTTTTTTTTATGTTAATGAACAAATGCTTATTCATTGTGCTTGTTAACTCACAATGTATTAGCTAATGTTAACATGCGTGACTTTGGCTTTTAATTCCTTAGTAAATTAGTTTAACTTTGATTGAGTGCTGTACAAGTATTGTTTATTGTTAGTTCATGTGAGCAAATACATTAACGAACATTAACTAATGAAACCATATTTTAAATTGTGACTAATGGGAGTTGCTTTTAAATTGTTTAAATTAATGATTTACAGTGTAGTTTAACCCAATGATATTGGTGCAGATGCAGAACGCATTTAACTACCTCACACAGTTCTACCTCAAACTGTTCAGGTCTTTACCTGTTCCAAATATAGATGGTTAAGGTTCTAAATGTATTGCTGATATGCTTTAAGGGATAGTTCATCATCCAATATTAATATTTACTCTCCCTCAAGTGGTTTAAATCTTTATGAGTGTCCGTCTCATGTTAAACACAAAAGAAGATATTTTAAAGAAAGCTGAAAACCTGTAACCATCAACTTCCATAGTAGGAAAAAGAACTACTATGAATATCAGTGGTTGCAAGTTTCCAGCTTTATTCATAATATCTTATTTTGTGTTAAACAGCAGAAAGAGACTCAAACAGGTTTGGAACAAGTGAAGGATAAGTGAATCAAATTTTTAGTTTTGCGTGAACTGCCTTTAATGACTCTCTTTAAAACCCATTTAATTCTTCTTTCTGTTTTCTAGGTAACATTATGTGATTCAGAGCTAGAAGATTATACGTGTTACTCTATCCTGGAGCGGACAGCCATCAGAAAATCCATGCCATCATCTGCTAGTTATTAGCTCCTGCTCTTGTGTGGCTGAAAGGGGGGTATGCAAACATTTGGTTGCTTTCCTTTTCCAGACATTTACTCCGAAATGTGTAATGTCTGTCGTCCCTCCTGCACCCAAATGGATCAGAAGTTGCAGATACCATGAACAATGGTTTGAAATGGATCTATTACGTGTTAAGTTCCATGAAACAGAGGGGTGATTTATTTATTTCTTTTTAAATGCGTATCTGCCCAAATACCTCTATGCACAAGTAACAGAAGAGGCACCGTGCTGAGTAAACCACTGATTCAATGTTATTGTTTCTGTTCATCTGAATAAATTTTTTTTTCAAAATGTTAATTTTTTTCTAATTATATACAGTGAATAATAGTTAATATGTACAGTGAATAAAATAAAGGTCTTTAATCTGAATAAAAAATTGCAATTAGAAAGTAGCTTAAGAAATGTTTGTATATTAATGTTCAGTTTTTGTTTCACTTTAAAGGTAATGAAAATAAACCATTATTTGCCATAAAACCTCCTTTCTTTACATGTCTGCATCCGGTTAGCACTCGAGCCGCGATCAGGTTACTAGACTGGAAATGTCAGCTACACTCTTGTTTTTTCTGTTACTGTTAAATTCTCACGTGAAATATTAACAACCCACCTCTTCTGCACGACTTTGTCTTTTGGAAACGTGTAAAAACGGAGGTAAGAGTTCAATTTCTGACGCTGTACTCTGCTGAATCTGGCAGTGGTAGCTAAAAGTACTGTTCTCACGTCTTTTAAATGACACTTTCAAAGATTTAGATGTCTTATTTATGTAGCTGACATAAGCATATATAAGTGGGCTATAATGGCATAAAATATTAAGACGATTCTTCAAAACGTTAGTTGTTTTAATCAGTCACGCTCCTGTTGTAGCACTGTACTGTATGATCGGCGGAAGTTGAACTGCGGCCTTACATTTCACCGGAAATGCGTCACGCGCCGCCGTGCATATAGCCTATTGATCCTCTTTAATATGAAGAAATCCAGATCTTAGCACTTGCAGCATTGTGCTACAGTATGTACTCACTTATTAAGATAATTAACTGATGTTTAGTTTCTGTGTTTGCTTAAACCCTGACCTCAGTTTGCTATTTTTTTCTTGTATGAGCTAATGTTTAATAACCTTTTACAGAAAACAACAACAAAGCCGCTGTAATTATCTCATTTTTTGTTATGCTCAAAGGCATTTCTTTCTAATTGGCATTAAATGTTTAATTCCCTTTCCTGTTGTAATGATGAGAAGAAAAAAAACAAACGTTTACATGAAAGTAACTGACACTGAGCCAAAAGAGCTGAGAAGTCATTAATATTGATGGACCAGAAGTGTTGTGCTGGTTTCATTATCTCTACTTTAAAGTGGGAGAAGAATGTGCTGTTAGATCATTTATGTTAAATAATCAAACGATTTACATAATAAAATTACTTCTATAATATACTATACATGCTGTCAAATTTACAGTTGTGTGAATATATATATTAAATGCGCGCGCACACACAATAGGGAATAGGAAAAAGCATAAACTCATCTAAATGTCACCTTTAAAAGCATAGATGGCACCTGGATGTTTTTGTGTTTGGTTATCAGTGCATCGCTGCAAAGGCATTTATTAATTTGATCATTTTTGCTTTATGTTTATTATATTTGTTAATGTTTACTTTATTTTCCACTTATTTAAATGTTCAAATTTTGTTAATATGTGTGTACCATGCGCTTTTGCAATCCATGAAAAGTGTGTTTGCTCATTATTGACTTTGAAGTTTAAAAAAAAAAGTTAAATATACGTGAAACAAGGTTTTGGAACATTTTTAATTTTTGACTGAACATGAAGTTCATGTTGTTTTTCTGGAAATATTTGCAGGTTTTTGAAGTTGTGGTTTTCTTTTCGTTATTTTCCATGGTGGTCAATCATAACATCACAAAATCTAAAATACTTGGAATCATGTAAAGAACGAAAGTGACAGCACTTATAAAGTTGATGTATAATTTCTTAAAATTTGCCCTTGTGTGGCATATACTTGAGAATTTAAGAGCCGTACTTCACTATTACAACAGTTTTTGAATAACACACATACCTGTACAAAACATTCAGATTTATAAATTAATATTAGCTTGTTTTATTGCTGTCTTTTATGCCACTCTAACCTAACACAAGATTCAAAGTAACCAAAATAGTAACCGATAATCTTGTCCATGACACCACAAACCTAGCAGAATGTTCAAGAATGAATCACCAATAGCTTTCTGTGTTGTCACATGATAATGTTTTTGCAAGCGTGACTCAAATGCCATGCAGTTAAAAAAAAACTATTAAAACTGTAGTTAATTATTTCTGTATGTAATGTAAACATGAATTAATCATATGCATCAAATCATGTCGTGTAGTTGTAAAGTAAGAAACAGAGAGGACAATGTTCAGAAATATGGTGATTTATTTAGAATAAAATATTCATGTAGCACTTCAAAGTTCACATTGGTTTCTGATGTTGATGTGATCTTTCAAACCACATTTTTCATTGTAGTTCCACATCATGTAGTTGGAAAGACTCATTCAAAGAGAGAAACAAAGAAAACATTCAGATATAAAATAGTTTTTAGATGAACAAATAAATATTCTGGAAGTTTGTGCTTTTACTTCATAAATTTGCCACAAGTTTATAGGTTGCTGATGTTGTCATCTAATATCTTACCATGTTTACTATGTTTCATTGTAGTGGCTCAAACCATGCAATGTAGTGTACTGTATGTGGAAAAACTCATGCAAAGACAAAAAAGATACACATTTTCAATAGTGATTTTTTTAGAATTAAACAGTAAAGAAGCACTTTACCATTAGTGTAATTATGTTTCTGATGTTGTTGTGGTCTTACCATGTTTACTATTGTGCCGCCTTGTCTTGTAGTTGGAAAGACTCATGCAGAGGAAGAAACAGAGAAGAAAATGTTCAGAAATATAGTGAGTGGTTTAAAATAAAATATTCATGCAGCACTTTAATGTTATATAGGTTTCAGGTGTTATTAAGATCATACCATTGTATCGGCTTAAACCATGTTACTCAGTTTATTTCATTTTTACATGTTGACAAATTATATTTCTTACCATGTTTACCATTGTGGCTTCAACAAACAATTGGAAAAATCATGCAAAGAAACATTACAGGTTAAGAAATAGTGATTTTAAACATTTAACAACTGCAATTTAACAAACGTTCATTAATACAGATTAGGTGATTGTTTTAATAATATAGAATAAGCTGAACTTTACCACAGGTTTATATCAATGTCTGATTGTTTTATTAGGAGCTTACCATGTTTGCTATCTTATTGGATCAGTGGACCACGTCATGTAGTTGGAAAGACTCATGCAATAACAGAAACAAAGAAGATACTCAGTAATGCAGTGATTTTGTTTTATTTTTAATAAAATATTCACGCAGAACTTTACCACAATTCTATATACAGTCAGTTTCTGATGTTGTCATATAGTAAGTCTTACCATGTTTGACATTGTGGCAGCTTAACATGTCATGGACTTGGTTGGAAAGTCTCACACAAAGACAGAAACAAAGAAAATGTTTAGAGAAACATTAAATTGTAGAATCAGTTATTCAAATTTTATTTCATTTTCACATGTTGTCAAATTATATTTCTTATCAAGAAACATAACACATGAAGGAATAGTGATTTTAAACATCTAACAATTTATGCTGCAATTTAACACAAGTTAATAATACAGATTTGAATTATTATTAACAAACATTCAAGATAGAGTAAATCTAGGTTTTCTTACTGTGTTTTTGTCATTCATTGCCGTTGTTAAAGCACAGTAAACAACGATGAAAACAACAGTAAACATGTTTTAGTGATTCGTTTTAGGTGGAAAAATGAATGTTTTGAGAAAATAATTTGACCAAGTAGTTTTTGTTGTCGCTGCTGTTATATTCCTGTATTTTTATACAGATTTTAACTTTAATGTTATGGTTCGTAATCGGTTCTTTGTCCATCACGAACATGACATGTCTATTCATAAACATTCCATGCCATGGCAACAAAATGTTCAGAAATATTGTAAATAATTCATAATAAAATATTAATTCAACACATTTATAAGTTTCTGATGCTAAGATCTTACCATAGTTGCCATTGTTTAGGCTCAAACCATGTCATGTAGTTGGAATTGTCATGTAGTTGAGATTGAAAAGTCTCCAATAAAATAACAGAAACAAAGAAAATACTCAGTAACACATTGATTTTTTTTAATTTTTATTAAATATTCACGCAGCACTTTACCACAAGTTTATATGGTTTCTGATGTTGTCATCTAATACGCCTTACCATATTAACCGTTGTGGCTGCTCAAACCATGTCATGTAGTTGGAAAGACTCATGTAAACAAAGAAAAAGAAAATGTTCAGAAATTTGACATAAGTTAACATAAGTTTCTGATGTTGTCATGTAATAAGTCTTACCATGTTTGACATT
>CAIGQQ010000001.1:7794930-7845891 GCA_903798035.1 Danio albolineatus | reverse complement strand
TCTCTCTCTCTCTCTCTCTCTCTCTCTCTCTCTCTCTCTCTTTCTCTCTATGATGTGTTTATATTGCGTTTTTCAGCACAGAGGGTACCTTTTCTGTTGCACATGGCTGCTTTTGGGTTTGCTGAGCAGCGTGTTCAGTCTGTGCTGCTGGTCTGGAGGGGCAGTTTGTAAAATTGCGTTCTCCTGTTAGTGTCACTGACGGAGCAAGTGAAATGTCAGTTCAGAGCAGAGAACAACAGCCTTATCACGTCCTCCTTCTGTCCGGTGCCTCGAGGGGACGGATCCTATTGTTTCTAGAAAGAGGTGAGAGGACAAGGATAGATTATGCACATATGCTCTCACACATATATTCGCATACTTCCATGTTGCCAGATACGTGTCCACTCTGTATCTCTGACATTCAGACAGCCGAAACAAATGAAAAGGTGCTTTTTCTCTCAACCCATAAAGCGCTCATCGTGAATCTTGTGTTCTGTTTGCGGTCAGTGGCTTTAATGAGGTCTGCTCGTGTGACTGCACAGATAAGAGAAAGTGTCTGAATGCTACAACCGTCTTGTGTTTGACTCATATGCTGCACATCAGTCCTGCAATTCAGCACCTTGGAGAGCGGCGGCATGCTTTCATTGACGTGCAGATTGTAGAAGTGCTAATTCAGCAAATATTGACCTTTGTGCCTGCATACATGCTCATAGACAGGCGCTATATACTTACCCTCGCTTTTGTTTGTTCATATATGTGAATTACATTCATAATCATGTGTTTGGCACATGCATTTATCCAAAGTGACTTACATTGCACTGAAGGTTCACTTTTTTATAAGTCCTTGCCTTTGCTTTTGTGTCAATAATCCCATGCTTATATATGATTATGCATATAGCAGAAATGAATTGGATTAACACTTTATACAACACTTAGACGCACATTTCCACGTTTGTATAATACAGTATCTTAATGATTTATAACCAGTGGGGTGTAAATTAGACATTGTGTATTATCAGGTCCTTTCAGGCCCTCGTAATTACATACCTGCCCCATGTGATGAATGCAGAGTATGCTGATCTGATAGCCTTTTTCATTTTGAACTCTCTCCCACTGAGGCCAAATGCGGAGAGCAAGAACGGTAAGTTCTTTTAATCAGCTTAATTACTGCAATTGTTTGAAATAAAAAATGAGGTCTTATGAATGATAGCCCTGCCTTTAAAGGCCTTTAATGTCTGTCCTAGAGGAATTTCACACAGAAGTAGGACAAGGATTGTAGCTCAAATGTGTTTCCCACTGAAAAGGATTCTTTGGATGCAGTTAGATCTGTTTATTTCAGTGGTTGTTATTTTTTGTCTTGCCATGTCATTAATACGTTAGTATTTGTTTCCAGTCTTAGAGAAAACTGGATTGTTTGTTTTGGCAAAGAGTAAAAGAAATGAGAGCTGCATTTCAGAGTGGTTTCAATAAACCTAAAATCAGTCTAATGATAGATTGTAATAGCGGTTCTGTTTATATGCTAGCTGCTGCTAACAATATGCTAGAACAATACTAAAACAAGCTATCAACATGTTAGCAAGATAATTCATGTTAGAAGCATGCTAACAAAATATGCATGTTATCAGTATGTTAACCATGTTCCCAAGATGCAAGTTCATGCTACAAACATGCTAGCAATGTGCTCATTCATGCTTGCCAAAACCATTCTAACAGAAAACTAATCGATGCTAGTTTCCAGTCTTAGAGAAAACTGGATTGTTTGTTTTGGAAAAAGAGTAAAAGAAAAGAGAGCTGAATTTCAGAGCGGTTTCAATAAACCTAAAACCAGTCTAATAATAGATTGTTATAACTGTTCTGTTTATATGCTAGCTGCCACTAACAATATGCCAGAACAATACTAAATCAAGCTATCAACAAGTTAGCAAGATAATTCATGTTAGAAACATGCTAACAACATATTCATGTTATCAGTATTATAACCATGTTCCCAACATGAAAGTTTATGCTACAAACATGCTAGCAATGTGCTCATTTAAGCTTGCCAAAACCATGCTAACAGAAAGCTAATCGATGCTAGCAAAAACATCCAACAACATATTGTGTTAGAAATATAGTAACAAATCATGCTAACTAAATACTTACTATGTCAGACACATGCTAACAAAATGTCAATTTATGTTACAAATGTTATGTGGCAACATACTATAAACATGTTAGCAGTGTGCTAAGTCGTGTTAGCCAAATCATGAATAGGATAAAAACTTGCTAGAAACAGGCTAAAACATGTTAGTCATATTACAACATGCGCTAGAAATCTCATAATTCATGCAGCATGGTAAACATGATTAGCTTAATGTAAACATACTAGAAACATTCTAGCAAAATATTAATTTGTTTTAAGTTTACCTTTAGCTATTATATTCATAGGTAAACAATGGTTATTCAAATAGCTACACATCTAGCAGATTAGTATTTTTTTCATCCATGCTGTATGTTATGTTAGCTTTATGCTAAATGTGTTACTAGTATTTGTATCCTGCGTTAGAGAGAAATGATTAAGTGATTTCACAAACTGCAAAGAAAGAGCGCGCTGAACTTTAGAGTGGTTTCGATAAGCCACATTTATTGAAGTGAGTTCTATAGACATTCCGATGATGTATTGTTATAATTGCTCTGTGTGCAGACAGAGCTGTCTGATCAATTCAAATGTAAAATGGCATCCTTGCGGTCAGAGGAAACCCTGATGTTAATTTGATTTACTTCACATTTGCTGGACCAGAGTGTTTTTTGATAGGCCACATTAATGACTGCATTAGTGGATAAAGTGCAGACTAGGGACTGGAGAGCTTTATAATTTCCTTTTTAGCGCCGACCTGTGATGTCATCCAGCACAATTGCCTATTAAGAGCTGCATCTCTCTTCAGAGACTCGCAGTGCATGCTTGTTGTTAAGGAATTTGGTTCATATTCAAGAATCTCTATTTATTTATTTATTTATTTATTTTTATCCTTATCAGTGGTGAGTCACAAAATATGAGGTGTCTCAATTTTGACCAAATGTGTAGTTACTGCACTTTGCCTTTGTAATAAACTTAAGATGATGATAGATTGTTAGCTGCACTGTAAAAAGTGTTACTTAAATCTAACTTATAAAAAGTGAGGCAAGCGGCTGCATGGGCTGTTGTAGGTTGGTTAAACTTCCAGCCTTTTTTAAGTATACTGAACACAGAAGCATTGCTTAAAATAAATGCAACTAAATTAAGTTGAGCCAACTATTTTTTCTAAAGTTACTCCAGTCAGATAAACCTACTTTTTTTGTTACAGGTAACTTATTTATAAGTAGCTAAATGTTACTTGTACTTATTTTAATTAGGTATTAAAAACTAAATAAAATCAACCTAATCATATGTCATTTAAAATGAATTCAATTGACTTCTGGCTGTAACCTAAGAAAATAAATCTTCATTTCTCTAAGCACAATATACAGTGATTAACTAAAAACAGATAATAGACTTTCAATAACATTTAAATAACAATGGGAAGATGGATTAAAGACCATAATATTTAGACCATAGTCCATTTTCATAGTGAAAAAACAGGCCATTAATGTGGCTGCACGTACACAATACATAAAAAAACACACATTAATAATGCTGTATATACTAGCTGCAGCTAACAATTTACTAGAACAATGCTAAATCAAACTATCAACATGTTAGCAAGATAATTCATTCTAGAAGCATAACAACATTTTAATATTTTTAGTATGCTGATTCATGCTAGAAGTAAGCTAGCAATCGTGATTATTCAAGCTTGCTAAATACATGCAAACAGAAAACTAATCAATGCTAGCAAATATTATATTATTGCTTAAAAATCTGATCATTTGTTCGTGCCATAACCATATCAACAATGCCATAAGTTATGTTAGAAACATAGTAACAGTCAGCGCCAATAGCCTAGTGGTTAGTGCGTCGACACATAGCACTGAGGTGCTTGCAGCGACCCGAGTTCGATTCCCGGCTCGAGGTTCTTTGCCGATCCTTCCCCTATCTCTGCTCCCCACACTTTCCTGTCTGTCAATCTCCACTGTCCTATCGATAAAGGTGAAAACTTTACCCCTAAAAAACGTTAAAAAAACAAACAAACAAAAAAAAAACATAGTAACAACATGTTAAATCAGCGGATCTGTCTGCGTGAACAGGGGTGCGCAAATGTACGAATATTTGTTCACAGACATTTGTTGGGCTACCTATCAGAATTATGGGAATTGTTAGCCCAACAAATTTCAATTGGATGAACATTTTTTTTAGTCTTATGTCTTACCCAGAATATAAAAATACATATAAATACATTTAGATCATTTACTTTAATCATTACTATTTAAATGTGAAGAGACTTTCAACCAGCACACAAAAAACAAATAAAAATAATCACAAATTCAACTATTTAAACCAATTCTAAACTCAAATATCATAATGGCGAAAAAGGTCAATGCTTCTACAAACACCAATATGATATCATACAATGTCTCTATTGAAAGAAAAATACAAATTGTCAAGAGAGTGTCAAGTGTGCTACTATCTTTCATAGCCTTGTTTTCATTCCCCTCGAATTAAATATGCCATCTGTAAGATCCATTAGTACTTATGATGATGAATTTCCTATGGCAGCACTGAGAACGAGAAAGAGACGAAAGTGTTTGAATCAAAATTAAAAAGCAATTAAAAACTCATGTACGAATGATGAGAACAGTATAGACGCGCTTCCTAATATCCCGCTAACCGCAGCTGAAGGATGAGTGCCGTGTTTATCCCTGTCTCAGCATCACAAGAGTGAAAATTGGTGTTTACAGTCACGACATAGAGCCACATCTCAATGTTTTTCCCCCCAAATAATTATCATACTTCAGATTGGATGGAACGGGTGAACAGTTGTTTTGCTGCGAATTCTTAATAACACGCTTTGATGCAAACAAGAGACCGCCCATATTAAAATGCATGTGAGAATATTTGGATAAGCAGGCCTGTAATTTTTCTGCGCCTTGCTATGGCTCATGAATTAATAATGAGCTGGATCGGGTAATCTCAAACAAACACGCTGGAGTGAATGGAGTGTTTATGCTGAGATGCCGTTGCCTGGTTGAATTTGCCTTACTAACATCATTTGACCACTGCTAATGGAAGCTGTTTAAGATTCGGAGTGTTGTGTGTTTCTGCTTTGTTTACACTTGTCAGCTCAAATATACACTCACTGGCCACTTTATTAGGTACATCTTACTAGGAACGGGTTCCCTTTTTGTTTTTAGAATTGCCCTAATCCTTTGTAGCATAGATTCAACAAGATACTGGAAATATTCCTCAGAGATTTTGGTCCATATTGACATGATAGCTAAATGCAGTTTTCATATTTGTCGGCTGCACATTCATGATACAAATCTCCCGTTTCTCCACATCCCAAAGGTGGGTGCTCTTTTGGATTGAGATCTGGTGACTGTGGATGCCTTTTGAGTACAGTGAACACATCGTCATGTTCAATAAACCAGTCTTAGATGATTCAGGCTTTATGACTTGATGCTTTATCCTGCTGGAAGTAGGATCAGGATGGACATGGTCAGCAACAATACTCAGGTAGGCTGTGGCGTTGACATGATGCTCAGTTGGTACTGAGTTGGTACTGATCCCCCACACCATTACACCACTACCAGCAGGCTGACCCGTTGATGCAAGGCAGGATGGATTGTGCGTGAAAATCCCAGTAGATCAGCAGTTTCTGAAATACTCAAATACTGAATACTGAAATGCTGAAATACAGCTGTACCTAATAAAGTGGCCAGTGAGTGTATATATTGTTTGATTGTTTGTTTTCAAAGCAATATGGAATGTAAGTCAAAGTCAAGACTCAGAATTTCCTCCTTAATATTTTTCCAGTCATCAGAGGCTACACACATACGCAAGTCCAGCTTAATTTTCAGCTTCCATTTATTTATTAAAAATATCTTTAGTCATTTAAAGTAACTGTAATAACCCTAATAAAAATAAATGTGCAAATATAAATTATTATAGACAATTATTGCACGATTGCTATTTAGAAGTTGTTTAACCTGTTTTTACATATTTTTTCATAATGATTATCAGTTGACTAATTTAGTTAATGAATGTTAATGTTTCTGTAATAAATGTTGCTACATTCAGCAGATGTTTTTCATTTTGAACGAATACAACATATGATTCAGTCTTTATGAAGAGGCAAATAAAAGTGCTTGTAATACAAAGCCATTGACAGAAACATTTAGAATAGTACAAGCTAGAAAAGGGAAGAATATATGTATTAACATTTTGTGCATATACAATATCACATACATACAAAAATACGTAACACTCTGTTCTGCTTTTTTACAACCAAGCAATAATGACCATAAATAATAATAACAATTTAATTATTAAATAACACAGTAAATTACAAAAATAATAATAATAACAATAATAAAAATAAAAATAATTCTAAAAAAGGCTTTATTCCTCTACTGCTTCAAGATCAATAGTGTTGATATAACTAAATAAATAAATATATAAATTAAATTATATGAATAAAATAAAGACCCCCCTAATGAAAACTTTTTTCCCCAGCTTTAAACACCAAAATATTTTATCCATCTCTTATTTGAAGGAGAATAAGCCTCCTAGCCAATAATGTGGCGAAAGCAATGACGTCATGTGTTAAGAATATATTTTTATTATTTAATTTTTACATTTATTTATTGTGTTCATGGCTGTGTCATTCATTCATTCAGTCATTCATTTTCTTTTCAGTTTAGTCACTTTATTAATCAGGGGTCGCCACAGTTTAATGAACCACAGTTGAATGAACCACCAACTTATCCAGCATATGTTTTTTATGCAGCGGATACCCTTCCAGCTGCATCCTATCACTGGGAAACATCCATACACATTCACACACATTGTCCACTTAATACAGACAATTTAGCTTACCCAATTCATCTATACCACGTCTTTGAACTTGGGTAAACCAGAGCACTCAGAGGAAACCCACATGACCACGGAGAGAACATGCAAACTCCATATAGAAATACCAATTGACCCAGCCGAGGCTCAAACCAGCGACCTTCTTGCTGTTAGGCGATCGTGTTACTCACTACGCCATTCATTCATTCATTCATTCATTATGAAATTAAGTTAATCTGCTCATGGGTTTATTTTTAGGCAGTTTTTTGTGAACATTGTCAGGGATTCAGCTTTTCAGATGGAGTCGGAATATTATTCTACCAGCAATAAACATTTACTCTCACTCACTATCCTTCAGCTTTGTCTCTGATTTATCAGGGGTCACCACAGTGAAATGAACCGCCAATTACTCTGGCATATGTTTTTATGCAGCGGATGCCTTTCCATTCACAGCACGAAACGGTGAACAGAAATGTTTTGAAAAGGGATTTTGTGGCACTTTATGCGTCCCCTAAGCATTGCTTACTTACAGAAATGTGATTTCCTTCAGTCCTTCTTTATGTGTTGTAGCTCCTTCCATATCCATCCTCATGCACATATGATAGAAAAGACCATTCAAACGTTTGAGACTCGTCACCCCTGGATTATCTGTCACCATATGAAACCACTATTAATGGCTGTCTGATATCTGCGTTTTGTGAAGCCAATGTATTAGATTTTTTTCAGCTTGCTTATAAGTCAGTTTAGAGCATGTTTCTTTTTGTAATAGACTCACTCCTACTTGTTTGTGTGTGTGTGGCTGTGTGTGTGTGGAGGCTGGTCCCTCAACACTGCTGCTCATTGGTTGCTATGCAGAACATGGGAAGCCGCATGACCCACATTTCAGGAATGCCAAGGTTTGATGCAGATCGTCAGTATCAAAACAACAGGAACCAGCGCACTGAGCCATCCATACACATAAACAAGATCTCTGGGAATATCTATTTTCTGGAGTTGCACGCCACTCATCCATCACTTTGTGGTTCTCTCACACTCCATATCTTTCACCGTGAACTATTTAGAGTGTGAAATGTGTTCTAATCCAGCGATTGAGCACATCGGTTTCCCCTGTTTCACGCCAAGAAGGAGCAACCCGTTTCTATTAACCTGGCGGTCTCCTGCCTGCTGCCAGAACCCTTTATTTTTTTCAAAGAATATTGCTATTTACTGAGGGGTAATTCAGTCTCTTGTGCCCAAACCCATGATGCTTGGTCTGTCACAAAGAGGAGCTTCTATTCCAGCAGGTTTGGTTTCTCACCCATATGGTCCTGTCATAATAAATAGATCAAAAACTCAGGTTGAATTTGCTGTGGAGGAAATTGAGTGAATTTGCTCCATTGAAGTAACTTTATGTCTGAATTGGGGGCACTTTATAGTGTGACTTGACATCATTATAGGTCTAAAAAATCATGTGCTGTAGCAGGAAGTGTTTCAGGTGGCAGACCTGGAAATTTGTATGAAGAGTTGAACAATAGCTATGTTTCCATCCACCTTTTTTTATGCGCATTTTGGACATGCACATAAAAATATTGGTTGGTGGAAATGACAAGATGCGCATCAATTTTGAAAATGCACATAAAAATGCATGCGCATAACTGTGTTGGATAAACTTTTTATTCAATAAGAAAAATTGTGCATGAACTACGATGGAAACACTTTTACCAAATTCCACTATGTGCATTAAAAAAAGTCATGTGATTTTGTTGTACGAGATCATGTAATGATAAAAGCGTCTGTGAATGGATAAACCAGCAGGCTGGTTAAACATCAGAAATTTTGTTTTGGCTATTCTAAAACTCCTTAACCGTTTCAGTATTTGTATTGTTATGTTATTAACGCACAGAGACTTTTAATTTCAGTCAGCCAGCCCCAGAGCTTCCTGTCCTTTCTTTAAAAACCAGTTTGGCTGAAATACAATATAAAGTGGGTATCAGACCAAACAAGAAACACTGCATTAAATTATATTTTTCTGCGCCATGTCTTTAAAATATGGAAATTAATTTTATCCCTGTATTTTCAATGGAATTTCTTTGCTGGCCTGCTGCTAATGATGGCGCCTCTGTTTAAATTTTTTTTCATCTTTATTTTACATTTTAACAACCAAATGGATGCTTAAGTCTATTTGATTGATTATATTTTATTATTTTATTATTGATTGATTATATTTTATTTTGATGCTAGATCGGATACGTTTGCGAGAATTATTTATATTATTTAATAAATTTCCCATTTATTGTATTTTATTAACGTCTACCTCCACCCCAACCCCAAACCCAACCGTCACAGTGACCTAATAACAGTAGTTGTACTGAGTATTATTTATGTTATCTATTAAATTACCCAATAAATTGTCAATTTTAACGCCTACCCCCCACCCTAACCCTAAACCCAATGTCACAGTAATGTAAAATGTTAATTATTGTTATACAGTGTCATAAAAAAATGCCGATATATTGATGTGCATATTGCACTTCCTGCCGGCTTTCACCGGAAGTTCATCAATGGCTGAAAAACACTAGCTGTGCATAAAGCCCATTACCTCCAGAACTATCAAGAGCGACTGTTCTCTGTGTCTCAAGCCTTCAAACACCACCACGCATTCATTGCTCGTCATCTGCATTGTCTTCTAAGATGCGAGTCATATATTAAATAAAGAAAAGATTCATGCAGCTTCTCCTACCTCGATAATTCTGTTTTTACTGTTGATATTTGGCGCCAGTTAATCAGGACGTGATGATTTTGTTCTCTTTGATTCGTTGGATGGAAGCGCTGCTTTATTTGCTAGTCTTTTATGCAATAATCCAGTTTTGTGCATAAATTTAATTCGCATTTTTGGATGGAAACATAGCTAATGACACTGTACTTCATTGGATATCGTGTATTGTGAGTATTTACAGACTAGCACTCAATATGCATTATTTTAAATATGACCTTTTGTGTTACTTTTAGGTTATTTAGGTTGCATTATTTCAGGTATTTGTTAATGTATGCGTTCATTCATTCGTTCATTTTCCTTTAGCTTAGTCCCTTTATTCATCAGGAGTCGCCACAGCGGAATAAACCGTCAACTTATCCAGCATATGTTTTACACAGCAGATGCCCTTCCAGCTGCAACCCAGTACTGGAATTCGTTCACACACATACACTACAACCAATTTAGTTTATTCAATTCACCTATAGCGCATGTCTTTGGACTGTGGGGGAAACCGAACCACTCGGAGTAAACCCACGGCAACACAGGGAAAATCAGTGTATCAGTGTGAATGTGAGAGTGTATGGGTGTTTCACAGTACTGGGATGCGGCTGGACAGACATCTGCTGTGTAAAACATATGCCGGAATAGTTGGTGGTTCATTCCGCTGTGGTGATCCTTAATAAATAAGGAACTTAGCTGAAGGAAAATGAATGAATAACTTTTACTTTTTCAGGGTTCTTACGGTCATGAAAAACCTGGAAAAGTCAGGCAAGACAAGGCGTTTTCCAGGCCTGGAAAAGTTTTGGAAAAACAGAAAAAAAAACAAAATTTTAGAAAAGTCAAGGAAATTAGTTGAACAAACATCTGTATACTTGAATATAGGTTAGTTGTCTTTACTTCTTTTCTGTCCTTGGCCAAAAACATGCTCTCACATAATTAGTGTGGTGTAAGCATTGTTTAAATAAAATTTACATAGATATAATAATACGTTTAAACCAAATCGATTGTTGCGGGTTTTATGATATGCTGTAATAAATTTGAATGTACATGGTTTTTCGTATTATTTACCACCCCATTACATGAAACTCATGGAAAAGTTGTGGATTTTTAGTAAAAATGTGTATGAACCCTGCTATTTTCACATTGTCCAGAGTTTATTATTTCACCCCTCATATATCTGAATATTTATTAATCTGAAATTTGGATTTATGTCATTTCTAAGCAGATCTGCAATGAGTTGGATCTGCGTACTTGGGTTGCTGCTAGAGGATCACGCTTGACAGCGCAGGGGCGATTTTCAGTTAATCCTGATCTATTTAGATTCCGAGACGTCTCACACTATCAGTAGCATGTGCTCTGTAATATGAGCAGTCCTGGAGAGCTGTGCTATTGATCACATTTGCCCTTGAGCTCATCCAAGTCTCTGTCTGGAAACACTGTTCCAGCCAAGATGAGGATATGAGATCCATACAAATACAGCAAATCAACTTGGGACCACTTTTGTTTTTTTTGGCAACACTTTAGTTTAAGTACAGATTCTCACTATAAACTAGTGGCTCATCACTTGCTTATTATTAAGATATTGACTGTTTATTAGTGCTTATAAAGCCTACAGTATATTCTGCAAGATCTTATTCTATATCTCTAATCCCACGTAATATCAAAAATACTATCTTAAAAACTATTAAAAAGCCGAAAATTAGGAGTTTAATGATCTAAAAGTCAGAGTAAATGGTTTGTTTATAAAATAAAGTGTGACTTTTTTTTTTCTTTGAGATGGATAAATGCAACATAAGCTCAGCCTGAAACGTAGCCCTACAGTACATTTTTGGAAATCGCAAATAGCCAGAAGTTTGTATGGCTGCATTTCATCTTTAAAACGAACGCTACGGAGCGGTATGATGTCGCTCGTTTTCGTGCTTACCAGCTGACCACTTACCTCTGTATGGATGGCTTTCCCGCTTTTACCAGTTTGTCCTGTAGATCGCCATGTATGTCGGCAACTCGAGACGCAGAAAGGAGTTGACCACGACGACGGGTTTCGAGTCTGGTGAAAAACAGTTCTAGAAAGCGAGTAAGACAAAAACAGAAGCCAAAAAACAAAAAGTAAATAACAGGGTGAGAATGTGGTAAAAATCAGGCAAGGGCTTTTCTTTTTCTGGATTGCTTTTGAAAAGCTTTTGGTTTGGTTTAGGGAAGTGGGTGTATGGGTCAATCAGTGCTTTTGGGTTCAGGGAAGGAGAAGGGTAGGTCAGCTGATCGGATAGTCAGTCAGTCAGTCAGTTGACAGCGGCCTCTAGTGGATTTACATGAGAACAGCAGGCACGAATGGTACTCACGAGTAAAAATTTCAAGATCTGAAAAAGTGTACAAACAGCAGGTGGATTCGTAAAAACAAAAACTACGAAAAACATACCTCTCCTCTCCATGTTTGGCACTCTCCAGAACTGCATATAGCTGTACATTTTCAGAATGAGTTTGCGATAAATATCACTTTGTACATAGAAGATCCTTTGAAAACTGAAAACCTTCATCTTATATCACAATAGAAGTCAACAATATAGATTACGATATAGTATTTTTTTTCTGTAAATTCTGTCAGTTAATAGTTCATATATTGATTGATAATATGGAAAGGACACTATTTATTTATTTTTTTACATTTAAAGTAGATACTCAGACATTTACTCATTGTTATGGCACCATATTTCTCACTTATTTAGAATTACAGGGCAAATATTTGATAAAAAATGTATAATTATAAAATAAGTGTTTGTAAAATAAAACACATTGATTAAAAAAATAATGATGACAGGTCCAACATTAAAAAATTATAATATCGCTCAAAAATAATTATAATGTAAACATTCAGCTTTCAAGATCGTAACTTTCTCTCAATGCTGTTGTTCAAGTTTCTGTCTGTGTCCCCGTAATAACGTATATCATATTTCACTTTTATAATATATGAAAAATTATTACCATAAACAATGTATTTTGTGACCCCACAAAATGAACGATAGAGCATAATATGAAATGATAGACTTTTTATTTTGTCCATATGATATACATCATCTTATTTCACAGCCCTGATCCTTTTTATGCTTTAATTTTACAATTTTCCCCCTGAAAATGTGCAAGTTGCACACAAAACTGTACAATACAAAGTCATAAATCCTCCATAGACTGTAGCTCAGTAGTCGCCCCCCTACTCAGCAGGAATCTGTTTTTAATGTGCGTGTGTCAGAGTGTAATCTCCATTGTCTTGGAGTATGCATGCCGTCACATGGCACCCCTCATGCCTGCAGGATAACAAGCCTGAAAAACCCCATATTGCGCTTTGCCAAACAGGAAAGTCTGCGATGCGGAATCATTGCGGCCTGGCGTCTGATTGGTGTTGAACTCCGCGGCTGAGCAAAGGAGGGGAACCACCCCACACATAGAGTGCACTGTCTCTAGGAAAAAAATGCTGCCAATGCGCTCTCATTGGCAGACTTGAGCAAGAATCCGGGGGGTAGCGGGGCGGGGGGTACAAAAATGGGGGAAGGGGAAGAAGCAGTGTATTTCGAGAGTGAAGAAGATGAAAACTAGCACACTACTTATTGCTAATACTTTTGTCCTATAAGTAGAAATGGAAAAAGGGAGTTTCAGAGAAACAACTTTTTAATATAATACATTTTTCCAGAATACATATGTGTAATAGCTGTGTTATTTTCTCATGCTTCTCTAAGCACGCTGCAACAAATATTACCAGTCAAGTTGCATCTCTCCATATTGTTAGTTTTCATATTCATTATGTTCTTGTTTTATTTGCATCATGCTTTGAGTGTTGAACATGCAAACATTTTTTCGCGCTATACATATAGCAGTACATAATCAATGTACTGTAGAGCTAACACCCCTATTGATTCTGAATTAAGATCAGTTGTAATTCCTTGGAATTAATGCTCTTTTACAGCTTACCTTGATATATATATATATATATATATATATTTATTCATTGATTTATTTTCTTGTCTGCTTAGTCCATTTATTAATCCAGGGTTGCCACAGCGGAATGAACCGCCAACTTATCCAGCATTTGTTTTTACGCAGCGGATGCCCTTCCAGCTGCAAACATCCATACACTCTCATTCACACACATACACTACAGACAATTTAGCTTACCCAATTCACCTGCACCGCATATCTTTGGACTGTGGGAGAAACCGGAGTACCCGGATTAAACCCACGCGACTATGGGGAGAACATGCAAACTCCATTTATATATATATATAAACACAGTTGAAGCCCCCCTTTAAATTGTTTTTCTTTTTTAAGTATTTGCCCATTGATATTTAACCGAGCAAGGACATTTTCACAGTATGTTTATTTTGGCTAGAATAAAAGCAGTTTTTAATTTTTCAAAAGCCTTTTTAAGGTCAAAATTATTAGCCCCTTTAAGTTATTTTTTTTCTCGATAGTCTAGAGAACAAACCATCGTTATACAATAACTTGCCTAATTACCCTAACCTGCCTAGTTAACCTAATTAACATCATTAAGCCTTTAAAAGTGACTTTAAATTGTATAGAAGTGCCTTAAAAATATCTAGTAAAATATTATTTACTGTCGTCATGACACAGATAAAATAAATCTTATTAGTTATTAGAGATGGGTTATTAAAACTAATTTGTTTTGGAATGTGTTGAAAAAAATATTCTCTTCATTAAACAGAAATTGGGGAAAAAATAAACAGGGGGCTAATAATTCAGGGGGTCTAATAGTTCTGACTTCAACTGTAAATACAATTTCTATTTATTTTTATTTATTTATTTTTATTAATTGAATTTATTTTTTTAAACCAGTGTACACATCTGGTTTTATATTTTTTTCAATAGGAAGCTAGATAATCAGGAATTTAGCATAAACAGATTTTATATTAGACTCAGAACAAAAAGGGGCTTCTTAGTGAAGTTGAACTGTGCTACATTTTTATGGGGTACAATTGGCCTCATCTATTGTGAGTGAAATTTCATAGAAATTTGTGATTGCACATTTAGGCTGGTTGATATACAGTATTCTAGCTGTTAGTAGCTTGAAATGAGTCTGTCAAGAAAAATGTTTAGCACTTCATTGGGCATGCAAATTAACAAAAATGTATGCCTGTATACAAATGTAGATCATCCTTACTGTGTCAGGTCACCAGTTGACATGCATGGTACAGTGATGAGCCATAACATTATGAACACCTGCCTGACATGTAATTGGTCCTTCTTGTCCTGCCGAAACAGTGCTGATCCATTGAGGCATGGACTCTACAAGATCTTGGTAGTTTCAGCAACAGATCTTTTAAGTCTTGGAGTTTAAAAGGTGGATCCACTGTCAATCAAACTTGAGCCAATCAGAATGAATCCCCCTTGTGTTCTTCCAGCCATTTCTAAACATTGTGTGCAGTGTGTTAGAGTGCATTATCTTGCTGAAAGTGCCAGTTCTACCAGATAATGCAATTGTCATGAAGGGGTTCTGTATGTCTACAGCTATGGTTAGGCAGGTAGCATGTCTCAAATATGCATTTACATGGTTTGACGGGCACAGGGTTTCCAGCAGCACATTGCCCAAGGCTCTTTCAACAGTGCACAGGGGTCATCATTGCCACTTGTTTAGTTGCAGAAGAGTGCATTGTATCACCTTCAATAACCATCATTAAAATAGTGTGTGACTTGTACCACATTTGACTTTGTGTTGGTTTGGACAACACTGGAGAGGCTTTGATTCTCATTGATGAGACTTGCATACTCAACACTCTAGTCTCTAGTTTGTGGTTTTTCCTTCCTCTGATCACTTTTCTCACCACTGCTGATGAGTGCAACCCACAAGTCTTGGCTTTTTTTAGAGAAACTCTGACCCAGTTATATTGACTAATGCCAAATCGTTATCGCAAAGTCAGATCTTCATTCCTGGCTATATCTCCTGCATTTAACACACAAGATGTGTTTCCAATCTAACATGAAGCAAATCTTAAATTTTACACAATAAAAAAGAAAGAAAAAGAAACAAAGGCTACATTTTAATTAGATGCAATCAAGTTGTCATAGGGGCTGATTGTAGTATTGGTAACCTAGTAAAGAACGGTAAACAAGGCACCCATAATGGAAACACAAATGCATTTCTATCTCCCATCATTCACATTAGGGTTGGGTTGATGGACGATGCCATCATCCATTGCTGATGGCCAATAGATGTCACGATGCTGAGCCGATCCTCTGCTGTCGCGATCCTCTGCCCCTCCACCGTAGCTAACCCTCACACTTAGGCCCCGTTTACACTTATACCTCTTAGTTTTTAAGTGGCATTTTAGAACGACAACAATCCATGTCCACACAGGCGTTTCATCTAGCATCTCCGCTGAAAACGCACATCACGTGACCACACACACACACTGTCATGCGCTTGTCTGAGCTCCAGCTCAGCGGGCGCTTCAAGTATAAAACCACATAGAGCAGTGCACGTCAGACAGTTTATCAAGGATGTACCGCTGAATCGCGTCTCACTATAGTTGTTAAACGTGATATTTAATTAATCTTGTCTCTCTCTAACGACTCTTCTGTCTTTTGAATCAGGTAACGTGTCACAGCGTCAGTACACTACTTCAATCTTTCTCTTTCATACTTGTACTTAGTAATTTTAGTAAAAACCTCAGATATTGTTGGTTGGTTCCTGTTGGTTGTGCACCTTTTTTACTAACCAAGTTTGTCGACGCCATTATAACGACACATATCACTCTGCCTATTCATTCCAGAGTCCCACGGAAAAAGTGATTGACAGGTGGTCATTTGTGTGTAACTTGTAACTCAGGCCCCGTTTACACTAGTGCGTTTTAGTTTTAAAACAGCGTTTTAGCATGAAAATGATCTGCGTCCACACTAGCGTTTCACCCAGCATTTCTGAACATATCTCTGTACACACTACTCCACCAAAAACGTACATCACGTGACCATTCGCGCACTCTGGGCATGGAAGTATAAACAGGAAGCATGTGTCTCGCTCGGTGTTTGGTTATTGTTAGTCAACAAACGCTAACCCAAAACCGGCGTCCTAAATAGGGTTTACGCCACTTGAAACGGGAGGGATTAGCGAGTGCTCGAACAATAGCTTGCCTCTTGTGAATATATGCAGCTGTTGTAGTAAAAATGGCAGAGTTTAACTGCACAATAGCACCTAAAACGGACAATAGTGCGGTCAACGACGCTCCCATTTCTGTGTCCAGCAGTCACGCCTCTGTTTTCAGAAGCCTCCGTTTTCCCCATCCACACTGAGACGGAGCAGCAGCATTTTAGAATAAAAACGGCCTCTCCAGCGTTTCCAAAACGCTCCGTTTTCGGGGCTTGAAAACTCCGGCGTAGTGTGGATGGATGGCGTAACCGTAGCAAAACTTATGCGTTTTAAAACGAAAACGCATTAGTGTAAACGGGGCCTCAGGTAGTTGAAACAATAGGCTACAAATAATTAATTCCTTATAACAATTAATTCCCTGTACAATGCCAAATTGGTCGACATCACCCAACCCTAATTCACATCATATTTTTTTCAAAACCACCTTGAGTGTAAAACCGCTTTACGAATTAAGGGATTTTTATTCAAAATTTGGTGTTTCCATCTTTTGTTTCTAAGGCGATACTTCAAAATATGTATTAACACACTGTAATGGAAACCCAACTATTAATTGCAAGGCCTTATAGTTTGCTCACCATCTAATCTATGCATTTCTTAATGTGTCTTTGTTAGGAGATGATCAGTGTAAAATCTGTGAAGCAAAATCAGCTCAGATCCACTGCTTTTAAAAATGTAAACAGAACTTCAGGCTTGACATTGCTCTTCATATTCATCATGGTACATTTATACAGCTGCATTTGATCTCTAGATCACAAACAAAATTCTTAATGAGAATCGAAATGTTCAACTGGCTTCCTGCCTCTATCAATTCTCTCGCATGCTGTGCTGTGATCTACTTATCTGCATTCCTCATTTTCATTCTCACATATCAGGGCTGCATTCATTACACACGAGGTCCCACTCATGTTTGATGTGGAATAAGTATATATTTCCGTTATGAAAATAAAACGGAACATTGAAATGTGCGGAGAAAAAACTGGAGAAGATTCAGCAGACTCAGAGTTTTGTGTTGTGAAGTCAGGTCATCTGTCAGAGGCCGTGTATCTCGCAGTTGACAGCGAGTCGGGTGAGCCAGGAATCTGTTGCTAGGAAACGCAGCACTTGAAGACTTCACATACTAATAAGCAAAAGTTGTGAACTTGAAATGCACACGGTGCAGAATATATAGTGAAGAAACATTAGAGCATAACCAAGACTTGAAATAAAACAACATCACAGGTTTGATCCCTTTTTGAGCTGCTATCTACATCCATGCACACCTCACAGGGTTTCCTTCTGAAGCAGTGTTTGTCAACGTATTTGCCTACCTCAGCTCCATCTGCAACACTATAAAGCCAAAGCAGAGCTAACAATTTTCAGAGGAGTCTGTAAAAAGTCATTTCTCACCAGCAGCTCTTCCGCTGTCATCGCATTGATTCCTATCAGTAATCAATGACCGCTCTGTTACTGCCGTTGAAAGGGGAGATTTCACAGCTGGTGATTTGTGCCCCTTATGGCGAGCGGTCGGTGTAAATCAACGTCATCTGTATCCCACAGGGGGTTTGGGCTGACCGGATGCTGGATGTTGTGTTTAGTTGTGAAACCGCCTGCTAATAATATTAATTTGGTAGGAGGGAATTGAATTAGCAGGAAGTGGTTTGTTCGTACCGGAGCGCGAGGCGTGCTGAGTGTCATTATTCTAGAGCAAAGGGTTCCACCAGTCAACTTTTCATTTAGCTGCTTATTAAATTAAATAATGCAATCAATAGGTGTGTGGAGAAATGAGATGTGATAAAGGAAATGTAGATATCCACATTTTAACACAAGATAATACCCACACATCAATTATTTTAAGATAATTAATTAATATTTAATTTTACATCTTTTAATGCCAACCAAGACTCACCGGCCACTTTATTAGGTACACATTACTAGTATCGGGCTGGAACCACTCTTGCCTTCAGAGCTGCCTTAATCCTTCGTGGCATAGATTCAAGAAGGCACTAGAAATATTCCTTAGAGATTTTACTCCATATTGACATGATAGCATCATGCAGTTGCTGCAGATTTGTCGGCTACACATCCATGTTGTGAATCTCCCATTCCACCACATCCCAAAGGTGCTCTATTGGATTGAGATCTGGTGACTGTGGAGGCCATTTAAGTGCAGTTAACTCATTGTCATGTTCAAGACAAGAGTCTGAGATGGTTTACACTTTATGACATGGCGCGTTATCCTGCTGGAAGTAGCCATCTTAAGATGGGTACACTGTGGTCATAAAGAGATGAACATGGTCAGCAACAATAATCTGGTAGGTTGTGATGTTGACATAATGATCAGTTGGTACTAATGGGCCCAAAGTGTGCCAAGAAAATATCCCCCACACCAGTACACCACCACCACCAGCCTGAACCTCTGATACAAGTCATGATTGATCCATGCTTTCATGTTGTTGACACCAAATTCTGACCCTACCATCAAAATGTCGCAGCAGGAATCAAGTCTCTTCAGACCAGGCAATGTTTTTCCAATCTTCTATTGTCCAATTTTGGTGAGGCTGTGTGATGTAGCCTCAGTTTCCTTTTTTTAGCCGACAAGAGTTGCACCTGGTGTGGTCTTCTGCTGTTGTAGCCCATCCGTGATGTGCTGTGCTTTCATAGATGCTCTTCTGCATACCTCAGTTATAACGAGTGGTTATCTGAGTTACTGTTGCCTTTCTATCAGCTCAAACCAGTCTGCCCATTCTCCTCTGACCTCTGGCATCAACGAGGCATTTGCGCCCACAGAACTTTTGCTCACTGGATAATTTCTTTTTTTCAGACCATTCTCTGTAAACCCTAGAGATGGTCGTGCATGAAAATCCCAGTAGATCAGCAGCTTCTGAAATACTCAAATCAGCCCAATTGGCACCAATAACAATGTCAAACTTACATCAAACTTAAATCACTTTTCTTCCCATTCTGATGCTCAGTTTGAACTGCAGCAGATTGCTTGACCATGTCTGCATTCCTAAATGCATTGAGTTGCTGCCATGTGATTGGCTGATTAGAAATTTGCGTTACCGAGCAGTTGGACAGGTGTACCTAATAAAGTGGCCAGCGAGTATAGACAAAATATATCATCTATTTTTTACTGTTGAAATCAAAAACAACAACATGTTAGTCTGCCACAATAATTTTAAGATGTTTTTTTTAATGTAGCTAATTATTTAATAAAAAATAAAACCTAATAATAGGCGATACGGTGGCGCAGTAGCTAGTGCTGTCGCCTCACAGCAAGAAGGTTGCTGGTTCGAGCCTTGGCTGGGTCAGTTGGCATTTCTGTGTGGAGTTTGCATGTTCTCCCCGTGTTCACGTGGGTTTCTCACAGTCCAAAGACATGCGGTACAGGTGAATTGGATGAGCTAAATTGTCCAAAGTGTATGTGTGTGAATGTGTGGATGTTTCCCAGTGATGGGTTGCAGCTGGAAGGGCATGCGATGCGTAAAACAAATGCTGGATAAGTTAGTGGTTCAGTCCGCTGTGACGACCCCGGATTAGAAGGGACTAAGCCAACAAGAAAATGAATTAATGAATGAACATAATAATAAAGATACTACTACTACTAATGAAAATTACTATAAAATAAAATGTCAGCCAGAAGCACTAGTCATTATATGTCCTTCAATCTTTTAAGTTTGTGTTGTTTGCAGTTTATTTGTTGTATCCAACTTCAGCTCTGTGTCACTAAAGGTATAAGATCATGTTCTGTTTTGCATGAAGTGCACATTCTCCAGCTGTTATGACAGGGTTGTTCCATTCTCATTGCCTGGAGCTCTGCTGTTTTTTATTGGCGACAGTGAGCCCACATGTGCCTGTCAGAGATGACAGAGATGAATATGCTACTCCACCTGAATAACTCACCTCATTCAGTGAACACATATCGCATATTTAAAGCACTTCTTCAGAACTGGTAAAAAGGCCATTGTCAGTGATGTCTTTACCTCTGTACGGAACATTTACTCTGGGTCTGAATCACTGACCTTCCCAATTGGATGTGCAATTCATCACAAAGACACATTAAAACACTGGATTCTTTTATGCTAGCTGTTTTTTTTTCTCATCCAGGACAGTGTGTAGTGATTTTAGCTGAACTGGCACATTTGTTTTGATCACATTTGGTCACATATGAAGATAATAAGTTTGTAAATACAGCACTTAAATATTTTAAGATGTTATTTAAAATATATATAAAAAATCTGTTATTATTTTAAATGTTTATATATATATTTTTTCAGCTTGTTATCAGTTAATTTGTGGTTTTGTACTCTATATTTCTTTCAATGTGCATCTTAAAACTGTTTCATATATTGTCTAGAGGCACATTCTTTTCTGTTCCACTTGAATTCACTGCTAATCTACAGTATTTGCCTGTAAAGTAATTGACTCTTACATATAAATCTACCCTGAAAAATATTCACTAGCTGAAAAAGTGCAACATCCATCCCAGCCTCCCCTATATGTCATTATGATGCATTATTCATTGGTGAAGTTACTAGTCTAGAACATATTGTATTGATTACACCGCTGTAATTGGTCATGGATGACCTCCAAAAAAGATTATTCAATTTGCAGTTATATTAAGTGATAAATAATGCTTTAGATAAGGTATTTTGCTTGGTGTCGAGTCACCCTCCTTTAATAGTAAGTCACCTTCATATGGGATTTTCAGTGGCAGGTTACTGACAGAAAGCCACACCAGATGTTCCATCTCTTCGTCTCTTGTGACGTGCAGCATGCTTGTCCCATCCTGACAGTGCCCATACCTCCACCATGGGGACAGTACCTGTGACCCTCCCCCTCCATTCGTGGAGCCCCTCAATCCCAGTCGTCGGTCCAGACACCTGTCCCCCCTCCAGTGGATCCAGACAGATAGTCACTCTACTGCACTACATCATGTAGACAAGGTCATTAAAGAACAAATCAATTGAACACACACACACACACACACACACACACACACACACACACACACACGCACGCACGCACACACACACACACACACACATAAACGAGGGGTTTGGTCTGGAATTTTAAAAGAACAAAGAAAACATCAGAAGTCGCATTCTCTTGTGTTCAAGGTTGGTCAATATCTGACCTTTGTGATTTACATATCTATCCAATTTGAGCTAAAACTTGTTGAAAATTAAGCTGGCACATGGTTGATTAATCATTTCAGCGTCTGATGATTTTTCCAAAAGAAAATGAATCTCCATGGAGATTGCATTGTGTGTCGGTGGGCAGAAAATATTTGATTAGGTGTGTGAGCTGCCGCTGATTGTGCAAAATGTACAACGGTGCTTTCAGGGGTGATCAGCTTAAAGCAGTCAGTCACCCCTTTATTTGCTTAGTTTTGCCTCCCTGAGGACCAGCCTTATGTTCTCGAAAGATGAACGCCTGGAAAACCCGTTTGATGGCCATGCCCCATCTCCCCCCGCTCTCACCATTTCTATTCTGAGCAAAGTGGGGTTTTGGGGGTTTTCCCCCTGACGCCTTTGTTCCCAGCCTGGTTATATGCTTGGACTCAGTGAGGCGAAAGACAATGCGAGTGTGGAGGGCTCAACTCATCTCTGGTTCTGAGGTAACCAGGGGTGCGCCTGACTGAACTCATTTCAAGCTTGATTTGCCCTGACAGATATGAGCTGCTTGGATTAGCATTTATGGGAGATTTTAGGTCTATTATCAACGAAGTGCTCAGGAGCAATCTGTTTAAAGCTTATGGATTGGGATGCGTTACTTGTGAGCTGGGAGGTTGTGGTGTGAAAAATGGATGCTGTGCTCTTGTGCTTGGATTAATGGAGTTTAGGTTTATTAGAGCAGCTCTGTTTAAATGTCTTAGGGTTCATTCACAGTTGAAAGGTTTGGTTTGAATGAAACAAAGTCAGGTTTGATTGTTCTTTCGCTGCTTTTAATTTGAATAAGTGAACCTACTGAACCTTCATGCACACCAAGCAAGCAGGCCAAGGCTGCTGAATTGATGGATCTCTATCTTGATTCAAACACACTCTGGTTTGGCTGAAATATGCTGTGGTATAGTTTGCATTTCTGGTCCATATGCTGAGGTTTCTATTCTCTGTAAAAATTGTGTTGAATCACAAAAATTGTGTAAAAATCACATTCTAGGGACCCTCTTTGTTAATCTGGGCCCACCACAATATTTAACTGTGGCCCCTCAAAATCTATGCCCTATGCATTCTGTCTCCTTGGTGCCATGGACCAAAAACCTCAGGTGTTTAAAGTTGTTTCTACAGTACATAGTTGTAGTAACGTTCGTTGTTGTTGTGGGAAGAAGAAGACAGGGTCGGCGATACAGGTAAGTATATATTTTTATTTTCTTTATAAATCAAGATCACCACACGTGTAGCTGTGTGTGTATGTGCTCTCTCCTCTCTCGGCTGCTCCTTCTCTCCTCCTTAAAAAGGTGTCTCTCCGGCCCAATCACTAGAATAAACAGGTGTTATTTATTATTTCTGATTGGCCTGCTGATTAGCCGCTGGGCTCGGTGCATGCTCTCCCCCCTTATTGGGTGTTCGATCATGCTTACCTCTCCACAATAGTTTAATTTGTTTAATTCAGCACATGCAGCGCTCAACCAAACCTTGAACTTCTACTGAATTTTGTCTGTATGACTGATATTTAGGAGCATTTGAAGATGTGGGATGGCACTGGGTCATGTCCTGCGTGTAAAATTACTGCATATACTTTATAATTTCTTGACGTTGCAACCTACCATTATAAATGCAAAATGTATTCAAACGAACATCTATACATAGAGTCCATAATTTGCTTGGATGTGGGCACATATGAAGAATTTCAAGAGTTCACACTTAGCTGACACTAGGCGTGTTTGGCATGTTGTCCTGGGAGAGAGCCCTGAGCTCAGAAGATTCTTCCTGTTTCGTAGGGTGAGAGGGCAGTCTGAGCTCAGGTAGCTCAAGTGCTCCCCTGAGTTAATTCTTTGGGCCTATTATTGAAAGTTGGCATGGCGTGATAGACTGCTAACTGAACGGCATACGTTTGTGCATTGGAAGCCTAGAACTAAATGCTCATATACTGTGTCTATTTGGTTTAATCAATTACGGAGAAACCGGGGAACCCAGGGAAAACCCATTCAACCATATATAATCGCCCATAAAAAATATTATTATTATTATTATTATTATTATTGTCAAGTTGTCTGAGCTGGCAGACACAGCATGAACAAACACACACACAAAAAAGTTCCATAAAGGAAAATGTATTTTTTATATTACCTAACAAATAGACTCATGCACGTTTTTGTGCACGTTTTATGATGTGAGTGTTGGTAAACATGGACCCAGTTTTCCATTTATAACTATGCTTTGCTTTATTTGCAGACTACCGCTGTGATGTACAAATTATTTTGTTGGTGCAAATCCCCTCAGGTGCCTTTTAAATGGAGATGGATGATTTGAACTGAAGTGGGAATCAACAGACTTCGTTCAACAGAATTCAACGTTTTGTAGCTCGGCCAAAGAGTAGAATGGTTTAATTATCTCCTTAATTGAAGGCTAAACAATGCTAAACGTTTAATTGTATTAGATATTGCTCGTGTTGTTCTCGCTTTTGTGTTCTCCATTTGTCTTATCATTTCCTCTTCCAACTACGATAACATTTGCATATTTAAATTGGATTAGCTTGGCTAGGCGTGCCCCTCCCACTTCACTTGGTTGGTCCCCACCCTTCTGCCCCCTCCAGCTGTTCTGGAAGGTTTGAAAAATGAGTCAGACATTGAGCTCTTTCTCCAAAACAAAAACACTGGATAGGGTCTGTGGTGTACTGTGCCAAACCTGTCCGCTTCACTTAGATTTGGATTAGGCAGACTTCAAGCCAAATTACTTCACATGTACAGGCACATATTTGTGCTCTTCTGCTAGGGTAGAAATTTGGGGGTGCAATGGTATTTAAATTCTAGCCAATACAAAAAACTCAATTTAATTAGATGGTATGGCCAATAAACAATTAATGGCTTCATTAAGAATCTATATTGTTTTGTCTAAATAAATGAATAATAAAATGCCTAAAAAAAGGTCAGCAGTTTTGAATGGAGTGAGTTAATTTAACAATTTCTGCTTTCTGCAACACAAAATACACAAATTAAATTTTAGGGTGCTTTCACACTACCACTTTTGATCTGCACTCGGGTTCATTTGATGTCAAAGTATGGTACGTTTAGCTAGTGTGAATGCTGTCTTCTGAACTCAGGTGCGCACCCGTGAACTGTACCAGAGTCTGCCTAAAAGAGATGGTCTGGAATACAATCATACTAAATAACGGAAGTGAACCACTAACTATACAACAAACTTTAGTTTTTATAACATTCACTTGTGTGTGTATGTTTGTGTATCACCCACATTGGTGACAAGCAGGACTGACCCTGTGAAAACTGTGATTATTGTCTGCTCCACCAAAAATGACTTCTGCAGACATTGCGTGATGTTTTGAACGTTTGTAATTTTTTTTGCTTCAGATAGACGCAAGTGACTCTTTGTAGTTAACAAAACCAAAAGATTCAGTAAAAGCAGAAGGAACATGATATGCGTACGTCTCCATTTCGGCGATTTGCTTTCGTGGCTGTCACATAGCAACAGCTGTACACAAAACAGCAGCTTGATGATGCAAGTGTATCAAAGTTGAGAAGGAAAAAAGACTGTGTGAACCCAGACATTTAGGCCAAATGTGAAAGCACCCTTAGAATTTAGCTGTATAATGTGGAAATTTGACATATTTTGAATAAAATAATTTTTATGAGTATAGTTCATCATAATTCTGTTAGCATTTATTCATCTGTTCCAAACAAGCTTGAAAAAAAAATACTCATACATATTTGAAATCATTCAAGTGAAGTTTATTTGTAAACTAATTTCTTGAGGATCACGTGATGATGATTGCTTGCGGCTGGACACGGATTGTCCAGTTTATGATCCACCAATCAGACGATTCCTAAGCTACTATAAATACCCTAAGTTCCATATCACAGCCATCTTCGTTTTGAAGAATCCCCCCTTCCACCCCTACTCCTCCTTCTTTCCTAGATGGGTGGCACGGTAACCCAGTGCTTAGCACTATTGCCTCACAGCAAGAACGTCTCTGGTTCTAGTCCTTACCAAGCCAGCTGACGTTTCTGTGCGGAGTTTACACGTTCTCTTCCTGCTCACGTGGGTTTCCCCCGGGTTCCCTGGTTTCCTCCCACCGTCAAAAAACATGCAACTTAAGTTAACTGACCAATCCAAATCAACACCATAGACATGCTCCTAGCAAGTAGTTATCTCTTAAAAGGAGCAATCACTAGCTGTTCTTTAGCCAAGAATTCTCGAGATCTACCTGAGCTCAAACTCCCTTCTCACCTTGCAACGGGAGGGAGCCCCCGGCTCGAGGATCTTATGAGTTCAGGGCTCTCTCCCAGGACCGAATGCCAAACAAGCTTTATAATCAATCATCAGCTAAGTGTGAACTCTATAAGAAGAGTAAATTACATTTTTTGGCTGAACTCATATAATTTTAAATGACTATTAAATGAAAATAGGTGTCACGGTGGCACAGTGAGTAGCATGATCGCCTCACAGCAAGAAGGTCGCTGGTTTGAGTCTCAGCTGGGTCAGTTGGCATTTCTATGTGGAGTTAGTATGTTCTCCCCATGTTCGTTTGGGCTTTCTCTGGATGCTCTGGTTTCGCCCACAAGTCCAAAGACATGTGGTATAGGTTAATTGGATGAACTAAATTGTCCATAGTGTATGTGTGTGTATGAATGTTTCCCATTGATGGGTTGTGGATGGAAGGGCATCCACTGCATAAAACATGTGCTGGGTAAGTTGGCGGTTCATTCCGCCTTGCAAACCCCTGGTTAATAAAGGGACTAAGCCAAAAAGAAAATCAATGAATGATAAATGAAAATAGTAGTAAACGCGAACATATAACCCCTATGCTCTCAGTTTGTTTCCTTTAAAATGTCTCAATGAGCCAAACAACTACATCCAAATGATTATATATCTGCTTAATATTACATTACTTATTTTCTTGCTGCTAACCAATACAATTCTTAATTCACTAGCTCTAACATTGAAGTCATTGAAACAACCGTAATAACCATCAGCAGCAAAAGCGTCCATTAGGAATGTGCAATGCAAAGACAAATCGTCCAAACACTGGTGTTTATTGCAGCAACCCATTGCATTTCTCCTGCAATGAAGAATATTGGTTTTGTCAGGCCTATTTACTGGTATGGCTTTTTTTATATTACTCAGTAGTGCAGCCTCGTGACACCATCTTGAGTGGTCATTCGTTTGATAACAGGAGCATGATGGTCAAAGAATGGAGATGAAATGACCAAAGAAGAGCATTTATGGTGTGCAATCACTGTGCATTAGATGGAGCTGTGGAGGTTGGCTGGTAATGTGCTCATCAAATGCAGGTGTTTGGCTTCGCTGCTGGAACTGTGTGTGGAGAAGCTGCAGTCACAGAGCGTCTGTCTGTTCACTTCTTCAAGAAAAGACACGGCTATTAAAGTCCTGTGGGAGACACTTCATACCTGACTAGTGCGCCGTCACTTCTTTTGTCCTTTCTCTTAATGAGGCTTCACCACAGACTAGTGTTGTCGATTTTTCTGCTCGCTCATCCACGTGACTGCGCTCTGACTGCTGCCCAGGGCATTGCTGGCAGGTGCACAGAGAGCGATCGCTCCATTACTCCACTGCTTCAGGGAACTTACTAACTCCAAATTGCTGTGTGTTTAACATTTTGAGGAGATTTTCAGCAAAGTTGTGTACACTTATGCTCCGAGCTATGGTCTGTTTACACAGAACTATTTGTTTTTATTGTTCTTAAGATTACCTCATGAAGTTGTACATGCAATGTTAACAGCAATAAGTTGTCAGTGTTTCATAATTTAGTACATTTATTGATGCTAATTGGAATAAACAATCCTTGGTATGGTCTATAGGCGTAAAAGTGCACCCAAAAATTACTAATTACCCCTGAGCTTGACATTAACACCCACCAACCGGCCAAATGTGGGTAGATTTCAGCTGTTTCGGGTTAGACAGACACTCCTACGACCCACTTTGGCTGGATGAAAATAATTTTTAAATGGTACCTTTTTGAAAAGCAGCATTCCACAATAAGAATGGCCCAAAATTTGTGCAAATGTAATCTTAGAATCGAGAAGCAGCAGGTGTTCGCGCTAGGCATGGGCCGGTATAAGATTCTGACGGTATGATAACCTTGGATAAAAATATCACAGTTTCACGTTATGATGTTATTGTAATTGCTGCTCTAAAATATATTCTTTCTAAATGTCTGGCTAAAAAACAAAACCTTTTTCCCCTTTGAACACAATATATTTTATTTTGAGAAACATTTTAAATATTTTGGAGCAGTAAACATGTTTCAAGTGAACAGTAAACAATAATTCAAGTGAATCATTGACTTCTGGGGTCTTCATTTGTTTCAAAAACACTGATGTCTTTACAATTTTAACCTAAAAATCTAAAAAACAAATGTAAATAAAAAAAATCTTACTCATACCTCAGGAACGGTATAGCAGAAAATTTTGGCGGTATGAAAACCTTGACTTTTCCAAACCGCGGTATACCTTGAAAACGGTTATCGTCCCATCCCTAGTTCACGCAAGCAAAAGAAAGCAGGTGAATACCGAATGAGAGTATGATCACTCGCGTACACAGGTGATGTGATGCGCGCTACTGTTCAAAGGCATGTATGCTCCTAACCGTGCCTAGAGAAAACCCAACTGGTGCGATCGGTTCTTTTTGAAAAAGACTGGATAAAAATCGACGATCGTGCACTCATAGTCCTGCTGCTTTCAAGAGCTCCAGATTTTGTAAGTAAGCAGCGGTCGCCGATTTCGCTTTAATTATTAACAGGCCTAATGTTAACTGTGTGCATGTGATCATCCTTTCATTATCACACACGGTATGTTTTTTACCTCTTTTTTTTGCTTACTGTTATTTTTGTTAATATGGTTTGATTATCATTTTTACAATAACATTGCTTTAATATGAGATTAGCTCTCTATGTGCAGTTAACTAGTGATCTGGGACCTTTAGCCAGGACAGATTATTGAGTCAATTTTTTTTTAAAGAAAAGATTTGTTGAATTAAAAAGTGATTCTGATTAAACCATTGAAGGCATTTGGAGTGTTTTGATGGTGTTTTAGTAACTTTGTGGACTTTGAATGAGTCAGGAACCTTGCTTCTTGCTGTCTCTGGAGGATGAGGGAGATCTCAGAATGTACCTAAAATATCTTAATTTGTATTCTGAGGGCGAAGGTCTCAGGGTTTTGGAATGACATGAGAGTGCATAAATCATAACATAATTTTCCTTTTTGGGTGAACTAACACTGTAACTTTAGTAACTTATTAATATTAATAAAGCATATTAATATAGATGTTGGTGTACAGGACAACCCACAATCCCCATGGAGCTAAAAAGGCCCCTGACCCAATTTTAGTTTAATCCAGTTATGTTGTTGTTTTAATAGGAGTTGACTTTATAAGTACTTTGAATTTATTATTTTTTTTAATCAAAGCATAATTTATTTGTATATTTCATATTGATCTGTTAATATATTGGTTATTGAATAGACTAGACATGTTTCACGGTATGACGATATTGTGATTTACTGCTGTAAAATATATTCTTTTAAAATGCCTGGCTAAAAAACAAAACCTTTTTCCCTTCATGAATACAATATATTTTATTTTGAGAAACATTTCAAATATTTTGGGGCAGTAAACATGTCAGGCTAAATAATTCAAGTGAATTATTGACTTCTGCTGTTTTCATTTGTTTCAAAAACACAAATGTCTTTACAATTTACACCTAAAAAACTAAAGGAAATAATGTAAATAAAAAATCTTACACATACCTTGGGAACGGTATAGCAGAAAATTTTGGCGGTTTGAAAACCTTGACTTTTCCAAACAGCGGTATACCTTGAACACAGTTATCGTGCCATGCCTAGAATAGACTTGAATAGTTATAGGTTTTCACCAGCAAAAATCTCCACATTACCACCATCCATTCTCTGTTAATCATTCCATTCTTGTAGTTTCCACGTGGAATGTAATTGTGCTGAGCTTGGCTAATTGTACGGTGCAGTTCCCACAAATCGTTCACGCCGTAAGCATGTTCCGCACAAGCACCTGTTTCATGAAAACGTGTTTTGCTTTTGTTTGCTTAATTGTGCAGGCCTGCCAGCACTGAATTATCTTCAGCAAGACACACACACATGTTCGTACACACACAATAATCAGGTGCGATCAGAGGGAAGTGCCGTGGCAGACCGTACGCCTGTACTGCCATTCATCACACGCTGCACACATCGCTCCTCATTATAAAGCTCCATCTCTACAAAAGCAAAGACAAACACCGCCTCTCCTACACACTTTTTCATTCCCAATTTCCCTCTGTGTTTTTTTTCTGCCCATCTGTCTCATTCCATAGTCTGTTTCCCCTCTTTCCCTGTTTCTGCTACACTCTTTTGCCCTCAAATGCTTTGCTTTGTTCCTCTCAATCTGTTCGTCCCCACCCCCGTTTACCCCCCTCCTCCTCTCTTTAGCTGAGCTCTAGTATTAAGGTACATCAGCGGTGGATATCGGTGTCTCCCATGCTGTGCCTTAGATGTGTGTGTGGCCATATTTATGCTCATGGTTGAGACAGCACGACTTTATCTCACTGAGTTAAGCACTGTTTGGTCTCTGTAAGAAGGCCAGATGAATCCGTAATCCCACCCGGCTGATTGTCACTAATCAGACTTGTCTTTCTCCCTCAGACATAAATGTGAGAAGAAATGAGATGATTACTTTAAGATAGTGATACTAATGTGACCTGCAACACTAGTCCTATTTACACCTGATCGCAGGTGGCCAGTGCTTAAAGGGATAGTTCACCCAAAAAATTACATTTTTATGATTTATTTAAACACAAATGAAGATGTATTGTGGGCATGGGACGATAACTGTTTTCAAGGCATACCGCGGTTTGGAAAAATTGAGGTTTTAAAGCCGCCAACATTTTCTGCTATACCGTCCCTAAGGTGTGTGAGATTTATTATTATTATTTTTTTTATTTATGTTTTTTTTTTGGGACAACTGTATTTCCAGCAGAAAATATCTCCAAAGATGCTGTTTTAAATTGTAAAGAAATCAGTGTTATTGAAACTAATGAAGACAGCAGAAGTCAATGATTCATTTATATTTATTTAGCCTGACATGTTTACTTCTCAAAAATACTTTAAACGTTTCTCAAAATAAAATATATTATGTCCAAAGGGGGAAAAGTTTTTTTTTTTGCCCGACATTTAAAAAGAATATATGTTATAGTAATCACAATACCGTCAGACCATGATACCGTTATCATACCTTCTGAATCTTATACCAGCCCATGCCTAATGTATTGTAAAATGTTGGAAGTGAGCTAAAAAAATATGTCCAACATTTTTCAGTGGATTATATTTCGTGTATTTAACAGAAAAATAAACTCAAAGCGGTTTTAAACCATTAGGTGGTGAGTTATTAATGACATAATTACATTTTTTTCACAATTTGGATGAATTATACCTTTAATATTGAAGTAAACAGGGTGAATTTTGAGCTTGTCCGCTTTTGACTACTTCTAATCGTCAGGGTTCACGGTCATGAAAAACCTGGAAAAGTCATGGAATTTTGACATGGCATTTCCCAGGCCTGGAAATGTTTTTGAAAAACCCACAAAGTTTTGGAAAAGTCAAGGAAATTAGTTGAACAAATATCTGTATACTTGAATATAGGTTAAGTTGTCTTTACTTCTTTTCTGTCCACGGCCAAGCGCATGCTGTCTCATCATTAGTGCTGTGTGAGCATTATCTAAATTTTACAGATATAAAGATTAATTTAAACTAAATGTTGCATGTTTTATGACATGCTGTAATAACTTAATAAATAAAAAAATTTATAAATGTAATACATTTTGTTATTGTTTAACATGTATACATAGATATTACATGAAACATTAGGTCATGAAAATTTACTTGAAAGTCCTGGAAAAGTCATGGAATTTTTTTTGTAAAAATGTGTATTGTGTACAGTATAAAATGCTGTGTAAAGGGATATATTTAAATAGACGTGATATAACTTTGCTTGATTGTGTGTAGACATGGGCTGGTATAATATTCAGAAGGTATGATAACCTTGGATAAAATAATCACGGTTTTACAGTATGACGGTATTGTGATTACTGCTCTAAAATATATTCATTTTAAATGTCTGGGTAAAAAACAAAACCTTTTCCCCATGAACACAATATATTTTATTTTGAGAAACATTTTAAATATTTTGCGTCACTAAACATGTCAGGCTGAATAATTCATGTGAATCGTTGACTTCTGCGGTCTTCATTTGTTTCAAAAACACAGATGTCTTTACAATTTCCACCTAAAACACAAAACAAAAAAATCTAAATAAAAATTACACTTACCTTAGGAACGGTATAGCAGAAAATGTTGGCGGTATGAAAACCTTGAATTGCAGATATTCTATTTACATGTTACTTTTAGCATTGAGGGGTTGTTGGGATGTTGTCTAAAATTATATACTGTAGCTCCTTGGGCTTTTAAAATTTCCTTTTACTCTTAAATGTAAAATGCTAAACAAGCACACTTCGTATTTTAATGTCTTTTAGGTTGCTGGGTTAAATTTTAGCCAAACTAATTAATTATTAGTAGGGTTACCAAAAGCACAGTATTATGCACTGTACCATCATTGTTCATTTCAACATTGAATGTAATGTGCCTGCTAACTGACAAATCCACCCACAGTGGTGTCATGTTGTCCCTACAAATTAACTGAGTATTTACAGTATCTGGAACAGATCCAGGTACATCAGCCCTGGCTTCTGGCCATCTTCAGCTTAGCCACTAACCCCTACAGCCCACTTGACCATCACAACTAGCTTTGTCATATTTCCTAAATTTATAGGTTGATTAGTAGTTTCAATTTTTTATTTATACATTTATACATAAATATGCACTTGAATATTTACTAATAATGACCTAAAGTGTTTTAAATATGTTTTAAATTAAGGTGGATCTAAAATAATCAATCCATCCAATCAAAAGTGAGGTCCAAAAGATTTAAAATGAAAATATGGCAGCATAAATTTGAAAATTGGTTAAATAATGTTAAATAATGTTGTTTGTTTGTAATTCTTTTAATATTTATTTTATTATTATTATTTATTATTATTATTATTATTATTATTATTATTATTTATTTATTTATTTTCATCATCATTATTATTATTATTATTATTATTATTATTTTATTATTATGTTTATTATTATTATTAACAATAATAAATAACATGAATTTAAAATAATCAGTGTGATGTTTTGGGACTCATTATAATACACTTATTATTATTATTATTATTATTATTATTATTATTATTATTATTATTGGTTTTTTCTCAACATTAAAACAAGACATCTAAACATCTGAACATCACATTAAAACAAAACTACTCAAGGACAACATACATAACTTAAAAATAACAACAACAGTAATAAATAAACAAACAAACAAACATATATAAATAAATAATAAAGGGGTTCATATATAGTTATTTACATATAATATCAACAGTAATTCACTATTTAACCTTGATGTTCTTATCAGAAGTTGTATTCTGCTGTCAGGTCCACTTGGTTGCAGAAATGTAGAACAGTGCTATAAAAGTCTTTTAGCTTCTCTTTGATAATGTATGTCAGTTTTTCCAGAGCAAGGTTGCAGGACATTTCCTTGATCCATTGATTAGAAGAGAAGGGACTCTCTTTCCATTTTAATGCAATGACGCATTTGGCCTTCAGCGAACTAAAATCTGCTAGTTTGTGCTTCTTTGCATGCACAACCAAAGTACTTGGGTACATATGAAAAAAGCACAGTTTGGGGTCAAGAGGAACATTTTCCTCTGTTAACTGACAGATCAAACAAAGAGTCTCCTTCCAGAATCTATGCACCTCTTTACATTCCCACATATAATGATAGAGTGTACTGCTTTCTTCTCTGCATTTTGTACACCAGTCAAGAATATTTGGATTGATTTTATTTAGCCTTACTGGTGTGATGTATGTTTTAAAAGTATAATACATTCCTAAATGACTTCTAGAAATTTATTTTAGTAATCGTATTCTAACCAGAGCATATTTTATCTGATTTAAAATAAGCTCATATGCAGTAGTTGTTTTAATGGCCAGGTATTGCCCTCCTGCCTCAAACGGTCCATCATCATACCCATCCCAAAGAAACCCAAACTTACAGGACTAAATGACTACAGACCGGTGGCGCTAACATCTGTGGTCATGAAGTCGTTTGAAAAGCTGGTGCTGGCCCACCTGAAGGACATCACTGAACCCTCACTGGACTCTCTTCAGTTTGCCTACAGAGCAAACAGGTCTGTGGATGATGCAGTAAATATGGGACTGCATTATGTTTTGCAACACCTAGACAGACCAGGGACCTATGCGAGGATCTTGTTTGTTGACTTCAGCTCAGCTTTTAACACCATCATCCCAAAACTTCTCCTGCCCAAATTAATTCTGCTCTCCGTGCCCACCTCTGTCTGTCAGTGGATCAACAGCTTTCTAACGGACAGGCAGCAACTGGTCAAGCTGGGCAAATCCTCATCCGGGACCCGCACAATCAGCACTGGCGCCCCCCAGGGGTGTGTCCTCTCCCCTCTGCTCTTCTCTCTGTACACGAATGACTGCACCTCAAAGGACCCCTCTGTCAAGCTCCTAAAGTTTGCAGACGACACCACGCTTATCGGCCTCATTCAGGACGGTGACGAGTCTGCTTACAGACAGGAGGTTCAGGAGCTGGCTCTCTGGTGCAGTCACAACAACCTGGAGCTGAACACGCTCAAAACAGTGGAGATGATAGTGGACTTCAGGAGAAACCCCCCTGCTCTCCCCCCACTGAGCATCATGGACAGCACTGTGGCTGCAGTGGAGTCATTCAGGTTCCTGGGCACCACCATCTCTCAGGACCTGAAGTGGGACACTCACATTGACTCCATTGTCAAAAAAGCTCAACAAAGGCTGTACTTTCTTCGTCAGCTGAGGAAGTTCAACCTGCCACAGGAGCTTCTGAAACAGTTCTACACCTCCATCATTGAATCAGTCATCTGCACTTCAATAACTGTCTGGTTTAGCTCAGCTACCAAATCTGACCTCAGAAGACTACGTCGAATAGTTCGGACTGCTGAGCGAATCATTGGTACAACCCTCCCTACTCTCCAAGAACTGTACTTATCCAGAGCGAGCAGAAGAGCGGCCAAAATCACTCTGGACCGCTCACACCCAGCACACTGCCTCTTTGAACTGTTACCTTCTGGTCGACGCTACAGAGCACTGCGCACCAGAACAGCCCGACACAGAAACAGTTTCTTCCCTCAGGCGATCCATCTCATGAACACTTGATGATAATAATCGTGGAACCAACATCACTACTGCTGTACACTCTTACACACACATACACTTATTTAACAACACACTTTACATGCCGTTTGCACATAACAAATACACTTGTTACACACACATACACTTATTTAACAACACACTTTACATGCCAATTTGCACATAACAGCTGCACATATAATGTTGTATATAGTAATACACCTGTACATACACTTGTCCATTTGTATATTTGCATTTAACACTTACTTCTATTTTTTTGAATATATTTATTATCTGTTTTTTGTCCTGTCTCTGTAATTCTGTTGCACTGTGGAAGCTCTGTCACGAAAACAAATTCCTCGTATGTGTGAACATACCTGGCAATAAAGCTCTTTCTGATAAAGCTCTTTCTGATTCAGCACAGCCATGCCCTCACGTCTCTTGTGATATATTGTGATTGTAGGTGATATTGACGTACTGTATGTTTCCATTTTGGCCACATGCCAAGGTATATGAATGCATGACTATGTGTGTGTGTGTGTGTGTGTGTGTGTGTGTGTGTGTGTGTGTGTGTTGAGCAGGAGTCGGTCAGAGTGCTTGTGGTCTGCTAATGTTACAGCTTGGCTAATTTGTTCCGTGGTTTGCTCTCTGTGTTGGTGGTTAGCAGGGGGTGAGCATTGTCCTTCATTATCCTAATCACTGTGAAATGACTCCAGTGGACATTATCCAGGCCTGAATATAAAGAGGGTGTACATATCGCTCATCACATATTAGGAATTGTTACTGAGAAAGAAATGTCTGCCTATTTTTTTGTATTTTAATTTTACTTGATAATTTTAATGATAATTAAAATTTGTTTTGATATTGACTATATATTTGATATTTTTAAAATTATTTTTGATATTGACTATGATATTATTCTGTATTATTAGCATTATGTGAACATTTCATTCAGTGTTGTGTTAATCATGCTGCTTTGTTTTGTCAAAATTTTGGAAATCAATCAATCAACCAACCAATCAATCAATCAACTTTTATCTATATAGCATTTTACTACAACCGAGGTTGGCCAAAGTGGTTTACACAAATAAAAGCTATTATACAGCACAACTAAAAAGCAGACAATGCAAAACAGTACAAAACATATCAATAAAATATTTAACATTAAAACATAACAAAATGTCAGTGCTATGCATTAAAAGCCAATTTAAACAAGTGGATCTTATGCTTGGCTATAAAAAGAGGCAGGTCAGTGATTGTACGAAGCTTAGTTGTAAGAGTATTCCAGAGTTTAGGACCTGGCACTGCAAAAGAGTGGTCACAACACTGCTTGTATCTTGACAGAGGGACTCGCAAAGCTCTGCTGGGTTTGTGAATGTGCAAAATTTCGCATAAATAAGTAGGAGCATGGCCATTGACGGCATTAAAAACAAACATCCAAAGTTTAAAACCAATTATAAACTTAAAAAAAAAAAAATTACTTGTATGTAAAACTTTTGTATTTTATTTTGTTCGTTATGTACTGGTATGTTCAGTGTTCAAATATTATTTATGCATAATTTAGTGACAGTTTTAAAAAAGCTTAAAGGGCCCCTATTATGGTTTTTTGAAAAATGACCTTATGTAGTGTATAACACAACACTAAGTGAATGAAAACATCCAGCTGAGGTTTAAATCTGAAAGTACACAGTGTTTAAAACTATTTATTCTTTAACGGACCAGTTTCGTGTTGAGTCCAAATCTTTTGCCTGAACGCGTACATGTTGATTAGGTACATCACCAAATATCACCACAATATAGCCAACCTAGAGCTGTGTTTGTTACTTACATTTTTCAGATTTTTGATACAATAACCTACTTTATGCTGCAGTATGCGATTCACGGCTGTTTGCTATTGAAGGAGCAGCAGAGACTATTTTGTATGGGACTTTGTTAGACTTTGACAGGGGCTTTGTCAGTAACTGTTACAGTTCATATGGACCAGTTTCTCCCTCTTCTGGATCATAACATGTAGGTATAATTTAAATGGTTGCCTCGTTTTGTGTAGTTTGCAAAATATGTTTTTAATTTGTGTGTTGTGACTTGTAATCGTTCCATATGGCTTTTAATCACTTATTTATTATACATCAGTGCTTGTAATGCGTCTCTCAGGTTAAATCTTTACGAGCTATTCACATATTGTGTCTAAAACCACATTGAAAATGTGATGTGTGCTTCTTCCTTTACCAATTTTAATGTGTTTCTGAACTCGCGAACATCTGCCTTTTGTCTTTGCTATGGCTACCATCAGCTGTTCCTCATACGCATGACGCGTTCATTTTTCAAAATAGTTCAACTTTTGCCACTGTGTGGATCATTACTGAATGTGTGTTGTTGTTATTACTTAGGGTTAGGTTTAAGAGTAGAGTAATATGCTGGTGAACTGCATTGCTTTATTGTATTCATTCATTCATTCATTTTCTTTTCGGCTTAGTCCCTTTATTAATCCGGGGTCGCCACAGCGGAATGAACCGCCAACTTATCCGGCATTTGTTTTACGCAGCGGATGCCCTTCCAGCCACAACCCATCTCTGGGAAACACATACATACATACACATTCACACACATACACTATGGACAATTTAGCTTACCCAATTCACCTGTACCGCATGTCTTTGGACTGTGGGGGAAACCGGAGCACCCGGAGGAAACCCACGCAACCACGGGGAGAACATGCAAACTCCACACAGAAATGCCAACTGGCCCAGCTGGGGATCGAACCAGCGACCTTCTTGCTGTGAGGCGAACGTGCTAACCACTCGGCCACCGTGGCGCCCGTTATTGTATTCTTGGGTTCTCAAATACTCTGCTACTTCATAAGCGTGCTGGGTGTTTCTCGCTGCCTCGTGCTAAACCCAGTCTACCAATCACACTGGGTCATCGGACCAATCACAGCAGATTAGCAGATAAAGGAGTCATTTCGATAATTAGGTAAAAATAAATGCATATTATAAGATGATGAATATGTTTTTTGACCTTGCTTGCATATCAGACTGTTGTTGGAGACCCCAAAACCAAAATTGCTTTTGTAATGCATAAAAGGGCTCTTTAAATTGTCATGGAATAATTTTATTATTACCATGGCTTAAGATACATTTACATTTGGAAGTCTTTTTTTTCCCCAAAGTGACCAACATTGCATTGAATGCACACATTTTATGAGCCCTTGCTCTCTATTGGAATCAGACCCTCAACCTTGGCATAACTTGCGCAATTCTCTATACTATTTGAGCTACATGAAGGCGTAAGGACATGCTGATTTGACATACTGCTGTTCACATAATACGAAAGTAGGTAAATTTAGATGCAGGGTTCATCTTTTTAAATCCCTCTGTAATTCTGTCACAGTGTCTTGAGTTTGGTTGCTATAGATTGACAGGCCCCTGATGTTTATGGAAAGTTGCGATTTCCCCAGTCTGTTTCTGTAATGACTGTTGAGACGGCATCTCATAGCACTTATAACACAGCACCCCTTCTATGGTATGAATATCATCAAGGTCAGAGAGAGCTCACATTAATTATTCATGAAGGGTTTTACTTCTCTCATCTGGTTGTTTTTTTGCCATACTCTCTCTCGCTGTCCCTCCAATCGGATTTAGACGTCACAGGTTCCTTTTCTCCTGCTTTTCTTTCACACTCACAGCGATATCTTTCCTTTGCATCTCTTTATACCTTTTGGTCACAGCTGGGTAAAGTAACAGTGTTGTCTGTGCATCTAGCGAGCAATCCCAAATCAACACACACACACACACACACACAGATTTGCCACAATGATGCACACACTTCGTAAGTCAGCCCCCGGCACCTACCCCAGTTCCCTATTGTGGGAAGAATAGTGCAACCCTTGATAGCGGGGCAAAGTGATAACAGAGAGTGATTGCAGGTGGATGCAGGATTAGTAAAGGAGAGTGAGGCTGTATGAGCGAGCGAGGGAGAGAAAGAGAAAGGAGGGGGGAATGGGAGGTGCTGTATCAGCCAGGCTGAGCCAGGACGCAGTAGCCGCAAAAGCAGCGCGCTGAGCTGAGGGATCTATTGTTCCTCTGGCTTTTTTATTTTTTCTCCTCCACTCAGACCTCATTCTTCTCTACTGACCCAGAGAACACAGAGAAGAAGAAAGAAAAGGAGGGGAAATAGAGGAGTTAGGAGAGAAAGAGAGAGACAAGTGGATTACCTTTCCTGGAGGAACCGCGTGCAGAAGAGTGAGAGGGACAATAGCAGGCACACTTTCCCCTGTGCCGCATCTTCTCGTGCGTACATCTCCTGCTGAGTGTGTGTATCGTGCAGGTCTGTTTGGCCAGACTTGAGCTGTGTGGATCTATCTGGCCGGGCTGAAGCCATGGGGCTGGCCAGCAGGGCGCCAGGGAAAGGGGGCACTTCAGCAGGGGCTCTTGTCTCCCTCTTCAGAGTAGCTCTGCTCTTTTTTGGACTTTGGGATGTCCAGACACAAACAGTCGCTAACACAAGACCAACCTACATCTGGCAAACAGGTACAGCTGTTTTATCTAAACACAAGAAAATCTTGAGCGTTGCTTGGTGTTTAAAGTGTTTTGTTGGGTTTAGAGACAGGGTTGGGAAATAGATGCTGATGCCAGAGTCTAAATTTGATTGTCCAAGTGAAAGTACGTTCATTGCAGGCTACTTTTAAAAGACTGTGGTATTTTAGGCAGGGATTTAGATTAAAGACATTATATCTCTACGTCCTGACACTGTTCAGCGATATTTTCATAATGTATGCTGTGGTCTTTGATTCACTGGTAAATATCACGTTTTCCATTAGAGTCCATTCTGTGAGAGGTATAGTTGATTCCCAAAAGGAAGCATGAACTTGGTTTGTGCCATAATTAAACACGTTAGTATACTTAGAGTAATTGTTGTGAATAAGTACTACGATTTCCAATTTCCCATTTCACAAAACAAAAAAGACTACTTTGATGCCCCTAACAGTTATACAAGCTAGAATGGTATGTGAATATTGGAGATGTTTGAAGTAGCTGCATAGTCATGCTGTGAATTGAAAATGCACATAGTGGAATGTAAAGCAGTAAGTAATGTGGATGTTGTCCTGTTTGGGGGTGGTGTCTGTACACCTATAAGAGGTGTAGATTATCCATGCATGGGACATCGCCAGCCATGGAGATTGGGGGATGGAAAAGCCTCAGGAGTCTGTTTCGGGTGCATGCTGGGATGAGGAGGGGTTGAACTAACTGGGAGGCTGAAATGGTTCTTCTGGACTGGACACAGATCAATGGGTCATTTGACCAGGGTCTCAGGCGGGAATGAATGGAGAAGCTCTGGATCAATGAAGAGGGTGCAGTGGGGCCACTGGTGTCCTGCTAAAGTTGATCAATGCACAGCTCCATGGCTGGACAGGATTGGAATCCTGCAGGATCAATGGCACATTCAGAATTCTCTGGGTAAAACTTAGAAGGAGTTCAATCAATGCATGGGGTGCACATCTTGAGAATTAGGTGTTCAATTGATCCACAGACCTCAGAAATAGGTGTAGCTCTACTTACCATTTATTTGATAACTCGCGTGATGTTAGGCTTCTAGGGGAGGCATACTAGTTTAAGAGCATTTAGTGTGGTATGGTGCCTGTCCTTTTCCTTATAGTGTGTCTACATTAAACATGCTGTGTAGTGTATCATGGCTGTAGTGGTCCTGGGAATATTACGGCAGTGTGGTACAATATCATGCCCCTACTAATGTCACTGAGTGCAAGAGATTAAACATGGGGTGAGGGAGGACAAGCAGATTGGCTGAAGCAAGTTAACCTACATAGAGCAGAGCCCTTAAATACACCCAAAAGCTTAAAATTAAACTCAAGTATTTGGTAAACACTTGACCTCAGAATCGCAAACAAGGCCAGTTAAGCAAACGCCAGGTTTTTGTGGACAGAGGCAAGTCCATCTGTGTTGTCTTCTTTTCTTTTGCCTCCAGAGTTTTCCCAATAATGCAGTGAGTATTTTTGTGTTTTGATGTGGAGCAAAGCAACAAGAGAATAGTACAAGTGTTGGCCAACAGTATCTGCAGGGCTCATATGGCACCACGACCTCTTTTTTTTTTTTTTTTTTTTTTGAGGAGTGTGCTATAAATTGTGTGACTATGACAAATGGTCCTGGTAGTGTGCATCACTAGAGAGGCTGATGTTTACCAGTCAGCTAAGAGTTTATTCTACAAAGAATGTTTCCTTTAGTTGCCTATTGAAAATGGTAGGGTAAGTCTATTTTATTAAAAGACCCTATTAGTTGGTGTGAACCTGCAAGCTGTCAATCATCTATAATTGATGTCCATCCTGTAGGATTTGATATTGCAGCTTGTTTTTATGTGTGCCTGTTTTCAGTACTGTGAGATTGTATTTAAAGACTCTAGGGAAGTGTCTGGCCCAGTTTATTGCTTTGCATCTTCAAACCTTCAACTGTAAACAGTACCCCTTTTAACACCATTGTGTCTTTGAGGGGCATATTGGGATCATGACTTCATTTTGTAGAGTTTATTGCAAGTTTCATTGCTGTTCAATGCACAGTGTGTCATTTAACTGTATTGCTTTCTCTTCCTGGGGTTTACCTCTGTGTGGCTGTCACTCTTCAGGGCCTCTATGTGGGCCATTCCCTGCCCTACAGCTGCCTGGAATAACACATACACACTGATCTTAATCGACAGGGTTGAACTCTCTCCCTGGCCAGCATTGTGCCTAGTGGTTGTGTACATGTGGGAAGAAGCTATTGAGTGTGGCAGGACCCTTCCCCCATTCACCCCACCCATCCAGTCCTCCAGATGAGACATCTTTTATTCCCTTGGAAGTGTGAATCTGCCTTTACTGCCCATTCACTAATATCCACCCTTATGTTTCCTTTATTTCAGCACCTTTCACCTTCTCTTAAAGCATTCTTTTCTTTAGATTGACCTTTGACCCTGTGGTTAAAAGGGTCTCGGAAGGGCATGTCAGTGCAGGAGAACGTAGGGGATGTATCGGTGGCAGAAGGCCAAGTGTCAAGCAGTTAATTCAAACATTTTCACTCAGTCAGACTTCCATACTTAAGATACCACCTTAGGACTGCACAGCAAGGCTCTTTTTAGATCTTTGGATCGCAGGGAAAAGGCATTCATGAGCAACTTGGCCTCCAAATGTGTTAAGATATGGCTAATCATGTAGAAAAAATAGAGGAAGAAAGCATATGGAAGTGTACAAACATTCCCTAGGCGATCAAGCTGTAAATATGCCCAGCCATCAGCCGGAATTGTGCTGTAGAGCCAGAGTTAGACACAACCATTACGAGGAAGGATGAAATGGAGTTCTCTTTCAGATTCATCAAGGGACAAATTGCAGCTGCTTGTCTAAGTACTTTACTTGAGTATGGTCCAGCTGCTCATAACAACCTGCCTGACAATTTACACCCATACCGTACGCTCCGCCTCATAGAAAAGCCTTGTCACATGACTCTTTTAGTTGTCTTTTCGTTTTTATTTTCAATGCTTATCTTTAATTACACGTGTCAATGTTCTCAGCCCTACCGGTTTGTGCTAGGTCAACTCGTCCTGCTGCCGTTTGTTGGTCTTAGGTTAGCATCTGTGTGCTCCCTCACTCTTTTCTTCTTCTTTCGTATTGGAGAGCGAGGGGAGAATCCTGATGAGAGCACACCAAAAGATGACAAAAGACAGACTGACAGCGTGATTTGTTCCACTTGCCCCCTTCTATCTTTTCTTTTTCTTCTGCTCAGACATGCACGCTTGCACTCGCGCACCTCATTAGTTTGCTAAGAATGGATTGCAGCCTGCTTGTGTGTGGGGGAGTAGTTGTAATTACCTGGGTGTGTGGCGCAAACCTTTTTTTCACATCTAAAGGCAACTTTCTGACAGAAGATGCTGAGAAGGCAGCTTTTTTTTAACTGAAAAAAAATGTTTTGCTCAGACATTGGGCCCTATCATACACCCGGCGCAATAAAGCACAAGACGTGTATGGCTCGATTTGTTGTATATTCAGACCAGTGCAGCCCTAATTTTCACATTTTGCGCCACATTGTTTAAAAAAGCCAATCCATTTGTGCCACTTTGTGGACTCATGGGTGTTCCGGTCTAAAAAGGAGGTGTGTTAAGGCTCATTGTTAGCTGGTCTAAAGTCCAGTGCAAAGCGCAGATGCGCCTATGTGATCGAGTACACATTGCTTAATACACATTGCTTAATATTGGATGTTCAGCAATACACAAATATCTTTACATATGAAAAAAAGTTAAAAGATTAAAATGTTACAAAAATTATCTACAATTATCTTTTCTACATAAGTATAAAAACCACTACCTCCATGTCTTCTTCATGTCGGATATTTATATCTGCATATATAAATATATGCATATTTATGTAATGTTTTGATAAAAACTAGCTTAGAATTGTCCCTCTGTTGGGTTTTGGAGATGTATCCATCATGATAAGGGCCATAAGAATAGGACGTGTGTTTGGATTTAACTCATAACTTCATTATTATTGTTCATTTATTGGTTTGCTGGAAATTAGAATCGAATTTAGAAATAGTTTTGAAACAAATCTTTATGCTTAACAAATGAAATTAAAAATGTTGGCTAATGAATGTCTTCGGTGGAGTGCGTACTCGCTGTTTCCTCATCCACAAAAGTAAAGGAGTAAAGAGAAAGTAAAGAGGCTAAATGGAGGAGGCCCGTTCACTGCAGATGGTCTGTTAAACTGTTTTCTCGCTAGTGAAGCGTTCAGTTTTTCCACTTACAAAATCCACCTTAGGTGCCACGGTGACAAAGTGGGTAGCACGTTCGCCTCACAGCAAGAAGGTCGCTGGTTCGAGCCTCGGCTGGGGCAGTTGGCATTTCTGTGTGGAGTTTGCATGTTCTCTTCGTGGTTGCGTGGGTTTCCTCTGGGTGCTCCGGTTTCCCCCACAAGTCCAAAGACATGGTACAGGTGAATTGGGTAGGCTAAATTGTTCGTAGTGTATGAGTGTGAATGAGTGTGTATGGATGTTTCCCAGAGATTGGTTGCAGCTGGAAGGGCATCCGCTGTGTAAAACACATGCTGGATAAGTTACATACCTAAGGGACTAAGCCGAAAAGAAAATGAATGCATGAATGAATAAAAATCCACCATGTAAATAGCAAATGCACCATGACGCAACACAACTGATTCTTAAAGGAAATGAGAGATGAGATTCTGATTGGTTTAATGCATGTTATGCTCTAAACACACCCAAAACTCATGAAGACAACAAGCACTACCCTGTTAGACCATGCACCGTGGCGTAGAGCGTATTTTTCCATCCTTAAAATAGAAAAAGTGGGTTCGAACACACCCTTAATGCTTTTGCGTCATGTGCTTTCGACTTTGTGCCTAGATCGATTAAAATTGTGTTAATTTAGTCTGTATCATCTAAGAAACTGATGATGATTTCGAAATGAACTTAAGAGATGCCCTTTGATTTCAGTCCCTAGTCAAATAAGCTTGTAACTGATGACAGTATTAAACACATAAGCTGAATAGCTCAGTGTGTTCCTGATGCTTTTTTCTCTCGCTCACTACAGCTCACGTTCCTGCTGTAGGCTGCTTAGCTTCCCTGAAACGTGCAAACGTGGAATGGGATTGCACTCATTACACTAAACCGCTTTAAATCAACACCTGAGTCACACACTTCCTGTCCAGTTCTACATCCTAGAAGTCTTTTACTTATATAATTTTACTAACAGAGATACTTATTATCTTTTTTCTATTGTGTTATATAATTATGTTTGAGATTGTGGAAGCTATAGTGCTCACTTTCCCGTCCCTAACTTTTTCTCTCTTTGTCTATCTGTTATGTCTTAGACACACACTTGAGTGCCAAGCTCGTCTCATAGGAGCTGATCGAAATAGTGCCATACTTTATCGCATAGCAACTTTTCAGATAGAGATATAAATAGCAGACAGGTTGAGCCATGCAGCAGCTGAGCTCCGACTGTAGATCCATGCTACAGACACTAATGGGAAAGAACCTGGTGGAGGCGGGAGTGAAAGATGGAGAATAAACAAGAACAAAAAGCCGTTTGTCATTCTAGTTGATTCTTTGGTGGTGCTCAAATTTTCACAGCGTGCTTGGATAAACGCATTTGCACTGCTGATTGCTGTCTCGAAAACAATGAAACACCTGCAGCTTTTGGCATGGGCAGCACTAGCTGGCACTGTAGCTGAAGCTAAATAATACCTCTCTCATAGGTAACCTCAAGGTTTAGTCTGGTTTTAATTATAGCGGCAGACAAACAAACACCAAAATAAATCCTTGTGGATGAATGCAAATTTCTTCACTATCGATACTCACCTGTTTATGATGAAATTGTATTCTCAACTGTATTATAATAATTTTGCCCTCTGGTGTTCTCTCCACATTTTTGATGAGAAGTAGATTTCCGCCAGGTTCACTGTTGTAAAAACTAGCATAATAAAGTGAGTTTTGGAGGCGTCAGTGTGAATTTTCTGTCTGTCTAATCAGCTAACCATAATCTGACTTAATCTTTCTGAATCCAAGAAGCGTTGAAATCAAATACCAAGTTGAAGGAAGTTCAGGACCTGTACTTGCTAACTATAAGGAATTTCTGAGTGTTACAGAGCCACATGCATCTCAAAATATCTGCAGCTTGCTCTCTGTGATTCTCAACGTGAACTCGACAAATTAACTTCTAAACTCAAACATTTATAATTTTTTTCCCCATTTTTATGACATCATTGCTGTACCTGTAAAACAACAACAAAATGTAGGGGGGAAATGCAATTGCAGGGTACATTGGCAGAAGTTGCAGTTTGCTGATGTAATGGTTAGCACCAAACGGCATCTTATCAGATATTCACTTAATCTGCCACCCACTCAACACGTTCTATTTTTGTATCCACACTTCCATTCTAATTTTCACATCTTTTATGTTTAACATGCACCGGTTTTATGATCATTTATAATGGAGGTTGGTGGAACATGTCTCAACCTCGCGTCTCGATTTTACTCCTTTTTTTTGTTTTGTTTTGTTTTTTTGGTCTCACTATATATTACTAAATTTAATGCAACACATGAGTATGATTGAATGAGTTTAAGATCTTATGATGTGGCTTGAAAGTGATAAATGATGTGGATTGTGTGGAAAATGATAAAGGACGTGGGTATTGACTTGGTAATTCATGTGTTTTGGTAAAACAGCAAAATGTGAACCTTGTTTTGGTGCACACTCACAACTCTTCCCATAGTCTTTGCATATTAGGTTAGTTGATGGAGAGTAGGCTTTTGTGACTTTAAATGTGTTTCACATGAATGTTGACACTATTAAAGCAGTCTGATTGGATTACTGATTGGATTTTCGCATGACCTTTGGAAATGATCAAAAATAAAAGAACTCAAAAATATTTTAGACCTTGTTTACACCTTTAAAATAATAATAATAGTAATAATAATAATAATAATAATAATAATAATAATAATAATAATGGGCGGCACGGTGTCGTAGTGAGTAGCACGTTCGCCTCACAGCAGGAAGGTCACTGGTTCGAGCCCCGTCTGGGTCAGTTGGTATTTCTATGTGGAGTTTGCATGTTCTCCCTGTGGTTGCGTTGGTTTGCTCTAGGTGCTCCGGTTTCCCCCACAAGTCCAAAGACATGTGGTATAGGTGAATTGGGTAAGCTAAATTGTCCATAGTGTATGAATAAATGTTTCCCAGAGGTGGGTTGCAGCTGGAAGGGCATCCGCTGCATAAAACATATGCTGGATAAGTTGGCGGTTCATTGCCCTGTGGTAACCCTAAATTAATAAAGGGACTAAGCCGACAAGAAAAGAAATGAATGAATAAATAATAATAATACAATGGGTGGCACTGTGGCGCACTTGTTAGCACTGTCACCTCACAGCAAGAACGTCGCTGGTTCGAGTCCCAGCAGGACCCGTTGGCATTTCTGTTGGCGTTTGATTGTTCTCCCCGTATTCGTGTGGGTTTCCCCCACTGTCCAAAGACATATGGTATAGGTGAATTGGGTTAACAAAATTGGCATTAGTGTATGAGTGTGAATGTGAGAGTGTATGGGTGTTTCCCAGTACTGGGTTGTCACTGAAAGACTGGAATAGTTGGTGGTTTATTCCATTGTGGCGACCCCTGATAAATAAGGGACTAAGCTGAAGGAAAAAGAATGAATGAATAAATAATATAATGCTGGGTTGTAACATGCATGGCATTGGGTAAAACACGAAAAAACTCATCCATTGGGTTAAAACATTGTAATTTAAATGTAATTGGGGAAAATAAAATAATCCAATGTTGGATCTGACCATATTTGACCCAATGTGCGGTTACAACAGCCCAGCAATTTTTAGTTTATAAGCGTGGTCCGTTGGTACACAGATTGATGAAAATGCATATTATTAACCGATGTAAACAGAGCCTATAAGAAAAGTTGACTTATTTACTGTTGTATAGTGTGAAATTTGAATAAGTTAACATTTTGCTGACATTTTATTTTGTATATCATCGCCTGAGTTCTGTGGGATCCTCTTTTTTTATTGTTGTCGTTGATGTTTTAATAATGTGGTGGAGTTTCCTCAGTTTGCTCTTTCTGCTGGGAGCTTAAAATAGATCATTTTATGGGAAATGAAAGAGAGAAGACAAACATTGGTGAAAAGGGAGAGAACATTTTATCCATGTCATTTTTCATGGCCAGGTCTGCAGGGCTTACTGTAAGTGAGTTACCAGGGACCCTCAATTCATCATAGTTACGCCGAGCACTCAGCCATACTCAGTGATGGAACTGCCCCCAGACTTTCGCTTTCCCACAATACACCATTACACAGTACCTACCTCATTTGCTTCATTGCTTGATTTATGCTCAGCGGCTGAAAGTTTCCAAAAAGTCAAACTCCCTCGTGTATAAGTATTACAGTGTTTCACACCACCCATGGGTTATGATTGTGTGGATTCTTGAGGATCTGAAGAGCCTCATTTGACAGGATTGCAAATGTTCAGAATACTTCACTGAGAATACTAACGATTACTATTCAGACTCCTCCATGTAATGCCATAAGTATGTGTGTGCTCATGAGAGATGAATGCATTTTGACAAGCAAATTTGGTGGAAAATTGGCAGAAAATATCAGTTATTGTTTTGAAATGGATCATTTATTTGAGATTTCACAGTAAACCAACCAACTCCTGTTGTTTACATGCCATATCAATGCTGTTACACACACTGCTCTTGTGGAGATAAAATGTTCATATTGCACATTACACGTAATGTTAAATCTTTCGAGAAATACAAACGTTTAAAGTGTGAGAGATGAAAGAAACAGGCTGATCGACAGAGACTGTTTACAGTAATCTAAATGGCAAGGCTTACACTAAGTCCAGCTTTACTCATGGATGCTCAGTGGATTATACACTAGACTTTATTCAAAAAATATTATTTAGAGCATCCCAGGAAGAATTATAGCTTATTGAACTAGCCTCTTAATGTATACTGAAATTGCATTGCAACATGACCCTACGCCTTCAATAATACTAAAAATGGTTATGTTTATATGAGGTTGAGTGTAATTTAGCATTATCCCATAGGCAATGCATGAATGTTTCCATAATGTTCTCATAATCTATTTGTGCAGCATTGTGTATGAAGCTATTTGAGATTGTTTGCAATGTCCAATTCCCTATCCTGCCCCACTGATCTGTCCATTGATGACTGATGACTCAAATTTGATCTTTGAATATATGCTTTACTGGAGTGTTTTCCACAACATGGAGTAGCTGTACTTTTAAAAGAACAGACCAAAAAAGGTGTTTCATAGGGACGATGATGATGAAATGATGATTGAATCATCATTTGTAAGCTGTTTGGACTGAACTGTGTTTATATATAGTGTGTTTACAGTCACATTGGGGTGATATAAAAATAATAAGTCTCTTTTTTTATTTCCTGATGTTAAAATAGGATCCAAATCCCTCCCATTTTGAGGCCCACTGCAACGTAATGTAGCAGTGCGGTTTCCCCGCCCACTGAATTGATTGACAGTCGCGTATTTACATTAATCTGAAGTAACACATATAGTCATATCAACAAGACAGGACGTGCACAAAGCAACCTGGATTAAAAGATCTGTTGAGCTCTTTGTGATCATCAATCATCATCAAATGGGATGAAGAATGAGTTTTACAAGTTTTAAACATTTTTAATGTATGTTTGTAATGAATTACAGCGATTTTACCGTCTTATCACCACAGGTGCATGTGAGTACAATTATAAAAGAAGACGCTGAATGCCAGTTTGTAGACATCAAATCAGGTTTACTTTGTATATTAACGTAACGGATATTCATACGGCGGTGGATATTAATGTGTATCCTGTCACATTTGCAAAGTTAAACGCATGCGCTGTGTGTATGTGCATGCATGAATTTTGTAACGACATTGTGTGTGACTCATTGTTCTCATCACTTCAACAAATACATAAAATAATCATCTGCAAAGTTTTTACTTTAGTATTTCTCAAACGTTAGGTGAGAACTGCTTCTTTCATGTCTGTCACTGTGCTGTTTATCTGACGCAGCTAAGGTGGAGATTGAGGCACACTCTGTCAGGCATGTGGGAACGATAGGCGTTGAAAACTAGCATGAAAGGCCCAGGCAACAAAAACAGCTATAGTGTGTTCAGAGCAGAACATTTCAATATTCTAAAAAGGTATTATAAATAATCTGATGGGTGTTTTGAGCTGAAACTTTACAGACACATTCTAGAAACACAAAATACCTATCTTAAATCTTGAAAAAGGGGTAAAATAGGTGCCTGTTAATATATCATTGTTTTCATGGCATAACACTGGAGGTTTATGTTTTGGTCTCTTCTGGTAACTACTCACACAGTCCAAATATGTCCTGTCAGGCACATAGCAGGTCACCTTTCTCTAGTGTGCCAGCTCTTATATTTCATCTGTGGCACTCACCTCAAACATGGTTTGTCGTATTTGAGCGTACACAAGCTTGAATGAGATTTGAGAGCTAGCAAGCTAAAAAAAATTGGCCCTGCTACTTCCCTGACTGGGTAGTCTGCGCTTTCTCAGATGAGCAACGAGAATATTGTGAATGAATATGTGTTGTACATCATTTAAATGTGACTTATCATATATCATATAAAATGTGGTATATACAGATTTTAGAGGATTCACAGTGATGGGATTTGGTGTATAATTGTCAATAAATACTTATAAAATAAATACTTAGAAAATTATAGATTGCTATGGATTTCAGCTGTGAAAAAGGAAAAAATTTCAATTTTTTGAAAAAATTTGAGAGGGAGAAAATAATTTTTTGAATGAATTTGAGAGGGAGAAAAAATAGTGTTTCCATGCCATTTCCCTATTTTCTACTGTTTATTGGCCCACATATTGTGCAACAGCAAAATCTTGCATAGATAGTGTTATTATTATTATAACACCATCCTACCAAAGACAGAACTGTAACTGTAACTCACTGGAGATCAGAATTATTTTAAAGTAAAACTTGCTTATTATTTATTTATTTATTTATTTATTAATATATTTTATTATTATTATTTTTATTATTATTATTATTATTATTATTATTATTATTATTATTATTATT
>CAIGQQ010000001.1:7782676-7794920 GCA_903798035.1 Danio albolineatus | reverse complement strand
TTATTATTATTATTATTATTATTATTATTATTATTATTATTTTACAGCTGCCCTAGTGTTAAATAGTTGAGTTTGACCATTTCTTTTTTTATCTATTCGGCAGATCTCCATGTCTGGTTAATATTAATAGTCCAATATCAATATTAGTAGTCCAACCTGATTCATTGAGGGCAGCACGGTGGTGCAGTGGGTAGCACTCTCGCCTCATAGCAAGAAGGTTGCTGGTTTGAGCCTCGGCTGGGTCAGTTGGCATTTCTGTGTGGAGTATGCATGTTCTCCTTGTGTTCGCATTGGTTTCTTCCGGGTGCTCCTCACCAGTTCAAAGACTTGCGGTACACTTAAATTAGGTTGGCTAAATTGTCCGTAGTGTATGTGTGAATGAAAGTATGTGCGTTTCCCATTGATGGGTTGCTGCTGGAAGGGCATTCACTGCGTAAAACATATCCTGGACAAGTTGGCGGTGGCGATCCCAGATTAATAAAGGGACTAAGCCGACAAGAAAATAAATGAATGAATGATTCTTTGATTAGGGCTATGGATGCAGCTGAATGGATTAAAAGATGGTAAAACTCAACTGATAACTCTTGTTGTCTTGTAAAATCCTATTTCCCCCATAAAATGGAGCGTTTCTTTAAATTTGAATCCAAGCAAAACAGAGCGGAACTGGTTCATCACAGGCCTGATTGTTGTATCCGATTTTGTTAATAACCCATTAAAATGTGTAGCTGCTGCCATTGTAGGGCAGTGCCATGAACCTTCTCCATCTGTCTCATTCATCCCCATCTTTTTGCTGTCCTCTGCAGACATCTGCCTTTCCACTCCATTTCCCCACCAGTCTTTCTGCAATCACCCTCTATTCCACAGTGGATGTTGTTTTCCTGCAGATGTTGTCTGGAGAAGTTTCCAAGAAACTACTCAACTGAGACATGTTTTCTGCGTCCGTTGTCAACGAGGTGATGAAACGGGTTTAATGAAATCTGATGGTATGTTCTGACAGCGCTGGTGTCAGAGAAATACAAAGCGTGTATGAATCAAATCTCCAGAATGCAACTAAATGGTCACTTTTTACCCCCCTGATGGCGCCAGTTTATATTAGAGGTTGCACTAGTGTTCATTTAATCTACAAGCCACACTGGCCATTTATCAGCTCAGCCCAAATAGCAGCAGCAGGTTAGCTCTGAGCAAAAGCAAATGCTTACTGGCTGACCTTGATGACACAAACACACTGTTAACAGTTTCCGGTCGAATCAGTAACTTACTGGCAGCAGTTCACCAGTAACTTACTGTAAATAAACTACAGCAAAATGACTGTATTTGCATTTACAGCGCCATTCATTTTGCTCTATGTATTTACTGTATTCTATGTATATGTGCTGTAAAATATACAGTAATTTTCACAATGCAACTTTAATATACAGTAACATACCACATAACTATCCTACAGTAAAATACAGTTCATATTACAATTAAATACTGTGTAATTGACTAAAATCATGAATTTAATTAGGAGATCCAATGAGAAGCACAGAGTTGTTTAATACAAACCACTGATGATCAGGATGAATCTTTGCTGATTTTCAGAACAGGATTGAAAGAAGAAACTTTAACCATCATGTTAGAAGGCTTTTAAGCCATTAACACTGAGTGCAGCCATGGTTTTGTGGGAGAAATGCGGGATGTTCATATCAAATTGTGTGGTATTACTAATGTAGTTAAAGCAGTAAAGCAATATTATTACATTTAGTCAAGCCATTTCACATCCTGTGTATTTGTTTTTATTTCTGTGAATAGACAGACGTTAATACTGTAGTTGTTTTATTCTATAAAGCATTGGTAGCATTTCTTCCAAATAAAAATTGGTCAGAGAGTTGGTCAGAATTACAAATGTTTTTATTTGTGAAATTAGACTTATTCCACCATATATTGATTTTTAAACTCTTTTGAAGTTAAACATTGGTATTGAATTGTCAAAATTTTATTTCGCGCAAGAAACAACATTTTTATTTCAGTGTGGTAGATCGATAGACATTAATTTACATCCTATGCATTAATCTACACCCCCAAATCAAGCTCAAGATTTTGCTACTGTCAAATGAAAGCTGCACATGTGACCCAGGAGCACAAAACCAGTGTTATGTCAATTTGCATTAATATATTTGTTGGAATAGCCCAAGATACATATGAGTCAAAATTACAGATTTTTCGTTTATGCCAAAAACGATTTGAATATTAAGTATAGTTTATGGAAGATATTTTGTACATTTTCGACTGTAACTATATTAACCCTTTAACTTCCACACCAAGAAAAAAATGTTTGGATAGCATTTCTTAACTCCTAATGTCGCTTGTTAACACACTCATTGCATTTTGTTTCAACACATCTCATACATTTTAAAATATCAGCCTCTACCAAATGGTTTATGTATCGGTTTATGGTAAAAGTACCGGAATTATTATATTTATTTAAATATAATAATTCCGGTACTTTTACCATACCATGTATACATATACTGTGAAAAATCTGAAAATATGAAGTGTAAGAGCAATTTATTTAAAAAAAAAACATTAAAAATAAAACATTTTTGAATACTAAATTGTTTTTATTTTTTAAAGTATGCCATAAAATATTTCAGATTCTCATTTAACATGCTTTCTTGCTTTTACAATAAAACTAAAATCAAGTGTAGTAGTGCAACAGGATAATGTTTGTTTGATTTTCTTTGTAAACTACATGCTGTGTGTGTAAACCATTATTTAAAACTACTTTAACAGTCATTATTTAAAACAGTAAAAATATGGTCAACCGTTCGGTAGAGCAGGCTATCAAAGGGTTAAAACTGCATGTTTGATTATTAATATGCATTGCTAAAATCTTAATTTAGACATCGACAGTTTTGGACTATTACCAACGATTCCAGATTTTCAATAGCTGTATCTTGGCCAAATATTGTTCTATTGTAAGAAATACATCTATGAAAAGCTTATTTATTCAGCTTTGAAGTGATGTGTGAATCCCAATTTCAAAACAATATGGCTGATTTTGTGGTCCAGGCCAACAAATAACAAATAATGTCCAATTTTTTTAATTTTTAGATGTACAATGTTACACACCATTTGCTTCTAGCACCATCTGTAAAACTTCAGAGCACCAGAACCATTGCTCCCAAATGTTAGTCTGGAGCCTTAATGAATAGTTGACTCCCCTCTTATTAGCTGATTGAGTCTAGCTGTTGGTTCCGGGAAATATATGTAATGTTTTACTGCCTAGCTGATTGTTTACGGCCAGGACTGGTAAATGGAAAACCACTATGATCTGTACAGTGCCTCTATCTTGTTGGTCTGTTGGTATTGGCAATCATGACAGACGGAGATGTTTGGCATTATTTTCTCTCATACACTTTGAACAAAAAGCCAATAAGGTGTCACTTGGAGTATGCGCTCTTTAGCAGATAGGTCATTGAGGTTTATCACTATACACATTGACATGCCAGTTCAATTTCATTTGTTGAGTGACTTTCATAAAGCTCTCCTTCCTAAAAGCACAATCAGTGAGTGTGTTTACATTCATGTTCTTAACCAAATGCTTAATAAACAGACATCAGCATGTGGTCATGTTAACATGTTAAGGCCATAGTAAAAGGCCATAAAAAAGCATAAACTGATTGTCACAGGAAAACTTTTGCCAGAATATTTAGAATAAAGCTTAATTTTTGTACAGAGATAATCTGCTTTATTGGCTTACTGATTTGTGCACTGATGTTTGATACATGATAGGAGTGCATCCGTACTGCGGATTTAATCACATTCAGATCAACACATTTTAAAATTAGGGGAAGTAAATATACCACAACCTTTCTTGCTTTTTTTGACCCAAAAGAAAGTCTTAACGTCTTGTGCTGTTTGAGAAGAAGTGGTTCTATCAAAATGCTGCATAATCCATGATAAAAATGCTGATAATACTCTATATGAGTTGCAAAACTCTTCTTAAGGTTTCAATGATTTATTTAACATGATAACTAATCTAACAACAAAAGATCTACATACACAGAGTTAGTTTCACATAATTATTACAGTTTATCTTATGAAGGATCTTTTATTTTATTAAGGATGAACCGAATACTTAGTTGCTGAAAATTATAAGTTGAAAATGCTTTTCAGGCTAAAAGAAAGACAAAAATATGAGTAAAAAAAAACAAAACGTTTGTGTTGCACCGCACTGCCCGAAAGTGTTCAGTGTGCTGGCCTCACCAACACAATCTAATGGCAGTTCATAACTGTTTGATGTAGTGGCTAATTCGTATGTTTCTGAAGTCTCATTTGCATATTTTTTAATCTCCAATTAGGGGGTAGGGTATGGGTGATTGATTTGCATTTAAAGTTTTAAAATATGGGTTATGGGCCTCACGGTGGTGCAGTGGGTAGCACAATCGTCTCACAGCAAGTAGGTCGCTGGTTCGAGCCTCGGCTGGGTCAGTTGGCATTTCTATGTGGAGTATGTGTGTGAATGAGAGTGTATGGATGTTTCCCAGTGATGGGTTGCAGCTGGAAGGGCATCCGCTGTGTAAAACACATGCTGGATAAGATGGTGGTTCATTCAGCTGTTGCGACCCCGGAATAATAAAGGGACTAAGCTGACAAGAAAATGAATGAATGAATGAAATATGGGTTATTTGATTTAGCTGATTTTTTTTTTATTTTTGTTTTTTAAAGTTATCAGAATATTGGCATGCATGTGATGTGCAGTCTTGCAGAGTTGACTTCTCTCCATTCAGGAGCTTGGTTGCTCAACTACAGTATGTGTTGAGATCTCCTCCCTCCACACTTCCTCAAGAGCAGCACTGGAGATGACAGCTGTTGTCCTGACAGCTCTGAAGGCTGTAATGAAACTCAGGATGACTGGATTGAGATGATTAATAATCTACATGATGTAGAGTCACACATACACGTTGTACTGGTCGACGTTACAGCCGTCTTAGCTATTGATTGCAATTTTTGGTTACCTACAGTATGCCACATGCTCTTTTCTTCTGCTATAATTATGTTATTATGAGTTATTATGTGATTTAAAATGGTCTAATAATAAGGTAGATGAGTGAGTGAGGGAGTGAGTGGTGTTTGTCAGTTCAGTTTAAGTAGAGATTGTTTTTAACCAGGCACTACAGTTCATAATTTCTACAACACTACAGCATGTTATTTTGATAGTATTATTTCTATATTGATTGTAGAGTGTATACACTGCCATAATAAAGCAAAAGTACATTTGCCAACCCAGGCTCGTTGGAAATATGTTCCTCAGCCTACATTTTTTCAAAACTGTAAAACACATTGCTCTAGGTATGTTTTGCCGCACGTTTCGGATGACAAACCCACTATAGGGCGCTGTCTACATTTTTGCAGATCTGAAATGCATTATTTAGGGTATGTTTTGATGCGTTTCATATACACGTCCTACTTGTTCACTTTCATGAGAAGGCAGGACTTGTCAGATCACCTAGCAAAACACTGACGGAAACCCAACCAATAGTGTTTTCAAAAGCAAACAAAAAATTGCTCTGCAACCACATTGATTTTACATTGCTATAATCTCTTTGTGTAACTGTGCTTCACCGGTAAAACACTTTACAAAGTGAGATACAGATCAAACTGTCCACATCAGAAAAGTTGTCCATATTGATAGGTGAGGCAAATGTATTTGATCACAATTTATAGATTTTATTAATTTCACCATTAAGTTGTTTTGTGGTATTTATTTGGTGTCATGCAAAGAACTGCACAAAAATAAGCCTTTGTTTGTTGACAATATGTCACTGTCTGTATTTAGTGTGAAAAGGAAGAAACGTTAATGCCCCATAGTGTTCATTTTATCTAGAATCTGCATGTTTCTGAAAAGTGAAAGCTTTTGTGATTTCACAAAAATGTAGGCTGAAACACTTATTTACTGAGCCTGTGTTGCTATTTGCACATAAAAAATTGGAAAATCCTGGAAAAAAAGGCAATTTGGGATAAAATAAAGCAGATTTAAAGGGCCATAGACCCCCAATACCCCCCCTCCCCCAACCATGCAACAAACCCTGTGGATCATGTAATCAAACACACGACCTGTGCTGTACAGACGCGGTCAATGGATCACAGCTTGGCAGTCTTCTTTACCTAAGGAAAGCACGTGGTCTCATGAATAATTAAAAAGCAGCATCTTCTCAGGTCATAGGTACTCTGCTATGAATAATAATGAGAAACCGACGCGTCATCACTCCACCTGCGGTTTTGCGCTACATCACTGATTTGGACCCCCGAACTAATTGTTTTATTTTTATTAAAAAATAAAAATTTTATAAACCTGGAAGATGAAACTAGCTGACAAAATCTCCAGTTTTCCCTACAATTAAAGCTAACAGGTGTTAAAACGTTGTCTTAACTGATGCACAACACACACAGATCTCTTAAAATCTCATAAAAAGTACCTCAGGGTTTCATGAACCTTTAATAAGCCATTAGAATTCATTGGGCCATGTATAGAAGTAAAGTTAAGAGTTTTCCTTCTGTAGAAAAACATAATAAGAACATTGCTTAGAGGCTCAAAGTATCACAACAGTGTTTTTAGAGACTTTTAAAGACTTTATTGATATAGTGTACAACCAAACACGTGTGGTCAGAACATAAACGAATCACATGTAATGAAGTATTAAGCATTACTTCCAAAGAAATGTCCATCTAGTGTAAGCAAAATGCTAGCAGGCGTCTGTATCTCTGCCTCTTTGCCCTTTTTAGGTTACCTCCGGTTGGTGCTATGACGCATAAATAAAATAGCACCGGTTGGCCACGCCCACTTGTAGTTTCATTTGCCCTCTTCAGAAATCGAAGGGTGACTTCACTGATACTACGTCTGGGTTTTTTACAGTCTATGGTTGAAAGGTCCTTTTAGAAATGTAACAAATATTCTCCTATTATTCCAAAACTCCCATATGGAGCTTTTTTTAAAGAAAGCTGCAGCATTTACAATTTTATTATAAGTGATCTTATTGTACTTATAGTGAACCTTATTGTAAAATCTCCTTGTTTATTATCTTTCTTATGACATGCAGTATATTTTGCACACACTCAAATAACAAAAAACTAAAATGAAGCACTGCAACAAGAATGAGATCATCCAGTCACGGATATGGATTTTAGATAAGAAAGCTGTGGTGTCGGCATGGTTGAGTTCACAATGATGAGGATTGTGGGACTATTTCAGTTAGATTTCTTCACGACAGAACATGGACAAAATAATAAAGACGCTTGTTATAAATGATTTGTACACGGGGCAAGCAATCAGTAGAAAGAAGTGGAGCACGTTCACTAAACACCCATCATCCAGTGCGAGAGTGATGAAGTGTTCAGCGCTCTCATTACAGCGGGACACAATAACACAGCCCTTCTTTTTGCCTTCGGTTCTCTCCGTGCCACAGACTGTAATTCCAGCTGTCCTTCATTTTAATGGAACATCACGGAGAGCCAGGGAAAAATGAAGTCCGCAGGTCTACGTACAACATGGGATTTCTCATTGTGAGAGGAATCCATGGAGAATCGAAAAGTCAATTGTAACGTAAAATATCAAACAAACTCTGAGCGGTCATGGCTCAATCAGCCGCTCGTTTCTTTCCTTTGAAGTTCAGCCTCATTAAAAAGGGAAGTAAGCAAAGAGGCATGAAAAAAGAGACTGCAGCATCAGCAGAAGGTGATCCCTGATTCTCAATCCACATTCACACGTCTGACAGGAACAGCAGGAGCCTCTACTGTGGTGTGTGTGTATGCGTGTGTGCATGCGTGCGTGTGTGTGTGTGTATGTGTGTATGTGTGTGTGTGTGTGTGTAGAAGAGAGTCGATGCTAGCTGTGTTGGAATGATCTCTGAGAGAAGGATCACTGCTTTTTTGGATCTTTCTGGTGATGGATGGCACAGTCCATTCTGAGCAAATCTAACAAGATATAGAGGTTATTCTCTGGGTTTCCTCTGAGTCTTATTTATTCTAAGTGTCATTCGTTGTCTTAGAAACAAGTTTCTAGTATGTATCAGGGTTGATATTTTGGCCAATTAAGTCATTTAAAGTCAGCAAAAAAGTAAAATGTTCCCTATAGATTTTTAAAAATAACTTTATTGCTGCTGTCTTATTGCTACTACTGCTTCTACTACTATTAATAATTCATACTATGTTTCATTTATATTATTAATAGAAGCAATAGTAATGCAGAAGATAATAATAATAATAATAATAAAGCGACACAGTGGCTCAGTAGTTAGCACTGTCGCCTCACAGCAAGAAGGTCGAGTCCCAGTTGGGTCAGGTGGCATTTCTGTATGGAGTTTGCATGTTCTCCCCACGTTGGCGTGGGTTTCCTCCGGATGCTCTGGTTTCCCCTGCAGTCCAAAGACATGCGCTACTGGTGAATTGAATAAACTAATTTGGCTGTAGTGTATGTGTGTGAATGAGTGTATGGATGTTTCTCAGTACCGGGTTGTGGCTGGAAGGGCATCCGCTGTGTAAAACATATGCTGGATAAGTTAGCACTTCATTTTGCTGTGGCGACCCCTGATGAATAAAGAGACTAAGCTGAAGGAAAACAAATGAATGAATAATTAAGTAACAATAATATTTATTAATATTACTCTACATTGTTTAAAAATACAAGTGCATTTTTGGCAATGTCCTTACCCCAGGTGGAGGAGTTGAAGTATCTTGGGGTTTTGTTCACAAGTGAGGGAAGATGGAACGTGAGATTGACAGGCGGATTGGTGCAGCGGCAGCAGTAAAGCGATCGATGTACCGGCCCGTAGTGTTGGGCGATGTCGACCAGTTTGGCATTGTACAATGTCTAATTTGAAACATCACGATGGACGATGGCATTGTTGTCATAGGTGGCGATGAAGTAATTGTTTATGAATAATTAATTAATTCATAATGAATAAATTATTTGCAGCCAACCGTTTCAACTAAATCATAAATAAGTAAAGATAAGTTAAACACAAATGAAAACCTGTCAATCACTTTTTCCGCAGGACTCTGGCATGAATAGGCAGAGGGATCCGTGTTGTTAAAATGGCTTTGACAAACTTGGTTGGTAAAAAAGTGGCACACCCAACAGGAGCCAACCAACAGTATCTGAGGTTTTCAGTAAAATTACCAAGTACAAGTGTGAAAGCATAAGATTAAAGCAGTGTACTGACGCTGTGACCTGCTGAGCTGGAGCTCAGACAAGCGCATGACAGTTTGTGTGTCTGTGTGTGTGTGTGTGCGCGGTCACGTGATGTGCGTTTTCAGTGGTATAGTGTGGACAGTGGGCTGTTCAGAAATGCTAGATAAAACGCCAGTGTGGATGTGTGTCAAATTGGTGTAAACGAGGCCTAAGTGTGTATTTTTCGTGAGAGGGTCTGGCATGGTCTATCGACCCAACCCTATCGGTCCATTGTGTTAAAGAAGAAGCTGAGCCGAAAGGCAAAGCTCTCGATTTACCTGTCAATATACGTTCCAACTCTCACCTATAGTCATGAGCTTTGGGTCATGACCGAAAGGACAAGATTTCAGATACAAGTGGCCGAAATGAGTTTCTTTCACAGAGTGGCAGAAGGCACCCTTATAGATAGGGTGAGGAGCTCTGTCACCCTGGAGGAGCTCGGAGTAGAGCTGCTGCTCCTCCACATCTAGAGAAGTCAGCTGAGGCATCTCGGCTCGGGCATCTGTTTCGGATGCCTACCTAGGGAGGCGTTCCAGGCATGTCCCACTGGGAGGAGGCCTCAGGGAAGACCCAGGACACGCTGGAGGGACTATGTCTCTCGGCTGTCCTGTGAACGCCTTAGGAACGAGCTGGAGGAAGTGTCTGGGAAAAGGGAAGTATGCGAATTTCTCCTAAAACTGCTGCCCCTGTGACTCGGCTCCAGAAAAAGTAGATGATATGAGATGAGATGAGAATAAATAATTATTTTTCTTGAAAAAAGAAAAGAAAATACCTGTGAATTAGAGAAAAAAAAGTCAGTTTGATACTAAATAACTCCGTTTAGATAACCGAATCAATAAAACCATAATATAATGGATTTGATTAATTACCTTTAGTGTGTAACATGTCTGTATCTTCACTATTAAATCTCAATCAACATCAATAATACTTTTTTGTGAACATTTTTTTTTTAATAAACGAAAGTAATCCAACATACTTCTAATGCATCATACTGTCAGTCATAACAACAACAGGATGTAGTTATATAAAACTGAACATTGGAATGAATGAATGTTTGTCATGTGAGTGTTTGTTTATTGGAGGTGCACAGCTGCCTCTTGAGTTCTGCTCATTATTTTCAGGGTTTTTATCGCTGCCATACAAAACACTTCACATTGGCTGTTGAAACGCTGGCCTACTTACTGCACTCCTCTTACCTCCTTCAGATTTATAACTCGAGTGTCTGACTAATTTGTTGTTGATTGCACTTCTTTAAGCCTGAAAAAAACAAAACATTTAACTCCTGTGATCCAGTTAAACATGATAAACGTCCGCAGATGCACGAACAAAAGCTATTCTTTTGGGCTGCATTTTTCAACACCATTGTAAGCCAATTGTGTTCTCAAATATCACCATTGCCTATATAATTCAGTGATTTGGAGTTGCATAAATCCATCAATCCAAACAAGCTTTCCCAAAGAGTAACACAAACTACAGCTCTTGGTCTGTGGTTATAAGCATCATTTATTCTTAATACAACATAAAGACTTAAATAGATCAAGCATGTGACCAAAATAAGAAATCTAGCATGCAGTACAATCTCTATCTTTAATCATGGTAAAATTTCATTCTGTCTCTCAGTTTGTTTAATGTGCTGCATGTAAATTAAGCATAAAAATACTATAATTTGCAGATATTTAAGAAACATCAAGAAGCTAAGTGAACTTATTTGTTTATTTGAAAGAAAAAACAATGCTAAAGTCAATTATTCTTCTTGTCTGCATGTCTGTAAAAATTTAGATTTTAGTCAAAAAAAATTGATCTCCGCCCACTTCCAGTTTACCCAATTATATTTCGGCATCCTGGTATACACTGAAAAAAATGATTCTTCAAAAGTTCACACTTGAATTTGATTGATTGATTATAAAGCTTGTTTGGCATGCTGTCCCAGGAGAGAGTCCTGAGCTCAGAAGATCCTCGAGCCTGGGGCTCCCTCCCGTTTGCAAGGCGAGAGGGGAGTTTGAGCTCAGGTAGATCTTGAGAACTCCACTGCTGTAGTAGCTAATGAACAGATAGTGCTTGCTCTTAAGAGATAACTACTTTCTAGGAGCATGTCTACGAAGCCGATTTGGATTAGTCAATTAACTTAAGTTGCATGTTTTTGAATTGTGGGAGAAAACTGGGGAACCCGGGGGAAACCCATGTGAGCACTGGGAGACTGGTAATCTCGGCACAGATCAAATGATGTATCTGCTTTACCATTTAGCAAACAATTATGACCATGTAAAAAATGCTGGATTCCACAAAATCAATTTGTGTTGGGACAACATGAAGGTATTAAGTGAACTTATTACTGTAGTTTTGACAACTTTAAGTGGATTGAACATAAAACAATTAAGTTGTCCTCAAAAAAACTCAAGTATGGTGTTGTGTCAACTCATTTTCAATAAGTAGTTTGAACAAGCAGCAAAATAATTTTATCAGCAGCAAATTTTGTCTTTTTTTTTCAGAAATGCATTCCTCGTTAACTCATAATTTATATACTTTCAGTGAAGCATTGTGCTGTTATTTAGTGTGTGGCTTCCCTTATTTGTCTCCTGTTCATCTGCTGTAAACACAGGAGGCTTCACTCTGATAGGTTAAAGGAAATGTCAGCTAAGTGAGGAAACTATCCCAAACCTATTTCTGATTTCTTTCCTCTGTTAACCTAAAAAAATAATATTGGAAAGTAGCCATTGACTAAAAATTGCTTTCACACTACGTACATATTTCAGTGGCCAGCAGTTCTCCGTCTAATTTAAAGAAAACATTCAAAATACACTTTTAAGCGTTTCTTTCATCAAATCATTATCAGTTTTCTCTCTTTTTTTTCTTTTTGTTTTGCAATGATTCATAAATATTCACTTTAGCAGCTCTTACACCAAAATTTCATTTTATTCATATCTGTACTCAGAAGATTTTTATAGTGGGATTATTCCATGTGTAATTAGCCTGATTATGTACATTTTATTCTACAAATAATAATAATAATAATAATAATAATAATAATAATAA
>CAIGQQ010000001.1:7771215-7782666 GCA_903798035.1 Danio albolineatus | reverse complement strand
TAATAATAATAAATAGAAAAAACTTGTGAATATGTATTTCTTAACTGTCTGTTTGTAATATTTACTGAATTATGGAGTGATATAATGAGAGTCCTAAAATCCTCTCTGTAAAACATAAGTGTATGTGTAAGAAATGAAAGAATGTGTAACCATCCAATCATCTAATGTTCAATTTCTCTCCTAGAAATGTATGCAAATTAGTCCAGGTTTGATGAAATTAAATGCGATTTGCATATTTAAACAACATCTCAGAAAACTGGGGAAGTTTAGTGATAACTGCAAGTTCTTTTTATTTCCCTCCTACTGGAGTATCTCGCCTTAAGATGTAAAAAAAGACATATTGAATTGAGAATTGGAAAGTGTGTTAAATCTAATATTAAGGTCACACAGTCTCCGGGTGTTGCTGAGGTTGGTTTTAGCTGTCCTTCATCTCTGGCTGAAATGAAAGCCAGCATCTCCCCCCAGTGTATCCCAGCCCCCCTCAAGCCGTGACCATCATCTCTGAGGAGCACTAGTGGTGCATTCTGGGTAATTCTGGCGTGTCTGTATAATTAGGTATGGACCTGGAAATAGCCAAACTAAATTATAGTGTGGTCTGAAACCAGAAACCACTGTGTTTATCCAAACTCAAAATGTGCTTGGCTGTTGTAGCCATCTTTTACCATCATTATTTTAGGAGGTGCTTTTCTAGAAAGAGTGTTATCCAAAACTATTCACATTCTTTTCAAATGTATGTTACAGATTAAAGTCCTGAATTTATTAATATATTTATTGTTATATAAGTCTCACCTGCATGTACTTGGTTTGGATTTATTTTAAACAGACGTGAAATATTTTTTGCATTCAATACAAATGTTTCCCATTCAAATAAAAAATAATTGACATTTTTGAGCATCATAACTCCACATTTATGTTTACATTTTGAATTTAGCTAACAATTCAATCCAATAAATGTCATAAACTTAATAATAACTTTATATTTTGTGTAATTCATTGGTAACTGGTTGGGTCATGTACTGATTTTAACTTATAAAGCAGTCCATAGGCTACCTCCTGATTACATCTGTGATCTTGTGACACTTTCGATTCCTGCTTGCAGTCTTCGCTCTGCTTTGGGTCATACCCTGTTCCAGCCATGCTGCAGACTTAACACCATGGGTGGTAGGGCTTTTTCATACTGTGTGCCAAAATTATGGAATGTATTACCTATTACCATTAGAAATGCCGTTTCTCTGGACTGTTTTAAGAAGCTTCTTAAGACTCTCCTCTTCAGTAGTTTTAATGTGTGATCTATTGATATCTTACTTATTGTTATACTTTCCTACTTATTGTTTTAACTGTTTTTTTGCCTTGAGAAAAATGAACTACAAATAAAAAAAAATATTATTATTCATTCAATCATTCATTTTCTTTTCGGCTTAGTCCCTTTATTAATCTGGGGTCCCCACAGTGGAATGAACTGCCAACTTATCCAGCATATGTTTTACTCAGCGGATGCCCTTCCAGCTGCAACCCATCTCTGGGAAACATCCATACACACTCATTCACACTCATACACTACGGACAATTTAGCCTTACCCAATTCACCTGTACCGCATGTCTTTGGACTTGTGGGGGAAACCGAAGCACCCGGCGGAAACCCACGCAACCACGGGGAGAACATGCAAACTCCACAAAGAAATGCCAACTGCCCCAGCCGAGGCTCGAACCAGTGACCTCCTTGCTGTGAGACGAACTTGCTACTCACTACGCCCCCGTGGCGCCATTGTTATTATTATTATTATTATTATTATTATTATTATTATTATTATTATTATTATTATTATTCAAGTCTACAGCGACACGATCCTTTAGAAATTTATTTTAAAATTTAGATTTTAATGTATTGATTATTATAAATTGTTTTTTTTTTTTAAGGCTTGTATTCATCAAGGGTGCATTAATTAATTAGGTCAGAGTAGATATGTACCATATACTAGGGCTGCACAGTATTGGAAAAATCTAACATTGCGATATTTTGTTATTTTGTGATATATTTGGATATGAATACAATTTCACCAGACGACTTGAATATCACTTTGGAAATAATTTATTATTTAGATGGATTAGGATTCTGTAGGGGAGTGCATCTGCATAAATTATAATAAACAGCCTTATTAAAATTATTACTTATAATAAAAAATAATTATACATAATAAATAAAATGATATTTCCCAGAGATTGCGGCTTGAAGGGCATCCACTGCGTAAAACGTGCTGGATAAGTTGGCGTTTAATTCTGCTGTGGTGACCCCAAATTAATAAAAGGACTAAGATGAAAAGAAAATGAATGAATGAATGAAATAAGAATATAATAGAATATAATAAAACAAGATAAATACAAAAAGGAAAAAGATACAATTAAAATGAGCAGTGTTTTGTTTTCCGATGAGTCGGTATTCAGGTACAGTAATTAAATAATCAAATGTAAAATAATACTGCTTAGTCTCTTTTCAAAACAGTTTAATAAAATGCATCATTATTAAAGTTACAAACGGTACAATTTCTTATGCCTGAATGCTTTGAAAATCATTATAAAGTCACAGGCCTCAAAAACAGATCCAGATCATGTGATGTGACTATTGCAAATGGTACTATTGCAACATCAATGCGGAAAATATATTTAGTGCAGTCCTAATATATACAGTATACACTGTATATACATGCATTCACATATGCATACGTACAGTTCGTTTGGTTTTGTTTGTTTGTGCCCTGAAATCCAATTTGAATGCTTTGCTTTGTTGTAACATGTGCTCTCAGCAGTAATTCAAGTACAGACCCCACAAGTTCCCCACAGCAATGAAAAAAACATCAGTAGAAGTGAATTATCCCTCAGTTAGCACCTTCTGACCATATGCACACGGCTCACTGTGAGTGTGTTTGAGTCCTCAGTAGTGATCTGGGATTCTCCGACTTTCTCTCAGTTCTTTGATCTTGGCTTGCTGTACAGTTGAATTCTCCTCTCACTCAGGCTTTTACCATAAATTGCATCCAGTCACAGCAGTTCTGACACGTTCATGACAGTGCACCACCTCCTCTCCATTTCACCAACAGTAGCTGAAAAGAAGTACACCACTGATGAATATGTATCATGATATGTCTGGAGGCAAATGTGGATTTTTCGAAGACAAGAACTCCAGGAATTGACATAATTATGCATGTTAATGTTATGCACATTGGTCGGAGTGGTCTGTTTGTCTGTTTTTCTATTAAAAGAGCTGTCAGTTTATCGGTCAATTGACCCTTCGCAAAGCCCTGCCCCTTTCTCCGTGTCTGAATAGCTTTCAGTATCAGCAATGGTGCTTCTCAATGTTTACAATCCCAATAGAAACACTGAAAATTTTCTATAAAAAAACACTTTCTGTTTTTAGACAGAAGCAGAAATAAATGTCTGCAATAGGCATACGAGAGACATATTCAGGGTGTGAGCGTAACTCGAAATGTAAACAAAATAAAGATTGAAACTATAGACTAGGTGGTTCATTCCACTGTGGCGACCCCTGTTAAATAAGGGACTAAGCCGAATGAAAATGAATGAATGAATGAATGATTGAGCTATAGAGAGCCAGCATGGTGGCTCAGTGGTTACCACTGTCACCTCACAGCAAGAAGGTCGCTGGTTCGAGTCTGGGCCAGTGATCTTTTTTGTGGAGTTTGCATGTTCTTCTCAGGGGGCTCCGGTTTCCCCTACAGTCTGAAGACTATTACAAAATTGCTGTTAGTGTATGAGTGTGTGTGTGAATGAGAAAGTGGAAAGTACAGGGTTGAAAGTTTCCCAGTACAGGGTTGTGGCTTGAAGGGCATCCACTCTGTAAAACATATGCTGGAATAGTTGGTGGTTCGTTCCACTGTGGTGACCCCAGATAAATTAGGGACTAAGCCGACAGAAAATGAGTGAATGAAAATTGGCCTGAGTGTATGAATGTGTGTGAATGAGAGTGTATGGGTGTTTCCAAGTAGAGGGTTACGGCTGGAAGGGCATTTTCTGCGTAAAACATATGCCTGAATAATTGTCGGTTCATTCTGCTGTGGTGACCCATGATATTCAATTCAATTCACCTTTATTTCTATAGAGTTTTTACAATGTAGATTGTGTCAAAGCAGCTTCACATAGACGGTTAAAGTAAATTGAAAGTGTCATATAAGGGACTAAGCCGAAGAAGAATGAATGAATGAATTATTGAGCTATAGACCAGTGTTTCCCAACCCTGTTCTTAAAGGCACACCAACAATACCCATTTTCAACCTCTTTCTAATCAAAAACACCTGAATCAATCCATCAGAACATAAGAAGAGATTCCAAATCCAACGTCCAAACGTCCAAAATATGTACTGTTGGTGTGTCTGTAGGAACAAGGTTGAAAAACACCACTATAGACTACAAGTCTGGGCATGGAAAGTTTGGATCATTTTAATTTATTTAATGTCTGTCTGTCTGTCTGTCTAACTATCTGTCTGTCTGTCTGTCTATTTATCGGTGTACCAGTTTGTCTATGGCTACTTTGGTTTACTGGCCAGTCCATCAGCCTATTTACTAGCAGTCTTCCCATCTGTCTTATGATCCATCTATCTTTCTGTCTGTCTGGTTGATATGGATGATTCTATCACTAAATTGTGTACAGAACAAAGCTTACATTACTAAAATAAATAATGAAAACCCATGCAGATTAGACCTACAGAGACAGACAAACATCGACTAGCCAGTCAGTGCTTCACAGATGCTGTTGTGTCTGTGATCAAACTTTGTTTCCGTTTTTTTTTTTTTCAAGAACAGTATTTGTTTTTCCAGGAAATATATGGATTGATGCCAACGGTGCTGAAATTAAATGTCTAACAAGTGTGTACTTTTGTCCATGCATTGTTTCAGCCTGTCCTTAAGCAATTAAATGGCGTATAATTGCACCCGCTGATGTTAATTAGATAGAAACAGGAACACAGAATAGCTGTGATGAGAGAGAGAGAGAGAGAGAGAAACAAGGTGATTATGAGGCACTCATTTGCATACTGAGGACGTGTTATTATATGTTTTAAATGCTAGAAGATCCAGTCTGTGAATAAAAAGAGTGCACTGTACAGCATGTGTGCATTTATTTAGTCATTTGAGATTCCATGCTTGACCATATAAGATACTGAAACACGATCTTGACTATTCATTTAGAAATCCTTTTGTTTTATTGCCCCGTCTGCCACTTCCATTAGGGTCAGCCAAGCATTGTAACTTGACACCTTAGAAGCTATTTCCCACTTCAGGACATGAAATGACACTCCGGCATTAAATATTAAAATTGGTTATTTTCAGGCTTTGACAGTGGCCCCTTTAAAGCCAATTTGTCAGTGCACGTGTTTGTCATTGAATCCCGATAATGTCAGAATGCTCTCCGGCTGAATGCAAAAAAGATGTCGTCTCACCCAGTAATGGAGATAGCAGGTCTTCGCATTATGCATTGTGAAAAAAAGATAAGGTAATCAGATGAAAAAAATGCATCAGACTTGTCATGCTTGACGGTTTTTACATTACCGCTATTCAAACAGTGCTTTAATAAGGGCACTGTCCACCTACTAACAGATGGAGAGGAAATGTCTTGGATTTCTTGGCTAATGTTTGTAATGTAAATTATCTCGAGTGTGCTTTTTATGTATTCTTGTGAAATGAAATGATTCCTGGCATTTCAGTTTCCTGGATAATTTTATTGTTTGCGTAAAACGCATGCTTTGGAAATGTCTAAGTAAACATTTACTTTCTTATTTCTTCATTCCACGAAGGACCCCTTAGTTTACTTAGCAATTGTTAGTGGTATTTTAAAGAGGTTTTTGTTACATAATTATTTACACATACGAGAACTTCAGGCTCTACTAGGCATGGACCGGTATAAGATTCTGACGTTCTGATAACCTTGGAAAAAATATTATGGTTTCACGGTATGACAGTATTGGGTTTACTGCTCTAAAATATATTATTTTTCAATGTCTGGCTACCCACCCCCCTCCACCCCCCACCTCCATTAAACACAATATATTTTATTTTGAGAAACATTTAAAGTATTTTGGAGCAGTAAACATGTCAGTCTAAATAATTCAAATGAATCATTGACAAATTTCTTTTCACTTTAAAACGGCATCATTGGATATCTTTTCTGCTGGAGATACTGTTGTCCTAAAAACAAACAAACAAACAAACAAAACCCATAATTATAAAAAAATCTTACACATACTGTACTATATAGTAGAAAATTATGGCTGTTTTAAAATCTTGACTTTTCCAAACTGCGGTATACCTTGAAAACGATTATCGTCCCATGCCTAGCCAATCAGCTGGTTGAACTACAGATGATAATGAACATAATTAATGTCTTAAAGGAAGCAGTGGAAACATGTAGACATTGGCAGTGAATCTTGTTACGAGAACACTGCGCTAGCGCTATGAAGAGTGGATTTCTTTTTGCAATGAGATCTATGACAGTTGGGACTTGAATGTCTTGTTTATCTGAAACTAAAGAAGAGGACAGCCAGAAGATGTACAGTGATATGCTTGAAACGTATAGATTGGACAGTGGGAGGGTTGTGAGCAGTTTGAGAAAACTTATTAAGCTATAATGCCATGTATGTAATGTATGATGCTACATTCATCATCCCCAGAAAAATGTTGCAGACCCATTGTCCCAGCTCTGTCTTTAATACTGCATGATTTAAATACATTTTTTGCTGCTGATTGGATTGATCATTTTTGACGTTTTAGTGAACTAATTTTGAGAGGAGCACGTGATATGATAGACTGCAGCTGGTCGTTATCGCTAATCATATTAGCTGTCAAATTTAACATAAATATCCAGGCTAAACTTCATTCCCTATCTTCGTTTTTGGAGCAATTCCCAGGTACTCCGGTTTCCTCCCACAGTCATGTGACACAAGTGAACTGTAGTAACAGTAACAAGCACTTAATGCATACACACTGAATTGATTCATATAGAACCAATTATTAATCAAGGGATTGCCAAAAAACAAATCAGGGGGCTCTTGAGAACTACCTGATCTCGTATCCCTCCTAATGCTCATTGACCAGTTGAGAGCCTTGACCTCATCTATCTCTGAGCTCAGGGTTCTCTCCCGGGACATCATGCCAAACCTGCTATCATGGTCAAGCTTTACCTAAGTGTGAACTCTTGAAATGTTTTTTAAACAAATGTATTTTATCTCAAACTTTGTCGTGCACCATTTCCAGGAAACATTTTGTTTATCCCAGAATTGCCAAACATTGTGCATCGGTTTGAGATTCAACATGCATATATAGCAATCAACTGATTGCATTAGCCTTGCATTGATAGGAAATAGAATATTAGCAAATATTAACAATAGATTTTTAACTATTTGTTTCTTTTCCATCATATTTTATTTGTATATGTATTCATTTTAACAGTAGTGAAGGAAAACTACTACTACTTACTCCCATGGCCATTTATATCCAAGTTGATATTTAGCCTCACCATACTGGTGTTTCAAAACATGTAATTTTTTTGAGGTGAGTTGATATGTCCTGGATTTAGCTTACCCAATTCACCTACAACGCATCTTTGGAGAGTGTGGGACTTTGGAAACCCATGCAAACACGGGGTGAATCTCCAAACTCTACGCAGAAAGGCCAACTGACCCAGCCGAGGTTAGTTTTAAATTCTGAGCTTAGTTTTAACAGCAGATCACGCTCTAGCCTAGTTTTTAGCCATATGCTCATGAGGAAGAGCGATTATGTGTTCAGCTGAGTCATGTGATTTGGCTTTTATGTCACAAGATTAACATAAACTGTCTATAAACACTCTTGTAATTCTCTTAAAATCTGTGTTAAATTAAAACTTACAATGTTTATTTTGCTATCTCACATTGTTTTTCTTAAAGTGAATAATTTGGCAAATTAATTTTTGGTAATCTACAAAGTCTGACCATTTGCTTCTATGTTTGGAGGAGCGTTCTGTGTTGTTCTGTTGCGTCAAGTTGATGGCTTCCAATGCAACTGCAGAGCAATATTCTTAACCACGCCCCTCTTACCATTAGTTTGCTAATAGGAAATGATGCACAAAATGAAGCCCTGCCCCCTTCTCATTATTCAGTTTCAGCTGGAACTACATCAACATACTAAAATAAGAGTCTCAGCAACTTCCGAATCCTATTGACTTTAAATGTAACTGGTATTAATGGTTGTTTTAAGTTTAAGTGGTACTGTATTTGAAAGGAATCAGATGCAAGCAGAGTACTGCTGTATTTAAAGCAACTACTATCTGCTGTTTAAATCTAAGTTCAGGAGAGAATTGCATTTAAATTTCTTGAATGATTTTTCATCACGTGCCTATTATTGGTTTAAAATAATCAGGGTTTTATTCCAATAAAGCACATAATCTTTCTATATTCTGAACCATCGTGTGTAGATAATTATGCTCCCTCCAGTTCTGTTGAATTTGTATGGAAACCTTTATTTGAATAGCAATTGGATTCTTTGCTCAGTGTCTAGACGTGATGTAAACATTCAATTACAGACCTTTTTCATGGCTTGTTTAATGATTTGGAATTGTTCAAATAAGCAAATCAGAATGCACAGCTTTTTTTCACCTCTCAGGCAAATAACTAATAAACAAAGATTCATGCGTAAGGCAGGGAAAAGTAGGTCATCAGTGGATGGGGGGAAAAAAGCAAACCTGCAGGCAGCACCCGTCCATAATCCAATCTGGTGCTGACTTCTGCCTTCACTAACACATATTTAAGCCTTCATGAAGTGTTTATGGATTATAGCATCAGTGCTGCACAGAAAACCAGTCATCTCGCTGAGTGCTGAATGTGTGTTATATTAAAAAATGCTAGTTGATGATTTTTCTAATGTCCTCATGACGTCTCGGTTTCCAGGTTGATGATTTTGTTTTTGTATTCAGACTGATAATCACAGTGTGCAAATGATCATTAGTATCCGAGCCATGCCGATGTACAATAACGTCAAATGTTTTAGAAAACAGGCATATTTTTATATAAGCAGTTTACTGTCTTTTAATTCATCGTTAGTTTGATGGGTTGTCAAAATTAATGTTTGAAGATATTTTGAAGAATGCTGAAAATCTGTAACCATTGACTTTTTTATGGTAGGAAAAACAAATAACATGCAATTTAAGGTTAGTTTTCAACTTTCTTCAAATTATCTTATGAGAGAAGAAAGAAGCAAGATACTCATATCGGTTTGAAACCTTACGTTAAAAACAATCCTTTTAATAGATAATCACAATTTTATAGGCGTCATAAAAAGGATATTTTTATATATTTTTATTGCATGTACACTACCTGACAAAAGTCTTGTTTACGATTCCAGTTGTAAGAAATAATAAATAATAACTTAACTTCTAGTTGATCATTTGAAAAAGTGGCAGAAGGTCAATGTTTCGGATGAATCGTCTGTTGAACTGCATCCCAATCATCACAAATACTGCAGAAGACCTATTGGAACCCACATGGACCCACGATTCTCACAGAAATTAGTCAAGTTTGGTGAAGGAAAAATCATGGTTTTGGGGTTACAATCAGTATGGGGAAGTGCAAGAGATCTGCAGAGTGGATGTCAGGTCAACAGCCTGATGTTTCAAGACATTAGTGCTGCCCATTACATTATAAACCACAGGAGAGGGAAAATTCTTCAGCAGGATATCGCTCCTTCTCATACTTCAGCCTCCACATCAAAGTTCCTGAAAGCAAAAGAAGGTCAAGGTGCTCCAGGATTGGCCAGCCCAGTCACCTGACATGAACAATATCGAGCATGTCTGGGGTAAGATGAAAGAGGAGGCATTGAAGATGAATCCAAAGAATCATGATGAACTCTGGAAGTCCTGCAAGTACACTTACTTTGCCATTTCAGATGACTTTATTAAAAATTTCGGGGATGTACAGTATGGATGCAGTTCTTTAAGCTCACGGGAGTCATACATTATTTCTCAAACCTTATTGTTCTAATTTAATAATTACAAATAAATGCATGATCATATTTTGTTTTGGTAAAATAAGCGTAATCTAGAGGCCTTTGCCTTTCATATAAACCATTTCAATACCAAATGATCAACTAGAAGTCAAGTTATTATTGGTTGTTCGTAAAACTTGGATAGGCAACAAGAATTTTGTCAGGGAGTGTTAAACTGTTGGTAAATAGTATACTTGATTCCAGTTAATTAGGGATGTTTTATTATTATTATTATTATTATTATGATTATGATTATGATTATTATTATTATTATTATTATTATAAACACACACACTCACACAAAACAAACAAAAAGCTTAATGAACTAACCCAAATTATTATTTTATTTGATATTTAACTGAGCTGAATATACGTTGTAAAAAAGGAAAACAACATATACAGTTATATAATTGTACAGTTAATAATTTCAGTGAAAACTAGAACTAATCCATCAGACCTTAATCTAGTGTGTCTAGACATTACTACAATTACAAATGAAACAAGTGTATACTAATCTACTATGTGTAATAAAATAGTGTATATAATGAGTAATCACAGTGTGTGGATGGTCATTAACACCTGAGCCGTGCTGATACACCATAACATAAAACGTCTTTTCATACAAAGGCTGTTTGGCTTTCTTTCTCCACGCCCTTCATTCAGATTCACACTGTCTACTTTACCCATCAGCCCCTCAGATCCGCCTTCTCTGCACGAGACCCGCAACCTGCTAATTCAGACACATCATTAAGCCTGGCACAACGGCGTTCATGCATATTTCAATAAAGGCTTGCACTAATTCTTTGGTTTAATATTCAGCAGACAGCGACATGGGACACTTGAACATGTTAGAAGATGCACACATGGGCGATAATAAATATGGAAGAAAGAAAAAAATGGCAAAAATAAGAAGCAAATGAAGAATAATTTAGACATTTTCCTGTCAATCAGAGTGGAGACTGTTAGCAAATGTACAGTCTGTTATAAATATATGCATACTGTACATACCTTTGGGGTTGACAAGTCTCTTATTCACTTTAATTTGATGAAAAATACAGTAAATTCAATAATATTGGGAAATATAATAGCAGTTAATAGACTGACAATAATGTTGTTGGGCTTCAGAAATTGTAATAGAAATATTTATACCAAGGATTATTCTGCTCAAAGGAAAAATAATCAAATTATGATTAATTTTTTAAAGGTAATCACACAATCTCTGTTCTCTGTTTTAGCGAGAATACACATTTATATTTCACATTTCATAGGATTCCTAAAATGTATTTATTTATCTTTGAATTATGTTCAAAGTTTCTGAAAAATATAAAAGTATTTTTTCACAGATCTTGAGGCTCCTATAAATGAGACCAAATTATAGTCTATTAAATTCAACACCCCTTAAGTACATGTATATATATATATATATATATA
>CAIGQQ010000001.1:7753737-7770815 GCA_903798035.1 Danio albolineatus | reverse complement strand
AAAAAAAAAAAAAAAAACATACACGTTTAACGATTACACGTATAATCTTGAAATTTATTTTTAAAATCACAAACATTAACATTGTAACATTCATTCATTTTCTTGTCGGCTTAGACCCTTTATTAATCTGGGGTCGCCACAGCGGAATGAACCGCCAACTTATCCAGCATTTGTTTTACGCAGCGGATGCCCTTCCAGCTGCAACCCATCTCTGGGAAACATCCATACACTCTCATTCACACTCATACACTACGAACAATTTAGCCTACCCGATTCACCTATACCACATGTCTTTGGACTCGTGGGGGAAACCGGAGCACCTGGAGGAAACCCACGCAGAACATGCAAACTCCACACAGAAATGCTAACTGACCCAGCTGAGGCTCGAACCAGCGATCTTCTTGCTGTGAGGCGAACATGCTACTCACTACGCCACCGTGGCGCCTACATTGTAACACTTTTACTTTAATTTTGTGGTTTTTGTTGTATAGATTGCACCTTGTTTATAACAAACTTTATCTTCATCTTCTTCATCACTCCACATAATGTCCACGTCTAAGATATTTGCATCTGCTATATGCTCAATAAATTTCAAGATCTGTATATTCTGCATGATTAGTACATTTCTATAGTTTTTTTTTATATATATAAAAAAAGTTCAATCAGCATTACTGGACATTTAATTTCAGTAGCGGATTTTGCTCGTTGTACATCCTAATGAACAGACATATTTGAAAAAATCCTGATCTAAAGCTTGCAGTGTTACAAAAGATTTTAACATAAATTAGTAAGTTCAATCCTTACATACAATCTATGAAATATTGGCAAACATATCAATAAATCTAAATAAAAACATTGTAAATGTGGCTTATGTCTGTGTCTAGAATGAAGTGATGCCATGCTGATAGTGTATTTTTTTCAAATTACAATGCTGAGCCTTACCACTAATTGATTGAATGACAATCGTCCACTCTCATGGACTGCAGGCTTTAAATTAGATGAAATGCTTAGGAACCACAAAAAACATGAGCTGACGTGACGTCCACTGTAATGGACACAGGGTCCGAAGGGAAAGTGTTGTTGAATGTGTGAGATTGTAACTTATACAAGACCAATAAAATCAAGTAAAACTGTAACATAATCAAATAAAAGATACTAAAATTGAATTACTATACATTGTGATCAGCTGAATGCATTGCTAAAAATAATAAAACATTATTACTATTACGAGAACTTTTTTCCAGAAAAATCACATTTTCAACTGTTGACCCCACATATTCATAATAAAAAAGAGGAAAGCTACTTTCTCTCCATACATTTACATGCAGTTTTCATTAAAACCTTATACGATAACCTGTCAGACCTTGAGTTAGTTCGTCTTGTAGACATTGAAGACTGAAAAGAACATAAACTAATCTGCCATATATATATATATATTATAAAATCTTTTTGCAACCAATGGTTTATGGAGCATTTACTGTATATGTCACAACTGTGCTGGTCCTATTTATTTTTGAGAAACTTAATCTTGGGACCCACTTTCCTAGAAAGAACAAGCATGATTGTGTTTGTTTTATAGCATGTGTCATGGCGTAAGTGGAGTGTGTGTTCGTGTGTGTTTATTGTAGTCTGTTTATAGTGTGTTGATTGTGTGTGGCAGAACTGTGCCAACCTTATTTTCTACCCTTTATCTGGGTGATGACGTTGAGTTTTGGAGATTTAACAACATATTTCTAGTGAGCAATAAAATATGACAGCAACGAATTTAGCTTTTCTTTTGTAGCTCAAGCTATGCTAAAAAGGGATTTTTCAGGCTTTGTCTGCTCTATCAAACTACGTTTTTAAGTGAAAGGCACTTTATTTTCCTATAGTTATGGGGTACTATTATTTCTGATGCAGAAAACACTGAATGCATTACTAAAACACATGGAAAATCTTCAAATTTGATATTTAAAAAAAATGTGCTTGTTTGTTGATAAAAATATTTCAGTCCAGAAAATGGAAGCAAAAAATAAAATAAAATAATTTTTAAAAAGAATAATAATTTTCAAAAAGCAGAGTGTGTAATGTATTGTTTAAATTTTTAACCATTTATTTTGTTAAATTCACATTATAAATCACATATAACCTGCATTTAACACAAAATAACACAAACGTAACACAATTATTTCAGCACTTTTTTAAAAAAATACAATTTTAATAAAACACTTTTGTGCGTTTAAGTCAAAGGCTGGACAGCATAGGCAACCTACATACTAATTTACAGTCTTTTCTTCACACTCTTTATCACCTATACATCCTTCCCTTTCCCTTTCCACTCTCCCATCTGCTGTGTTTAGCCCTATTAGCATGAATGAAAATCAGGCATGTAGAGGCATCAAAGAGTCCCCAGTGACAACAGCTCTGTTTCCGGCTTTAGCAATTCCTTTGTAGTGCACACACATGCATGCTGATTTATTATAGGTGCAAAATATGCACGCACACATTATATAGACTCATTATAGATTGGTACTAATGCATGTCTATTTGCATATCACATACTATATGCAAAGCTTACAGAGGTTCACGTTAAGCATTTATGTTGGAATTGTGCAAGGCAGTGTTATCACAATGCTGGGATTTCTAACTGCGATATGATAACTTAATGAAAATCTATACTTGATATCATTTTTGATACCACATGGAAACATTGCCAGAAAATGAATGAATGATTAAATAATTAATTCATTTATTTGTTAAAGTTTTTTATTACTGGTCTGGTCTGGCTATGATCATTAATTTTTTTTTCGGCTTAGTCCCTTTATGAATCTGGGGTCGCTACAGCAGAATGAACCACCAACTTAAGCCGGTCACACTGCACTTTTCTCCCCATAGACTTCCATTCATACGCATGTGAATACGGCAGACTGGAAACGCAAGCTCTTTTAATGTCTAATTACCTTGTTTAATCCTGCCCCTTTTTGCAGTGCCGAATTTCTTATGCTTAAGCTCTAGTGTGACCGCAGCTTTATCCAGCATATGTTTTACGCAGCAGATGTCCTTCCAGCTGCAACCCATCACTGGGAAACATCAATACACACTCATTCACACAATTTAACTGACATTTACTGTAAAATAACAGACGTTAAATTACAGACGTTTACCGTAAAATAACAAACATTAAATTACAGGCATTTACTGTAAAATAACAGACGTTAAATTACAGACATTTACCGTAAAATAACAGACGTTAAATTACAGACATTTACTGTAAAATAACAGACGTTAAATTATGGACGTTTACCATAAAATAACAGACATTAAATTACAGACGATTACCGTAAACTAACAGACGTTAAATTGCAGACATTTACCGTAAACTAACAGACGTTGAATTGCAGACATTTACAGTAAAATAACAGACATTAAATTACAGACATTTACTTAAAATAACAGACGTTAAATAAGACAATTACCCTAACATAACACCTGTTAAACTACAGACATTTACCGTAAAATAACAGACATTAAATTACAGACGTTTACCATAAAATAACCGACATTAAATTACAGATGATTACCGTAAACTAACGGACGTTAAATTGCAGACATTTACCGTAAGATAACAGACATTAAATTACCGACATTTACCGTAAAATAACAGACGTTAAATTTCTGACATTTACCGTAAAATAACAGACGTTAAATTAGACATTTACGGTAAAATAACATCTGTTAAATTACAGACATTTACCAAAAAATTTTTTTTTTATTTTACGTTTTTTACAGCACTACAGCTGCCAGAAAAAAGCAAAACAACAGATTTTTTTTGCATTGTAGTTAAGCCTTTAAATGTCTTTAAGCTTAATACTAGTGTCCTGAAAAATATCTAGTAAAATATTATGTACTGTCATCATGGCAAAGATAAAATGAATCAGTTATTAGAAATCAGTTATTAAAACTATTATGTTTAAAAATGTGTTGAAAAAATAAATATTTTTGTCAAACAGAAATTAGGAAAAAAATATGCAGGGGGGCTAATAAATCTGACTTCAATATTAAGACCATCTGCTTAAGTACAAGAACATGTAAAAGACAACTCTACATTTGCATGCTGAGAAAGAGACACAAACACTGCATGACTATTGAGTTTCTTCCGAGTCTTCCTATTGATCTTTAAACATATAAAACCTTAAGCGCTCATGGAGTTCACAGCATGAACTGTGAAATGAACCTCTGAAAACTCTGGATAAATGAGCAAAGTGAATCTGTAACTAGACTAGACTGCTGTAAAAACAATATAGTATTTAAATATTGCAGGATTTCAGCAAGGTGCTCATTAGTGGCAGTTCTGTGGCTCTTGTTTAATTGTGGTTGTGTTAGTTTGCATGTGTGACTGTGAGAATGACAGACCTCCTCCTCTTCCCACTTTTGGGGGTGTAAACGATGCCCTGTGGGTTTGCCAGGGAGAGGTGGCTGCTTCGCCACATATGAGGTGTGACAAAATGGCACCTTCTCACTGTGCTGTTCAACCATACGGCCACCGCATCAGGCGCCGTACCAGGCCATATGCCACTGAATGGAGCATTGCTATTTTTGCTGTTTATACTCTATATAATGTAGACTTGATTATGTTTTTGCTGACTAAACAGTCCTATCCCAAGTAAAAGAAACAATGCATAGATGATTGGATGTAAACTGTTTAATTGTATTTATTTTTTTAGAACAAAAATAAAGGCTATATGCGTTTTACCCGAAGATTTGCAAAAGACACCCATTAAAATGTTTTTTATTCATTCATTCATTTTCTTTTCGGCTTAGTCCCTTTATTAATCCGGGGTTGCCACAGTGGAATGAACTACCAACTTATCCAGCATATGTTTTACACAGCGAATGCTCTTCCAGCTGCAACCCATCACTGGAAAACACCCATGCACTCTCATTCACACACATACATGGACTTGTGGGTGAAACTGGAACACCCGGAAGCCCAATCCAACACGAGGAGAACATGCAAACTCCACACAGAAATGCCAACTCACCCAGACATGGCTCGAACTAGCGACCTTCTTGCTGCGAGTCGACATCTCTACCCACTGCACTATTGTGCTGCCCCAAAATGTTTTTCATTGTAATAATAATTTATATACCATATTTTTTATTGTTAGTAAATATGGTTAGTTTTTAATCTTCACAAATATAATAAAATAAATACATTTCATTTTGTTTTGTTTTGTTTTGTTTAATTTTGTTTTGTTTTGTTTTGTTTAATTTTATTTAATTTAATTTTATTTTATTTTATTTTATTTTATTTTATTCGGTTCAGAATAAGTATTTTATTTAATTGTTATTTTTATAGTTACACTGAATGAAGATCAACAGGGTGTCCGCAGGGTCTTAAAAAGTGTAAATGTGTTACGTTTCAAAAACAAAATTTTCTATATCTATGTAATCCTGTATACCAAACATGATTTAATAATCTAACTAACGTAATATGATGAGAAAAAAAGTGTACGTATATTACGTATGTATATTATTTAAAGTGTATTTCATGGGTCAAGTCAATTATTATTGCTATTATTATTATTATTATTGTTATTATTATTATTATTATTATTATAATAATAATAATAATAATAATAATAATTATTATTATTATTTAGTCCTCTAAATGTTGGACATTTCCTTCACAATGGTCTTAAAAAGGTCTTAAAAGTTGTTGTATTTGACTTGTAAACAGCAGAAATCCTGATACAGCATGATTCTGCTCATATTTGGACATTTTATTTTCACTAATATTATTTAAAGAATTGTTTAAAGAGATGAGATCAGAGATTTTACTTCGCTTTAATATGCTACTGTACATATCAAAATAATCTTTAATGCAGCCATACATTAAATTGCTCAAATATGTCTATGATCAAAATGTGTCTGTAGCAGCAAATGTTCATATTAGCCACTATAGACTGGAGTATTAATGCTGGGGAATAAATAGCATTTGAAGTGTTAGAGTAATGTTCAAAATATTTCAATTTGCAATAATATTTCATAATAATACTGTTCTGTCACTTTTTTTACATACGTAAAGGTAGCTTTATACCAGTATAATTTTGTGCCAGTGAATGCATGACTGTAATGATGAATCCAAAATGTATATGGAGTTAGCATTCATTTTCACTAAATGAAAAAAAACAGCTTTAACATTTTGCTAACAATCATATTTTGCATGTCGTAAAAGAAAGTCAGTCAAACATGTTTATTGAGCAATAAATAGTAACAGAATTCACATTTTACATGGTCAAATGCATGCAATATCCTCACATTTCACATGATAATCAATATAGGACACAACGATACAGAGAGTTTAAAAGCTAAACAAGTTTGTACAAGCCCTCAGAAATAGATCGGCACTCAAATGAATTCTTCTAATGGTCTGACCCTTAAATTAAATGCCCTCGATTATAGTAACACTGGGGTTTATATAATTTTCATGGCTTCTCCGTTCTCTTCGTTTGTGTTGAATTATTCAGCAGACGGACTCCCACCTATTGATTGGAACATGAGCTGATTACTGTGGGAGCGCAGCCCTTTTCCCAACCTTTGTAAATTGATGCCATGTCATTTTATGACTGTCGAGTTCAAGGTGCCCTCAGTGTGTGCAAATCTGCCATCGAGAACGTCATCATTGATGCGTAATATCGCAATCATGCAACCTATATGGTACATTGTCTGTCAATATTCTGGCAACGTAGCCTTATGATTTGTCATCTAAGGGCATAGAATGTCATTGCAGTGTCTCTTATGATTGAGTGTCAATAGCATCATAGGAGACCATTTGAAAATGTTGCTGGATATATGATGTATAGTAAAAATATCTGTAAATTAGCAGTTTTCCGTATTTTGTGATTCATGTTTTTTAATTTTTCCCCATTTATTTATGCTTTTGAATTCCATTATGACACTGTGATAATCCTTCTGACAACGTTTAACCTTAAAAACATTGGAAAAAGTGACTTTTATTAACATTTTTAATAGTTTAAAGTGATATGTGCTCTGGGTCTGTGTTTTATGTTTTGGTACAGAAACCTTGTATAAACTGCCAGTACAGTTTCTGTTATTCTACAGATTTATTTCTCTTTAATTGATTTCTCTATGTATTATTTCTTATACGTTATATTATTTAAAACTACTGAAATGTCAATAAAAGTCACTGGTAAACTGTAGAGTTTAATTTCCAACATCAAAAGTCAACTGAGCAGAGATTAAGATCCTATAATGCAATTAACAAGCGTAAATAAACGGAAAGCACAAACTGTTAATTAACAGATTTTTTTTACAGTATGTAATTTTTGAGTAAAATGTCATTTTGGTTTTATTATTTGAACTACTTATATTTCTTCCACATTTTATATAATATTTTTGTGTTTGTGTAAAATACCAAAAAAGGTGTCGTTTTCAGACATTTATGATTATATTTAGATTTTTTTTCACTTAAGCACCCGCCTCACCCTGTTCCAGGGGCGGATTTAGTGATTTGGGGGCCCTAAGCAGTTCCAGCCATGGGGTCCAACAGTTCTAAATCGAAACTTATTTGTAGTTTTATACATTTTTTATTTCTTTATTTATTTAGCTGTTTTTCCTTATATCAGTGAATCTCATTTTCCATCTTTTATCTTAATGAAATGTCTACAGTTTAATTGATTTGTTTTCTTTAAATTAATTCACAACAACATTAAAAATGAATATAAATTCTGATAAAAAAGAATAATAAATTAAAAATAATAAATAGTTTTAAAGCTGAATCTTTACCTGGCTGCTGGACGGCTCCATAATTGGGGGTGTAAGACAAATTTGTATAGATGGTATACTTATGTTAAAATTTAAGTTAGACCCTCACCATACAAAACATGATAGAAAATAATGTTTTGTTTATAATTTATACTTTTAGGTATTTATTGGGGGCCTCCAAATTTCATGGAGCTCTTAACCCCCCACTCAGTACAATTACATTTTTACATTTTACACTAAGTAAATCGAGAAAAACTGAGAAGTGATCTCTAATGCCCCATTCACACGAGGCTTCAGCGGCAACGCTTGACAGAGGGCGTGTCTGAAGTTGGGGCTGATGCGACCGTCATAGGAGCGTCAGCCAATGAAATTAGTCAACAATCGGCTACTGTCTGAGCTGGTGTATTTGCATATAGCGATCTGATTGGCTGACGCTTCCGTTGGCGCTTGAAAAGTTGAGAAAGTCCCAACTCCTGCAGCGAGCAACGCCACTGAAGCGGTGCAGACAGATCCACAATGCAGTTCGCCAACGTCTGACGTCACCCATTCAAAGTGAATGGGAAGCGTTGACGCTGACGCCCCGTGTGAATGGGGCGTAAATGTTTGCATTACTGAATATTGTAGTATTATGTAGTTATTATTGTAATATTGCTGTTGGATGAAGAAAGAAAGAAAAAAAGAAAGAAAAAAAGAAAGAAAGAAAGAAAGAAAGAAAGAAAGAAAGAAAGAAAGAAAGAAAGAAAGAAAGAAAGAAAGAAAGAAAAGAATCCCCACATTATTGAACAGATACTGTGTAATGTACACGAGAAGTTGTACAACACTTGAACAATAATGCGTCTGTCATGTAAAATTACCCACACTGTGAAAGGCTGCAATATTGTTCTCCTGCAGCTCATTGCTGTTATTATCTAAGTACTTAATCATCACATCCATTGTTCTGCTCAGAAGTTTGACCAGTATTTGCTAAATACAACCACAAACGCGATGCTTTGTCTTCCCTAATGTTGTATTGTTTTCTGCTAAATGGCTGCCAGTCGAAATGCTCTTTAACCCTCTTCATGGTTGTTTGAAAAGGACATAGTGGACCATGCTGTTTGCCCTTTAGAAAAACAGACCTGGAGGCTGATAAACAGGTAAAGTGTTCCTGTTTTCAGCACAGGACTGGACTGATTGATTTCTATTATGTTGAATGTGCTTTTTTTTCTGCACGCTGCCTTGCTGACACACTGGCCCTGATATTGAGCATTGCTGCAGGGCATTTGAGACTCTGTATGTGTGTGTGTGTGTGTGTTTTCTCTCACAGAAGCCACTGTAGGTTAGTATGCATTTGCATAAAGGAGAGCTGTTATTGAGTGTGTCCCTTTCCTACACTGCAAACGCGGTAATACCTTTGGGGCGTCAGTACAAGGGTACGAGAGGGAGGAAGGAATCTTGATTAGCTTTACGGTCATTAGCGGTGATTGAAAGCTTGCTATAAAGAGAGTCTAATCAAGCATGCCATGCCCCTCCTCATGCATTTTTTAACTCTTTCGGTCTTTTTCAGTTATTTTTTTTATTTTTACAGTTTGGAATATTCAGAGTACGGTTTTAGGTTCATATCATATCATTTTTTATTTAACTTGAGCAAAATACATCCCAGGAGCTACGTTTTTTTGCAGTTTTTGTTTTCTCGAATCCACCAGAGGCCGCTGTGTACGCTTTTTCAGATCCCAAATTTCCCTCGCTAGTGCCATTTGCCTCTGCTCTTCTCATGTAAACCCACTTGAGGCCGCTTACGACTGATTGAATCCCTGACTGACCAACCAACCGATCCCACTACCCTCCCCCTTCCCTAAAAAGCACCGATTGACCCGTCTATCTCCTTCCCTAAACCCAACCGACAGTGTTTTAAAAAGCAATCCAGCTAAAGAGAAGCCCCCTGATTTTTACCACGTTTTCGGATTTTACCACATTCTCACCTTGTTATTTACTATTTTATTTATTTTATGTTTTGGCTTCTGTTTTTGTCTTATCTGATTTCTGGAATCGTTCTTCACTGGACTCGAACCACAATGTCATAGTCTGCTTCGCTCTGTGCTTTTAGAAAACATCACCAGACACCTAACTCCACCTTCACTGACTTCATTTTTTACACATTTCAGTGTTTCCCATCAGACCCAAATCAATGAACTTTCTTTCATCAGTAAGGTGAACTTTGGACCAGTTCGCAGTCCATGCTTCTCATCAAATGTTAGTCTAGACTTTTGATTCTTTCTGCTGATGAGAGGTTTGGTCACTGCGGAGTGGACTTTCAGTCCATATTCTCTTGAGAATATGTTGAGATAAAACTGTTCAGCACTGAGCTTGCAATCAATTCCAGCTGCAGTGTAGCATTGATTCAACATTGAGATTCTCAGCATTATTCTGTCCTCTCACGCATTTATCTTTCTTGGATGACTAGCTTTTTTAGAAGATTTGAACGAGGTAATGGCATTCTAAAGATGCAGTTTTCTAGAAATTACACATTTGGAAAGACTAAATTCTCTTGATATGGCTTAAATTAATGTGAATTAAAACCAAAATTAAACCTGTTCATGATACGAAGTGATCATGTCTCTTCAGAAAACTTGTATTTTAGCTGTTTGATTCTTACGAATTCATTTGTTCATTCATTCATTCATTCATTCATTCATTCATCCATCCATCTATCCATCCATCCATTCATTTAATCATTCATTCATCCATCCATCCATCCATCCATTCATTATTTAGAAGAGTTTATGTGAACACACTTGTGATGTAGAGCCAGAAATTTCCTTAAAAATGTTCCGGAAATGAATGAAAGTCTTATAGGTTTGGAAAGTCATGAGAGTGAATAAAGGGACAGTTCACACCAAAATGAAAATGTACTCACCCTCGAGTGGTTCCAAAAAGTTTTATTATTCTGTTAAACATTAAATACTATAGCTAGAAGGTTAATTTTGCTGAAATGAAAGGAAAAATTTCCTCCAACCTTTAAGCAATGGCTTATGAAACTCCTACACCAACTGACCTTAGAAAAAATACGATATACTGTAAGAGGCTCTGCTGATATGTTTTTTCTCATCTGGCAACCTGTTTTAGATCACATAAAGAAGATGGACCCCTCCCTCAGTCATTTTAGAAGAGTAGAACACTTATTTTTACTTATTTTTATTTATTTAATTATATTTTATTGTTTTATATATTTTGTTATTTATTTTATTATTATTATATTAATTTATTATTATTTTTCTCTTTTTTTCTTTCCTTATATATGAGAGTAAAATATGTTCTACTTACATTATTATTTATTTGTATTTTATCTTAATATTATTTATATATCTTTACAGAACCTAAAAGTATATGTGTGCGACGGGTTTTGTTTGTTTGTTGTGTAAAAAAAAAAAGAAAAAGTGAAAAGCTATTTGTACTGTATGTTTCATATCTAACATGCTCAATAAAAATACTTTTGAAAAAAAAAAAACATTAAAGACTATACTTTGAAGTGAGCTGAAAACCTAACCATTGACTTCCACAGTAGGCAAAACAAAGACTATGGAGGTGAATGGTTAGGGACTTCAAAATATCTTCTTTTTTGTTCACCAGGGAAAGATAGTCGAACTGTTTTTGGACAATAAAGGGTCAGTAAATGATAACAGAATTGGTTTGGGGTGAAATACCCCTTTAAACCATTACTAAATTCTCCTTCTGACATTGACAAGCGTTCTTAATAAAAGCAGTCAAATAATTCTAAAGATCTTCAGCAATATTTACCAGCAAATTTGTAGTAACATCCTTCCATCTTAGTTCAAATATCGCCACATGACACATCATACTGTTTATCACAGCATGTTTATTCAGCTTTGAACCAAAACTCTGGACACACAGGATAGTTCACTTGTTAAAACCAGACTAAAATTAGCTTAAATTTGAGCAGACTAAGACAAGTAATTACAGGTCCTTATACTAAGACAAGTTCTGGTAACACATATTCTATGCTAATCCATGCTATTAACAAACACTTAATTATGACTTTTACCTCAATAAACGTCTAATCTGCTGCTTTTTAAGCTATTAGGGGGTTTTAGATGTTAGGGATGTGGATTCATGCATTTATACGTACTAATAAACAACCAATATCTCAAATATAAGCAGGTGTGCACTAATAATGCACTTATTAAAAGTGAGAATTGGTACATAAACTAAAGTGTTACCCAAGCTCTATTTTGATTAAAAATCCTTGTGGCATATCCTTATGGATGGTCTCTTTTTAATGGGACCTCAGAGTGACCTTCTTTGGGCACTGATTCACTGTGGAGAAAGTGCTGTGCTTATACTGTATGTGGTTGTTTGCCTCTAATGCCATTGAATGGCTTAACACAAGGTGAAAGCTGGTAAATAAAGGTGATATCACTTGATGTATTATATTTGTAACTTTAGATATGATTGTGCACCATCATCCCCTGGATCTTTATTGTGTTTGACTGAAGCAAACAAGGTTGAGCACTTAACAAATGGGCTAAATGTGCCAGAGGTGATAGAGAAAGGGTCTGGCCCACACTTCTGCTCCAGTTAGTAGTAATGGTCTCTTTCTAATGCGATTACTTCACCTGTGATTAAGGTCAGCCCCTCGTGTTCTTCTTTTCTGCTCTTAAGACGCTGTCCTGGAGAAAGACATCCTGGATTTTGTGGCTTCCTTTATATATAAAGCATATTAAATAAAAGTTAGGTGTCTGCTTTTATGTTTTGGATAACTTTTATAAAATTGGAATGTCAAAATATGGCTGAAATAATACTTCCAAAAGTCTGAGTGAGTTAGTGAAATGTTTAGTGTAGATTTAGCAGTTATGTTTATGTCAAATGAAACAGCATACACATTAGTCCCTTTCACACATACGTACAGACCTTTCCGGAAAATCACCAGCAGTTTTCCAGAAAGGGATCATGTGTTAACAGGCTCTTTTTGAAAATACTAGTACATTCATTCTGGCAATTTTCCGAAAAGAGAAGTTGTGACATTACTGGTAAGGAAAATGGCCAGACAAAGCACGTCCGCGGGAATGTGTTGACGTGAGACGTGTACTCCAGCCAATCAGAACATTCAGACTTATTCAAATAAAAAAGCCTTTGAGTATTTTTCCACACACAATTAGCAGCTAGATGTTAGTCAGATAACATTTCTGTGTTCCTTCTTAATGCCAACTGTGTAAATAATTATAAAATGCTTATGATTAACCGTCGTTTGTTTAACTTCAAGCTTCAGTTGCTTCAGTCTCGACATGCTAAAGTCTTCCTCCATGTTTTCATCGAAGTTGTTCACAATACTTATCCATCCACCGAATTTGTAATGTCGTCAAATGTGTAAATATTTAGCTGTGTTTCACATTTCTGTACCTGACCATAGTCCAGAAAACCATAAAACGCTATATGTTTGATTTATGCAGATTATTCGTCCTACAGAATCATCCCAATCAATACAATATTATGAATTCTTTTCAAATTGAGCTATACAAATCATCTGGTGAAATTATATTCATGTCGCAATAAATGTCGCAGAAAAATTCACACTTCTAAAATTATCCGGGAAATGGGCCTGAGCAAGGTTCGGATAGCATAGTGTGAGTACGCCCTAATAACCATTTACCAGCCTACGACAACAGAAGAGCTCACATGGTGTAGTATAAATTATGATAGTACATGGTGATGGTGAAACTAGCAATGGTACAACTAATACTGCTGGACTAAGGCCCTGTTTACAATGAGGGCGTACTCACACTATGCTATCCGAACCGTGCCCAGACCCCTTTTCCTGGATCGTTTGAGAAGTGTGAGTGCCTGAGCATGGTTCACTTGGGCTTTGGCGTGGTACGCTTGTAGTGTGAGTGCAAAGCGCGCCTGAGCCAGAAAACTAAAATGTATTAGTGTAAATGGGCCTAATACTCAGAAATGAGTGCCAAGTTCATGTGTCATCTTTCTGTATTCACCTGTAAGTTTAACCAAATAATAATATGAAATAGACATTCATTCATTCATTCATTTTCTTTTCGGCTTAGTCCCTTTATTAATCCGGGGTCACCACAGCGGAATGAACCGCCAACTTATCCAGCATTTGTTTTACGCAGCGGATGCCCTTCCAGCCACAACCCATCTCTGGGAAACACATCCATACATTCTCATTCACACTCATACACTACGGACAATTTAGCTTACCCAATTCACCTGTACCGCATGTCTTTGGACTGTGGGGGAAACCGGAGCACCCGGAGGAAACCCACGCAACCACGGGGAGAACATGCAAACTCCACACAGAAATGCCAACTGGCCTAGCCGGGGATCGAACCAGCGACCTTCTTGCTGTGAGGCGAACGTGCTAACCACTCGGCCACCGTGGCGCCCCATGAAATAGACATTAACATGCATTTGTCTTGTGGCTTTATTTTTATCATCACAAGCATGTCTCTTCCTACATCAAGGGACCATTTTCCAGCTTGGCTGATTAGGTTAAATTTAATTTATGGCTAATCTCATACATTTTGATTAAGAACATTGTAATAACCGTGACGGTCGATTCCATGACTGGACACAATTGCCCTGTTTCCAATTAAATGCAATTACTATGTACTGTACACATAGCATCTCTAATGTGGGCAAGCAAAATGTCTGGCATGAGCTAGATTAGGCTGATATATGTGGTATAATATTAGCAACAGAGGACAAGCATAAGCTTAGCCGTGACATACAGACCTCCAGGAAATGAATCAGGTCACAAAAGTCATTCTAATCATTCATACCAAACACACACAGATGGAGGTCAGCAGCCTCGCACACTGATCTTTGAGGTCTTCTGCCACATGAGACTCTGAACAATAGATTTTTCCTCTCTAATCCAGATCTTGCTCATCTTTGTGGATAAAACAACTGTCATATATCCCTTCAGTTGACCTGTTGTCTCAAAGTTTGAGTGAAATGCAGCTACAAGCTGCTCTGTCATGGTAAGCCTCCTAGAACATTACAATCCACTTCAATCCTCTTGTATCTGATTCTTATCTAGTGCACATGCACCGTAATCTTCGCTAAGCTTTCCTGACTCATACAGTTTTAAATGAACATGCATAAACAAACATCCAGACTATACTAATATTCGAGAGAGTCAGTGTTTTCTTCCTTATACTCTGCCTTAACAATAAATCCTTTTTAAAGACACACTTCAATCAGTTATTTTAGATTGATGCTCAGATATTGATACTAAACCGATTCCACATTATGAATAGTTGACTCAGAACTGAAAATTTCCCTCCAATGACTTTTCTTCTTCAGCCAAATAGAGGTTTTTTAACATAAGAAAAATGTATTGATCGTTCCAGGAAATGAACAGGGTAAACCTGGACCATTTTAAAGTCGCCAAATACATATTTAGGCAACTTCAAAGCATACAAATAAGTGTCTTAAAAAATTAAAATAAAAAAATTGTAAATTTTTATATAATATTAATATTGTAATATTGTGGTGATATAAACACAATAAATCAAATTTATGAAAATTTCCTGGCATTAAAATAGGATCCAAATCCCTCCCTGTGTCCCCGTTGTGTGGGTGTGTCTGTGTGTATGTGCGTGAACTTTGTAATGGAATTGTGTGGGACTCATCGTTGCAGAAAGGCTTGAATAAACTCCATTAGGAAAGTTTTTACTGTAGTATTTCTCACAAACTTTACACGAGATCTGCTTCCTTCGTGTCTGTCACTGTGCTGTTTATCTAATGCAGAAGGAGATGGAGACACACTCTGACAGGCATGTGGGAATGTTGGGTCGGGAGAACTAGCTCATTTGCATTAAAGGCACAGGCAACAAAACAGCTACAATGTGCTCAGAGCTGAAAATTCCTGTATTGTGAAAGCTATAATAAATAATCTGATGGGTGTTTTGAGCTAAAACTTTACAGACACATTCTGGAGACACAAAAGTCTTAAGTCTTGAAAAAGGGGTAAAATAGGTGTCCTTTAAAATATTAACATCTACACATTTTACCTTTGTAATACACCCTAAGCATGTGGTGATGAGAAAGTAATTTAATGAACCAATTCTAATCACAAACCGCTTATCCACAAGCTGAGAACAGGATTAATACATAAGGTAATGCAATAAAAAAAGATTTATGAAAACTGGACAATGTGAGAGTATGTGTGTGGGAGTTTGACAATGCTGGGTTTTAGTTGGGAAGGCATCAGCTGTGTAAATCAATTGCCAGATAATTGGCAGTTCATTCTGTTGTGGTAACCTCTGATAATGCAGGGAATAAGCCAAAGGAAAAGTGAGTAAACCATAGTAATGTCAACAAAAAAAGCATAGAAAGTGAAGTGTCATTCGGGAAGTTCTGGGAAAGTCAATTTAAGGTTGTTCACTTTATATATTAAGGAAACTATTAGCCAGAATACAGATTTTTTTTTATTCATTAAAATCACAGCCATGTTTACAGTAGTTAAAAAGTCTGAGCGAATGTGCATTATATGGAAAAGGAAAGCCCTTTGGATAGACCAAGAAAGGTGTATGGGGCAAAAGGAATGTGTGAACATTTAAAAGAGGAAAAAAGCAAGCCAAAAAAATAAATAAATAAAACTATCTGACCACATGGGCATTTACACAACTGAAGCAATCTGACACAATGTCTTTCAGACTCAATGACCTAAACATTATTCTATCTGCTAGAAAGACACTAATAAATCATCTTAGACATTTTATTAGTTTACTTCATTTGAGGTTGTAATAAATTGTCAGAGGCGTTCTCTTCACTTTGTTATGTGTCAGTTTGGGGGCATTACAAGCAAACAATGAGAATTGGAGTATGTCTTGATTTTGTTTGTTGGTGTAAAACCATTTGTCATTCTCATTTCTTTCATTTTCTTTTTCTTTTCTCTTTCCTCCAAAATATAGCCAATTATTAAATGTCCTTCTTGTGGTTGTTGCCTTTGACATGCTGAACTTGTCCAGATGGCTGTCACTGCATTACATGAAGCAGTGACAGAATTGCTGTGCAGGGGTTAAGCTGGAAGTATTTAGTCTTATGAACAAACATAGAGTGAAGTGTAAATGTCTGAGACCAATGCTGTTATTGCTTTTGTTGTACTAACTTCTTCTTTTTTAATTCATGTATTTTTTTATCAGTCACTAATTTGAATGCTATATTAGTTGCTAATTTTCAAATTAATATGTATATAATTTATAATTAGTTCATTATTATAGTAATTTGTATAGTAATTTGTTGGCAATCTGTGAAATAGAGACTAAGCCAAAGGAAAATAAATGACTATATTC
>CAIGQQ010000001.1:7730904-7753337 GCA_903798035.1 Danio albolineatus | reverse complement strand
TATATATATATATATATATATATATATATATATATAGATTTATTACTCTCTCCAACAGTCTCTATCACTGTAAATTGATGTAGCTTATTATAATATTAGTGAAGTAATATTAGTAGATTGAAATGTCTTGCATTTATTGGCATAATCAGTGTATTATTTAAGTAATTCTAACATTACAAAATAATATATATTACAATATAATATAATATTAATATTAATTTCATTATTGGGAATTCTCATGAGTCTGCCATCTATATATTTGCTTGTGCTGTGATGCTTTACTGCGTCTCCATGATTGTTTGCTAAACTAAGAGGTTGAGTTCCAACATGTGCTGTTCTTTAGCCTCATATTTATCTATCCAGCTTCCCTAATTTCTCTAAATCCCCTCCAATATGTTCAAACAATAATCCACAGCCAGTCTGGTCTCTTCACTATTCCCAGTTTTCCTTGTCCCGATTTCTATGCTTCCTTGCCTTTGCTTTCCTCTCCTTTTGAGCTGATCCCACTAAAACCCTGCCATATGCACACATCAGAGCTCATAGTCTTTCAGACATATGTTGCTGAGTAGTAATATTTCCACTTCTCTGAAAAAAAACTGTTAGATTTTTTTTTAAAGGCTTTTATTGAGGGTGATCTAGATTTAGATTTAGAAGTGTTACAATCCTAAATATCTCATCAGTTTGTGTTTTAAATTTTAATTACAAGAATGTTTTCTGTCATAAAAAGTTTGTTTGTTGTCATGCCGGCTCACGATCTTAGCTAACACCGCTTTAAAAAAGCAATCCATCTTGCGAGTTGTCTGGTTTATTAATCATCATAGAACACAGCTGCTTTTGTAAAATTGTCATCATCATCACTCCCAAAGTCATTATCATTACCGCTACCATCATCATCACTGTCACTGTCATAATTGCCATCAACATCGTCATCGTAATGAACAAAAGAAATCAGCAGCCTATTATAGTAATTGTCACTCTAATTTGTGACTATAACATGCACCCAAATATATGTATCTCCCAAAGATAAACACTGAGAGGTCCCAGATGGAACAAAACAAATGGGTAATGTCATTGGCAATACCAAGGTTATAAGTTTGATTGTCTATGGATATATGTGTGTTGAAATCCTGCTTAAAGTAGTTCATGTTAAACTAAAGGTTTCCATTGGTGCAGTGACCCGGATCTGAGTGTGGTTTGAGGGAGTGAGAAGAATGGAGGATGGCTAGTAAGAGCTGTGTGACTAAACTTCACTCTTCTGGCCTCGCGACTGCAGGCCACTATTTAATTCAATTAATCTTTATTTTTTTATTGCATGTATACTATGTAGATTGTGTCAAAGCAGTTTTACATAGATGATGTTCTAGTCACTTGAAACTGCTTCAGTCCTTTTTTCACATTTGAAGTTCAGTTTAGTGTAATGTATGTTTCACTGCTGAAAGAGCAAATCCAACGATGCTAATAGTACTAATGACTGTATTCTGTAGCGTTCTTGTTCATTTGCCTGCTTCAGTTTTTTTGTTAGTTAGTTTACCTCCCTGCTGACAGAATTACTTGATGGAATCCTGCTCAATCGGGGTAAAATTGAGAAATTGACTGATTGTTGGTGCCATGACCCGGATGGAAAGGATGACACTTTTTTGCCCTGTCCTAAACGGTGCACTTCATGTGATCTTTTAATCTTTGGGCCTTAAATTGCACTATATCCATAAGTGTACAAGTTTGTAGGGTGCCACATCTGTTTGTATGCTCTTAAGCGTTCTCATCAGTGCCTTATTTGCTCCCTTGATGAGGTCTTTGATGAAACCTACACTGCTGAAAACACAATTTACAATCCAGAATTCCTTGTGAAAGACCAATCAGACAACGGATGGTGTGAGTTCACAGTACTGATGGGCAAACATGTTAGAGAAGAAAGTATTAGTGTAACATTCAGTTCACAAATATACACGGACATTGTAATGTAATATAATGTGTATTTATATAGCGCATTTATTGTGTATGGCCATACACCCAAAGCACTTCACAATCATAAGTGGGGTCTCGCCACACCACTACCAGTGTGCAGCATCCACTTGGATGATGTGATGGCAGCCACAGGACAATGGCGCCAGTGCGCTCACCACACACCAGCTATTGGTGGAGTGGAGAGATAGTTATACAGTCAATTCAGTGGATGGGGATGATTGGGAGGCCATGATGGTCTGAGAGGGCCGAGAGGGAATTTGGCCAGGACAACCGGGGTTACACCCTTACTCTTTACAGGAAGTGCCATGGGATTTTTAATGACCACAGAGAGTCAGGACCTCAGTTTAACATCTCATCCACTGACAGTATAGTGTACCCTTCACTTTTACTGGGGCATCAGGACTCACACAGACCGCAGGCTAAGCGCCCCCTGCTGGCCTCACTAACACCACTTCCAACAGCAACCTAGTTTTCCCATGTGGTCTCCCATCCAGGTACTGACAAGGCTCAGCCCTGCTTAGCTTCTGTGAGAAACCGGTCTTAAGCTGCAGGGTGATATGGCTGTGGCCATTGGAATGTTTGAAAACCATATGTAACATTTACAGAAATATGTGAAATCGTCTGACTGATCAGCTGATAGACCTAGCTAGTGCACTTGCCTTCCATGTTAATGGGTTAGGAAAAACTGGAGGGGGTATACTGATGCACAGCAGTAGGTTATGAAGGGCCAGTGTAAACTTCACTCCCCTGACCTCAAGAGGTGCACTAGTGACAATCACTAGAGGCTCCGATGTTATTAGGGGTGGGTAGAATTGCTTGCAGTGGGGTAAGTAAAACTGGAGTGGTTATTGTTGCTATGACCTGGCTAAAAGTATGGGCCAGTCTAAACCTCACTGCCCTTTACGGAAATGGCACACTAATGATTGAAGTCTGAGACTTCTTTATTGTCATAAGTGTCCTTGCTAGCATTCCCACCTGCACTACCGCAGGTTTGAATCCAAATCAAAGAGGGGTGATTAGAACAGGAAGGGTTACTTGGTGCCATGGCCCAGATATTGTTTAGGGGATGAGCAAATCTCACATCCTTGGCCTTTAAGATAAGCAATAGAAACTGCGGTCTTGTTAATGCTGCTCAGAACTGACTGAGGGGTTACTCTTGCGTCAGTTTCTAGATCTGAAAACTGATTTAAATGTTCATTTGCAGTCATTCGAAGTTCAAGTACTAGTACCAAGCACATATTCACTTTATCCCAGGCATTAAGCTGAATTTAACAGGTGAGTATGTACTGATCTCCAGCAGTGTGATCTTAAGCTCAGACACTGTTCATATCCTCCAAGGGCTCTGCAGAACTGTGTTTGAACCTGTGTCTTTCCCCACAAACCAGCTGTCTACTGCAGACTTCACAGCCTACAACCAAGCACACTGCAATCGCTAATGTTATAATTTGTCCTGTCCATTTGTCCTGTCCTGATCCGCAATCCAAACCGTAAACACATGACTAATGAGTTTGTCACAGTCAAACAGAACAAGGCCTGGAATTGTTGTCTTAGAGGGAGAATAAATTGATTAATTACACAATTAAGTTGATTAGACTCAATTTTCCTCTTTTGTTTCCCTTGTTCGGGGGTGAAGGAGGCTTAGGTCTGAGGGTGGATTACAGTGTATGTTGATGCGACATGAACATTATGTTAATCAAAGCAGCATTGTGGTGCCCACAAACACGCTGACTCTCCCACCTTCACACAGACACATGCTGGCAGACGTGACCCCTGCCGTCTCCATCACTCTTTTTTCCTCACTCTCTTGCCTTTATCTGAGCCAAATCCAATCATGTAAACCCCTCCGCCCCCTGCCCCGTACTCTAACTAATGTCATTAATCTGAAGGGCACACATCCTGAAAGATTTCCTTCACTCTTTCTTTGCATTCACTCTGCATCTCTGTCCGTTTTTATCTTTGGTTTCTTACATTTTCTTCTGTCGTCTTGTGTTTTATATCTATTCGTAGTGTTTGCAGCAACCCATTGAATAATTTACTCTATTTTGATATTTTACATAATTTATTCTCTTTGGCCTTTGAAGTTTCCGGTATGGTAAAATTGTCTGCAAATGATATGAAACTGAATAAAATGATTTTCATTATTGATGATGAGAAATAAAATGCTATTTCGGTAATAACCAGTGTTGGGTAAGTTACTTTAAAAAGTAATAGATTTTAAATTACTGTCTGCTACTGGAAAACTCTGTTTATATTACTAATTACTTAATGTGAAAAGTAATCAGATTACTAATTACTTAACTTTTTAAGTTACTTTTAAAACATAATATTTGGTCACACTTTATTTTGATGGTCCGTTTGTTGAATTTAAGTTACATTGCAACTAATTCTCATTATAAGTAGACTTAGGTTGGGGTTGGGGTTAGGGGTAGGGTTAGTGTAAGTTGACGTAATTGCAAAGTATCTTATAGTCAGTTAAATGTCTGTTGAATGTCTGTATCAACAGATATAAAGTAGACAGTCTACTAATACTCTAATGGACCATCGAAATAAAGTGTTACCTAATATATACCTATAAAAATAAACTGCAGCTCTTTTAGTAATTTAATATTCACTGAAAAACATTACAGCAGCTTGACATATTCAAAAGACCAAATACTTAAAATTCTCTCATCATTCACTTGTGCCAAAGCTGTTTGTCCTTTTTTTTAACACAAAAGAAGACATGAGGAAAACTAGATACCTGTAACCACTGACATCCATAGTATGAAAAGCACTGCAGTGTTTGTGTTTACCTGAGGTATTTAGTCTACCTAAATGTGTATATTCCAAAATTCGAAGCTGATCGGTCTGTTCTTGTCACGTGACTCGTCACGTGACGTTTTCAAATAGGTGAGCCTGGGAAATGTGAGCGTGCGCAAAATGCGCTCCCAGTATGTCTGCGCAGTATAAACAGCTATGCTTCTCTTTAAATTCAAAAGAGACCTTCACTCCTGATGCTGCACAAAAATCTAATTTAGCCTGTTTAAGCTGAGATAGGACACCTGTTTTTGGGGTCGTTGTTATCCTTGATGGCAATTATTGTAGTTTCTGTTTCAAGTGCTTGAACAAGTTGCTGGTCGAGTTAAAGCAATCGACGTTCTTTAGCGACTGGACAGACTGCATTTCACAGCAATATTTTTGTTTTTACACTCAATGAAATCAAAGTAATGTCTGTATTTCCACTTAAAGAAGCAACCACTCGCATCAGCAACCATTTCAGCTTATGTTCTCCAGCAATTTAAAAGTGCTTGCTTATTATCTGACGTAGCGGAATTTTTTTTTTCTTATAAACCTATGTTTGTACTGTAAATAACGCAATCACACTGACTTTACTTACTGTAATCAAATTACACACATTTAAAATGTAATTTGTTGCATTACTGTGTTAGCCAAAAATGTAATTATAATACAGTATCGCATCCCTGTGGAATGCGTTACACCCAACTCCGCTAATAACATCTAATAAAGAGCTCTTAGGGTTATTATTATTTTACATATGACTATTAAAGAGCCCATATTATGGATTTTTGAAAATGACCTTCCATGCAGTGTGTTACACAGCTCTAAGTAAAGTGAAATGTCCAGCTAAGGCTTAAATCTGAAAGTGCAAAGTGTTTAAAACGATTGATTCATATATAAAAGAGTCGACTCGTTGTTTAAATGAACCGTTATTAGAACGAGTCTTTAGTCGTTTCGGCTTGACGTCAACGCGAAACATAATAGTTGCGCGCGCAAATTTGAACTGCCCGGCCCCGCCCACAGACAGGAAGGAAAAGTGGAAGACTACAAGCACTGTATTGCAGTAAGTGTTGTAGTATAACCAGCGGGACAGCAGTGACGTGTGATCTGAGTAATATCTAAGTAAATCTTTATACTGTTTGATGGAAGTGTAAAGATTTAGAGAGAAGTTATTGACAGCTTTGGTAGGATTGGTTTTCGCGTTTTGCTCTTTGTAGACGGTCCCTAAGGACCGGTCTCTCTGCCGCCTGCACAGAGTTTAATATAATGCGTCCGGCGCGTAGGCAAAGCTCATTTTTAGGAAAATAAGGTTGTAGGTGATTGTATACATTGCGACGGTTGAAAAGAGGTGCTATTTGTGTAGGAACAATGTTTCGGTCATGAGTTATTGATCCGGAAAACACGACTGCTGCTAACTTTACTAAACTTATCGGCATTCCGGTTAAATCATGTCCCGTAGACGCTATGCTCTGAAGTGCGAGGGAAAAGCTGTGTTATTTTCCCTACCTGGAAACCTCTTTTCCCTACCTGGAGTGGTTGAGGTTTATTTCATAAAATACCTGAGAATTACATCCCCAACACGGTGCTGTGTTCACGTCATCTCTCTGAAGAGAGCTACACCAATCTACACGCTTACAACGCGGGATTTGTTGCACGGTTGTTGTTAAAGGATGGATCGATACCCAGTTTATTTGGACCTGCGTGTTCTTCCAGTCGTGTTGACTCTAACAAGGTAAATATGGATGTAGTTGTCTGTATTGTGTTTGCTCCGTGCAGCATGTAGCGGTAGCCATTTAGCTTACTGCCGAATGTAACTATTTGTTGGCTTACAATAGTCCATGAAGTGTTAATTATTACTGAATGTTTGTTGTTATGATGAAGAATATAGCAATACGCTGTTATACAACCGCGGTGATGCTTTTCAATATGTTCTGGCATCGGGCTGTTGACACAGACGTGACGTGGTGACGTGACGTGGTAGCGTCACGTAAAGGAGGTGCTTGGGGGAAAAGACTCGCTCAGACGATTCATATGGGAGTCGGTGGGAAAATGAGGTAAAAATAAATAGATATTATAAGACATCGAAAGTGTTTTTTAACCTTGCATACATATCATCCTGTTGTTTGGGACTTCAAAAAGTGAAATTTAACCGTTCTCAACCCACCATATGGGCTCTTTAAGTATTCCCATTCCAGTAGATTAGTTTTGCTTGGTTTTCCAAAGCCTCTCATAAACCATGTGTAGTTTCTGTTTTGTTTTTTGTTTTTTTGTTTTTTAACATATCTTTATTTCACATGTTGATGTACAAGATCATCTCAGAACATCTTGAATTCACACAATATATGACCTCAAATGAATCTTCTCTTAGTAAAGCAGCTAAAGTGTTGTCTTCTCCAGAGCCCAACTGTCTCTTGTTTATCTTGCTGCAAGCTTCTTCTTAATTACCCTTCCAAGATTTGATTATTCTTCTGTTAGAATTAGATAACAGCAGCTGTTTGTAATGAACACTGTGTAGCCTGGGACTTTACTTTAAATGCAAAGCATGTAACATTGTTTGGAATGGAGAGTTTCTCCAAAGAAAAAACTAGGCCTTCATTTAAATAACACAGTCTGTATATTTGTCTTGTTCTCTTGTAAGAAAAGAAAAAAAAAATCCATTTACAAGATGCAATAACCTGAGAAACAATATTAAATATATGACTCTTATATTGAAATGTTGAGATTTTTAACTTTAGAGGGAAACTTTAGAAAGTTTAAATGTTTAAGAGGATGAATTTTGAGATCCGTCTCTGTCTGTCTCTGTCTATCTACATATTTTGATCTATCTATTTGCCAAATTCAAGCTTTTAAAAACACTTCCTCAAGTCAACATTTCTACATTTTACCACATTGTTAGCATGTTTATCACATTGTTAAAATGATTTAACACATTGCTTTCCTTTTTTAGCCTATTGCTAATTTGTTCATATGCTATTTTGATAGACAGATCTGTGTTTGTAGGTTGCAATCTAGGACAAATTTCAATCTCAGAAGAATAATAAGTTTACAAGATACAATAACCTGGGAAACAATATTAAATATATGACTTTTATGTTGAAATATTGAGATTTGTAACTTTATAAGGAAAGGTTTAAATGTATAAAAGAAGGAATTTTGAGATCCATCTGTCTGTCCGTCCGTCCATTCCATCCGTCCGTCCGTCTGTCTGTCTGCCTATCTGCATATATATTTTCAAATTCAAGCTTTTAAAAACACTTCCTCAAGTCAACATTTATACATTTTACCACATTGTTAGCATGTTTAGCACATTGTTAATATGATTTAACACATTGCTTTCATCTTTTAGCCTATTGCTAATATGTCACATATGCTATTTTGATAGACAGATCTGTGTTTGTAGGTTGCAAAACTAGGACAATCTCAGAATATATGACTTTCATATTGAAATGTTGCGATTTTTTTTTTATAAGGAAATTTTAGAAGGATTAAATGTTTAAAAGAATTAATTTTCTGTCTGTCTGGCTGTCTAGTTAGATCTATGGCAGTCTAGTTAGCTGCACATATATCTATCTATATTTTCAAGCTCAACATCAAAATTTATATTGACATATTTCTACATTTTACTACACTCTTAGTATGTTTTAGCACATTGCTAATATTATTTAACACAATGCTTTCATATTTTAGCCTATTGCTAGTATGTCCCATAGGTTATTTTGACAGATAGATCTGTGGTGGTTGTAGCTTGAAAACTAGAATGAATTTGAATCTTAGAAGACTAATAAGAAGTTTACAAGATACACTACCATAACCTGAGACACAATATTAAATATATATCTTTTATATTGAAAAAAAAAAAGATTTTGAACTTTAGAGGAAAACTTCAAAAACTTTAAATATTTAAGAGGATGAATTTTAAGATCCATCTGTCTCTCTGTTTATCTAGCTAGCTCTCTAGCTGTCTAGCTAGCTACTGTACATATATCTAATTTCATTTTCCCGCTTTTAAAACTACTTCCCCAGGTCACCATCAGAGTTTGTCTTGACAGATTTCTACATTTTACCACATTATAGCATGTTTTAGCACGTTGCTATTATGATTGAACACATTGCTTTCATATTTTAGCCTATTGCTAATACAGTCCCATAGGCTATTTTGATAGACAGATCTGTGTTTGTAGGTTGAAAACTAGTTTCAATTTTAGAAGAATAAGAAGAAGTTTACAAGATGCAATAACCTGAGACACAATATTAAAAATATGACTTTTATATTGAAATATTGACATTTTTAACTTGAGATAGAAACTTTATAAGGTTTAAATGTTTAATAGAGTAAATTTTGAGATTCATCTGTCTGTCTGTGTCTAGTTAGCTCTTTAGCTGTCTAGTTAGCTCCTGTACATACATCTATATTAATTTTCAAGCTTTTAAAACTACTTCCATCAAGTTAAAACATCAAAGTTTGCCTTGACAGATTTTAACATTTTACCACATTGTTAGCATGTTTTAGCACATTGCTATTATGATTGAACACATTGCTTTCATCTTTTAGCCTATTGCTAATACAGTCCCAGAGGCTATTTTGATAGACAGATCTGTGTTTGTAGGTTGAAAACTAGGACAAGTTTCAATCTCAGAAGAAGAATAAGAAGTTTACAAAATACAATAACCCGATAAACAATGTTAAATATATGACTTTTATATTGAAATATTGACATTTTTAACTTTAGAGGGAAACTTTAGAAAGTTTAAAATGTTTAAGAGAATGAATTTTGACATCCATCTGTCCTTCTGTGTCTAGTTAGCTCTTTAGCTGTCTAGTTAGCTACTGCACATACATCTATATTCATTTTCAAGCTTTTTAAACTACTTCCGTCAAATCAAAACATCAAAGTTTGTCTTGACAGATTTCTACATTTTACCACATTGTTAGCATGTTTTAGCACGTTGCCATTATGATTGAACACATTCCTTTCATCTTTTAACCTATTGCTAATACAGTCCAATAGGCTATTTGTGTTTGTAGGTTGAAAACTAGGACAAGTTTCAATCCCAGAACAAGAATAAGAAGTTTACAAGATACAATAACCCGAGACACAATATTAAAAATATGACGTTTATATTAAAATACTAAGATTTTTAACTTGAGATTGAAACTTTAGATGGTTTAAATGTTTAATAGAATGAATTTTTTGAGATCCATCTGTCTGTCTGTGTCTAGTTAGCTCTTTAGCTGTCTAGTTAGCTACTGTACATATATCTATATTCATTTTCAATCTTTTTAAACTACTTCCATCAAGTCAAACATCAAAGTTTGTCTTGACAGATTTCTACATTTTAGCAAATTGTTAGCATGTTTTAGCACGTTGCTATTATGATTGAACACATTGCTTTCATCTTTTAGCCTATTGCTAATACAGTCCAATAGGCTATTTTGATAGATAGATCCATGTTTGGTGGTTGTAGCTTGAGAAGTAGGACGAATTTGAATCACAGAAGAATAAGTTTACATTGCACATCAATATGCCTGCTTCATTTCAAGCCAACATAATAATGTTTTCCAGCATTGTGTTTGTGGGTGTGTTTGGATAGAACAGCCAAAAAGGACCCTTTGTGCAATGCTGTATATTCATGTGTGGGCAGCTGAAACTCTGACCAGGCACGGCGTCACACCCGTCCAGATTTAGGTGCTTCTCTATTGTGAGTTCAGAGTACACAAATGCCACTGTTCTCTCAGGAACAAAGGGAGGATGTGGCCAGTTTCCCTACAGCTGACGGCCGGGCACAGACTTCCACCCGGGCTGGACTGATCTGGTGTCAGTAGTTTGTCTCTTTAGCCTCTTGGTGACTCGTGGTTACAGCTCCCAAATGAGGCTCGCTTCAGTGAAAAACAGTTCTCCTGAGGGCGTGTGTTATTGTAGAATAACAATGTGTAACTCATTGATATGGCTGGGGATTTGTATCGAGAGCCTTGAGACTGTTTGTTTGCTTCTGTTTATAAATGGGAGTGTTTTTGTGGAGGCTGTAATTTACATATAGTCCGGAGCGGCCTCGCAAGTTTAAAGACTGAGGGTGTAGCTTCTGTACTAATAGAGTTACAAAAATGTTAAAGTATTTTACTATTTTATGAGGCTTATAACATTGACTTTGTTATATATTTGTATTAATATACTTTTTTATATATATGTATTTTATATCACATACTCTTTCCTACGAATTAATATACCAAACATGTAGAGTGATAGGATGTAGCTAGCATGTTTTAGCACATTGCTAGCACGTTGAAGCATGTTAGCTGCACTGCTTGTACTGCACATTGTGATTGCTTTAGCTTGTTGTTAGAATGTTTTACCACATTTTTAGCATGCTTACAGAATGATTTAAGCATTTATTGTAAGAAAATTGTAAAAAAAAAAAAAAAGGAAGCAAGTTGTTTGTCAAAATTATAAGTAATCATACAGTGGATTAATGTTTTGTTTGAATGGTTTTACTATAGTAAAGGTGTTTATTTGTTTGTTTGTACATTTATTAATCAAATACATTTCAGTTTTATCACTAATAATATGGACTCGGATTGTGAAAAGATTACAATGGTCTAACTTAGGGATGTAACAGATCACGGTTGATCTGCGATTCGTATGGATCACAACCTACGGTTCTCAACACGTAACCCACGAATAAGGCTAATACATTTTTTTAAATTGTAGATTAATCCTAAATTTGTAACGATTACAGAGAGATTGCCTCTCGTATCATCCAAAGCACATGCATGAAAGCATTTAGGCTTTCCTGTAAAATATAATGATGGCAGAAGATGTTATTGTAGGTTATTCGAGATGTGGTGGGTTTCATTAGCTTATTAAATGTGTTTTCTGGCACTACTTGTTTAGCCTGCATTAACACATTCAATGTATCTGCACAATTAATAATTTAAAGTTCGAGATCGAACACCCATGCAGCATAAATGATAAATTATGTTGATTTGCATATGTTTATAAATTCTTCGAATTGCTGCATTCAAATCTGTGTTTGAAAAGCACAAAAATCAAGAAAGAGATTCAGTCTTTAATCTTTTGAGTTAGTTATGAAGTTACAAACAGTCTAATAACACAGGAGTACTGGGACAACAGTTTATAGTTTAGATATAACCACTGATGTTTATGGTAAAGATTACAATCAACGTCGTGAACCAGCCATCAAAAATACGCCACTGAATAATTCTTCAAGAATGATCGATCTAGCAATGAAATATGAAGTTTTATAAGTGAATAACTGAATCATTTATTGAAAAATGAGACTGAAAATAAATATGGGTTGAGCAAATTATAATATTAAATTTCAACATTTAGTGTTATCAGCAACAGTAATAGTAACAGTGAGATTTTCACAATACTGAATATTTTACTATTTATTTTTATTCAGCTTGCTATTACTTTATTTTATTTTTAATAAAAGTACAGGTTCTAAGCTATGTTTGGTAAAACCAAAGGTTTTGTGCAGTACGTTTTTTGTAATAAATGGAAAGCAAATTACATATGTCTCCTCCCCTTTTTGGTTCATCCAAAAAAAATGTCTCTGGTTTAATCCACAACTAAAATACCATAATGTGATCAGAACGTGAGATATGTTATCTGTTACACCACTAGTTTAACTACACTACTGAGATTTTTCAGGTATATTTTCAGTAAACCCATCATGTTTTTACCACAAAAAAGACAGAGAGGTTTTCATCATTTGGAGTTTTAATAAACGAAAGCTGAAAAACAATTTTTTTTACACCATTATACTTGATTTATCTAGTCATCTGTGAATATTAGCCATTAACTGGCAGCTCTAGCTGGTGGTCATACCATCTCTGTATGAGGTTATATGGACACAATCCCTCCTTGTCACCTGCGGTACATTCACTTGCATACACATGCAGACAAACTCACACACACATGCAGACAAACTCTCACACACACATGCTCAGTGGTGAATGATAAATGTGTGGAAGTCTGCAGGTTAGATGGCATTCAGCAGGGGGTACGAATCCCATCATGCCTCTTGCTCTCTGAGTGAAGTGGACATATTTTCCAATGGCCAAATTCACTGCTCAGGTTCACTCATGCAACCCTTCAAAATTCAGCTATTGTAGTTTTTCTGCCTCTTTCCAATGATTTATGAGAGTACACGGTGTTGATATTGTGAAGCAATATCAGCTCGTATCCATTTGCTACTGATGATTCAGCTTTTTCAAGCTGACCTGTTATTGCTGACCCCTAAAATAGAGTGAAAAGAGGTTTTGTTGTGAGTGTATACTGCATGTGTGTACAGTATGTGTGTGTGTGTGTGTGTATGTAGCTCACTAGAGTACAAAGAAACAACAGCACAGCTCAAAGTTTGATTTAAAGACAGTACAGTTAAAGAAATACATTTTGTTTTTACTGACTCTTTTTTTTAATACAGTTTCACAAGCTAATTTCAAGAGGAAACCATCATTAAGATTGCAAGTTCCATTGTTACAAACATAGTTCGTTGATTTAGTGTTTCCCAAATCCATAATTTCAATGATCATTCGCAAACTGCATCACAAACTTACACCTCTAGAGATGTAGTTAGAAGCATAGTTCCTGGTTGTGTTCTATTATCCCCCTCAGTTATCCCCCCTATGCTCTATTCATTTACAACGTTCCTACATTTAAACTCGGAATGGTTTTAAAAAAAAAGCGTTCAGGTAATATCTCTCAAAGTGTTTTCACAGTTCAGTTTTAGAGATCTTCATATTGAAAATTACTTCGTAGTGCACTTTGAAATCATTTATGTTATTTTGAACGCAGCCGTGGCTCATGACGAAAGCTGTAGGTGACCTATTATTTAGAAGCGGAATTTACGTTACGTCTCCAAAGCTTATGAAAACAAAATATATAGCATTAATGCTTTTAATTTATAGTAGGTTATTTATTGAGTATCTGTACTGTATATGAAATGGGCCTGTTGGTTAGAACATTTCTGCTGTGTCTTGAATGTGTCAAATTGTAAAAATAGACTTAAAAAAAAAAAAAAAAAAAAAAAAAAAAAAATATATATATATATATATATATATATATATATATATATATACACTACTTAATAATGATAATAATAATAATCATCATCAGTGTCATCATCATTATTAATATTACTTTATTATTATTGTCATTATTATTATTATCATTATTATTAAAGTAGATTTTATTCCAAATAAATAATGAATAGTAAATTACATTTTTTAATAAATAGCCTCATCATTTTTTTTATTTATATGATTTATATGTGAAATTACAATACGTGTTAGCTTTTTTGTAAGTGATTGTATGTTTTAGAATAGAATATAGCATATTCTCAATAACATTTGTAAAGGAAACATAAAGGAGACATGCCGTTTACCTATATTTCAGTTAATATGGAAACGAGTGGATTTTTTTACAAAACTAATATTATATATTTTTTTAATGCGTGTGCGTGTAAGCAATATAATTTGCACAAAAACTATGTTTTTTTTCTCTCTAAAGAAGTTGTTCCTCCACCCCGTTCAGAGCATCATTACGGGCGTTTTACGTTATAACTAAAGTGATTCAAGTAGATCTGCGACAGAGAAATTAGTGTACTTTTGGGAAACACTTGTCACTTCATCGTTCTTTTCCCAAATGACACAGCATACTATGATAGTTCAGCCACGAGTTATGTCGTTGTTTGGGAAATGCACCCCGGTTTAGTCTAAACTCAATATAAATATCCCGTTTAGTATTACTTTCTTATCTTCGTCTTCCCCTTCCACCCCATCTTCCCCTTTCCTCATTTACATGACAGTCATTTGTCATCCAGACATGATCTCGGACCCCCTTAAATGGTTACTGAGCAAGCGAAAGCCCTGGGCTCAATTATGTCTGAGCTCTGGGTTCTCTCCCTAGACATGCCAAACTTGCTAATAGCGTCAAGCAATATCTAAGTGTGAACTCTTTTTGGGAACATTCTGAATAGCATGAAAATAAAAGCTTCAGCCACTATTGATAGATATTGCATGACAAAATAAAAAGAGTAGCTTGAACATTAACTAAAATTGCTTCTTTTGACAGAAGATATCATGTGGATTTGCAATAACATCACCAGTGGTGTGAAAAATATGGACTAAATTATAGAATTCTGTCAGAAAAGTGTGATTTATGTCACACAATTAAGCAATTTTTGAATGAATACAACACATTTAGGCTGTGTATTGATATGCACTAGTGTCTGTAAATATTAAGCATAATAGAAGACCTGAAGACCTTAATAAAAGACTATTTAATGACAAAATGTGGAAAAGCCTTTAAACAAAGTGTGTGAAAGGTGATTGTAGAATTTGACTATATTTGTGCATCAACAAACACAACAACCAATGGAATTGCTGTCATGTGGGTTTGCAATAACATCAAGAATGATGTGAAAAATAAGGACAAAATCATAGAAAACAGAACGTGAAGTTATGAATTCATGGAATCAAGAAGTGTGATTTATGTCACAAAATTAATTCATTTTTAAATGAATACAGCAAACGTATGCCGCACATTAATATGTCTGTAAATATTAAACTTAAAAATAAGCTTGTTACAAACCCTTTTTTAAACACAAAATTAATCCATCAAGGGAACGCAACATAAAGAGTACACACGAATCAAGTTGTCTAACTAGTAAATTTATTACAACATCACAAATCAAATCAAATTCATGTGTAACAACTAGGCAAGAATGAATAAAGAATCAAAAACTCACTTTCTCCAACAAATATACAACACTAACATAAGACTAACAACCCAACAATTAACAAAGCATAATAAACTCCGACTTAAGGAAAAAAACAACAACAACAAACTAAAGAAAATAAAGGAAACTTGATGGCTGGCAGTGAAGTCTCCTCTCCCCACTCAATCTCGATCCATATTTATAGCCAATTTGCAAATAGCGCAACTCGCCGTAGGTGCGCAAAGGCAAACCCCTCTAGGAAACAAACAGTAAGGGACGTCATGACACACGCACAAACAGGAAGCAGCCGTAACAAAGCTTAAAAATCAAATGTGGAAGGTAACTTTTCACACAAAAGCCTTTAAACAAAGTCTGAAAGATGATTGTAGAGTTTGACTACTGTATATTTGTGCATAAACACAACAGCCAATGGAATTGTTGTCTTTAAAGCTATATTTGCATATGCGATTTTATGTTGGTGTATGCATATTCAAAACATCTTTCACATCTTTCATATTCAAACATCACACATCATGCTTGTTCTTTGAGGATATTGTAAGTTTATATAGCATGAAGATTTATAAACTTGTAAAAAGATGCTATCTGTATCAGAATAGTTCGTGCTCATTCTAACTATTAATATAATTTGACCTTTGTGACCTTTCATATTTTCATAAATTGCTGCCATATGAGTTTGTATACATTCATTCATTCATTTTCTTTTCGGCTTAGTACCTTTATTAATCCGGGGTCGCCACAGTGGAATGAACCACCAACTTATCCAGCATTTTGTTTTTTTAGGCAGCGGATGCCCTTCCAGCCGCAACCCATCTCTGGGAAACATCCATACACACTCATTCACACACATACACTACGGACAATTTAACCTACCCAGTGGCGCCCCAGTTTGTATACATTTTATTATTTCAATTAAAGTGACACTTCACCTCAAAACTGAAAATCATTTGCTCACCCTTCACTTGATCCAAACCTGCTTGACTCTCTTCTGTAAAGAGGAAAAGAAGATATTTTGAAGAATGTTGTAAAGCTTATAAAGTGTTTTTTTTTCTACTATAGAAGACAATGGTTTTCAGCTGTCTTCAAAAAATATCTGCTTTTGTGTTCAACAAAAACTCTTGAGGGTGAGTAGTTAGTGGGTAAATTAAACTTTTTTGGTGAACTATCCCTTTAATTAAACTACTAAGACTAAATGTAAGGACAAAAAATAAAACCATCCAAAAACCCAGACGAATTAAAAAGGAGATGGATGGCTACATAAATAACAAAATAATATACATGACAGTGAATGACATTTTGAAATATGGGTGTAAACAAACAATGGCTCCTGGCTGTGTTCCTTCTCTCATATTTCTGAATCGTGATGACACGCCATGTCAAATGCATCGTGACAAAATCAGGCTGATATTGTGTAATCTGAAGCCAGCAAAAAGCGTTGTTTCTAAAAAAGCAATGGGCTTAAAAGTGATTGAATATAATAGCTGCTGTTAAGCTATTTTCGCTGTCCCCCATAGCGCAGTTGATGATGCTGAAAAGAGTGTGTTCACAATAGTGCGCCATGCACTCACAGGCTTTCACAGGCTCTATGCAATGTTGCACAACATCCTAAATGAAGCGTGTAATGTCTCATGCTAATAGTAAAGCACCTACCGCTCAGTGAACTTTTTATGAAAGATACATGAGGCAAATTCCTCGTTTCACTTCTCTGTTTTTCAAGCACAGGATCCCTAAATATCCTTCGTCATTTTCAAAGGAGATTTATGGTTATGATTTATCACAGGTTCAGCTTTTTACTCTTTTAAAGGGATAGTTTTTTTTAGCATAGCTTTATGTGATTTCAAATATGTTTGTTTTTATTATATTGGCTTTTTTTACTTTGCATGTATCCTTATGCAGCTTTTTCCTCATATACTGTTTTGTAAGAATGTAAAGCAATTGGAAAAGCTACTTTTAAAATCACTATATAAAATAAAATTAATATTATTATTATTATTATTATTATTATTATTATTAATTCATTCATTCATTCATTCATTTTATTTTCAGCTTAGTCCCTTTATTAATCAGAGGTCACCACAGCAGAATGAACCGCCAACTTATCCAGCATATGATTTACGCAGCAGATGCCCCAGCTGCAACCCATGGGAAACATCCATACACAATTATTTACACACACACACACACACACACACTACGGACAATTTAGCTTACCCAATTCACCTATAGCGCTTGTCTTTGGACTTGTGGGGGAAACCAGAGCACCCGGAGGAAACCCACGTGAACACGGGGAGAACATGCAAACTCCACACAGAAATTCTAACTGATTCAGCCGGGGCTCTAACCAGTGACCTTCTTGCTGTGAGGCAAACATGCTACCCAATTAATATGGGGTCGCCACAACGGAATGAACCGCCAACTTATCCAGTATATGTTTTACACAGCGGATGCCCTTCATGCTGCAACCTATCGGTGGGAAACATTCATACACACTCATTCACACACTTACTCGCTTACCCAGTTCACCTGTACCATGTCTTTGGACTTGTGGGGGAAACCGGAGCACCCGGAGGAAACCCACACGACCACGAGGAGAACATGCAAACTCCACACAGAAATGCCAACTGACCCAGCCAAGGCTCGAACCAGGGACCTTCTTGCTGTGAGGCGCTCATGCTACCCACTGCGCCACCGTGCCACCATTATTATTATTATTTTTTTTTTTATATATATATATATTTTTATTATTATTATTATTATTATTATAGACCGTTTCAATGTGGTCATGTCATTGGCCCATGGACATTTCCTACTTGTTTTCAAACCATTTCATATCTGTAACAAGAGGAAATTCAATCATAACTTAATGTTAAAACAGCTATCTTAACATTATTTATCAATACATGGCTCTTTTTGGATTCTCGGAAGCTATAGAAATTAAAAATGTTAAACAGGATAACAGGCTGGGACCAATGTTTTTGTTTACATCCCTCAAAATGATCTATAGTTCACCCAAAAATGAAATGATTTATTAGGCCTTCACTTGTTCAAATCCTATTGAAGTTTCTTTGATCTGCTGAACACAAAATAAGTTATTTTGAAGAATGTTGTTCAGTTTAACCCGTTGACTTATTGACCCATATTTTTTCTTCTTACTTTGAAAGTCGATAGGTAACATCGACCATTTTTCAAAATACCTTCTTTTGTATTAAACAGAAAAAAATCATAACGGTTTGAAACCACATGAGGGAGAGGAGATGGTAAGCTAGTTTTCTAGTTTGAATTATCTTCCTCTTTAAATGTTGTTTTCCCCCTCTAAAGCTTGACTTGGGTTCATTGCAGTTTCAACTGAGGAGTTGTTGTTTTTTTTGAGAGAGAGAGAGAGAGAGAGAGAGAGAGAAAGAGGAACGTCCTTGAACAAGACAGAGACAGATACACAAACACCTACGAGCTTGAATCATTTAATGGAGGAATATTTGTTTTCATCAGCTGGGTTGTTTTGTTACTTTTCACATTATGATTATAGAGCACTTTGTGTCAGTGGAGGTGATCAGATTAATACAGAGTGACCTCCATGATTTATAAAACCTGCACTTTTTGATTTCTACACCAACTTGGAAGAGAATCAGCATTGAATCAGCATTGTTGAGAAGAAATGTCATCCTCCATGTAGAAAAGAAAATCACAGATGAACTCTTTTAAATACACTGCAGTGATTGGGATTTTTTTATTGTTCTACATTTTTTGCTTGACTGACCCAGTTTTTAGGTGCTTTTCCCCATGAAGGACGCTAATAATTTATGGCGTTTGTCAGAGGGATGCCAACAGTCTCAGTATGTGTTAATATTTGCCAAGATAACATGTCTGAAATTTAAAATAGTTTTTTGATCTGAGCTTGATCTGAACGTTTACACTCCCGTTATAGTGAAGTTGTGTAAATTTATTTCACTTTATAATATCTTTATATTTTTCATTGCAATATATGTATTGTTGCTATTATTAATAGTATTAATATTAATATAATTATTTATTTATTAATTAATGTATTTATTTATTTATTTATTTATTTTAGTTATTATTAAAACTTAAATATAGTTATATAAAAATTAAAAATAGTTTTCTAGTTATTTTTTACATTTTATATTACTAAACTACTAAAATTATTTTTTTATTAAATTTGAATGCATGTCGCTATTATTATAATTATAATTATAATTATTATTAATAGTTTTATTATTATTATTATTCATTCATTAATTTTCTTGTCGGCTTAGTCCCTTTATTAATCTGGGGTCGCCACAGCGGAATGATCCGCCAACTTATCCAGCATTTGTTTTTTTACCCAGCGGATACCCTTCCAGCCGCAACCCATCTTTGGGAAACATCCATACATTCTCATTCACACACATACACTACAGTCAATTTAGCTTACCCAATTCACCTGTACCGCATATCTATGGACTGTGGGGGAAACCGGAGCACCCGAACACGGGTAGAACATGCAAACTCCACACAGAAATGCCAACTGACCCAGCCGAGGCACGAACCAGCGACCTTCTTGCTGTGAAGCGAACATGCTACTCACTACACCACCGTGGCGCCTATTATTATTATTATTAATATTATTAATATTATTATTATTATTACAAGTTATTCTTGTTAGGTTTTCCATTCTTTTTAGATGTTATATTTCTTAAAATATGTATATATAAAATATATATTTTGTTCAATTATACTTATACTTGTTATTATTATTATTATTATTATTATTATTATTATTATTATTATTATTAATTCTTTACTTGACATATTTTATATCCTTATACTGTTATAAGTGTCTCATTTTGTGTCTCATTAATTGTATTCAGAGCTCTTTGAATGCATTTTGAAATATCTAGAATATTTATTTAATAATTAATTAATAACAAAGTCTCATATACTGTATATACATATAGATCAACCTCAGATCAACACATTTCCCTCTGTATCAATTTACACATGACGTTTCATTGAGAAGAATATGAATCTTCGATTATTACCTCTCTAATGTCTTTGCTTCACATGATCATATGTCTGTTAGCAACACTATTCACTAGACACCCCTCAAACTGACACGGTATTACTCTTCAGCCAAAAGAAAATGCTCTATAACCAACTATCATTCAAGCAGCCCAAAGAAAACAGGCAAATCCAGGATCCAGTGTGAAGAGATTTATGGCAGCGAGCTGTGGAAAATCTTTAGCATGTCTGCTGTGATCAAAAAAGAGATTTGATATGAATAAGAAAAGAGGATAAAAGATTTTATGACTCCTATACGGTTGTGTCGGTGGTAGTAGATGTCTTGATATTGAATGTGTAGGTGAGACTGTGAGCCGTTCATGATATTATTAGTTATCAGCACAACTTCAGTATTCCTCTGTGGGTAGTAGATAAAACCCGGCTGTCCTCATTCGACAACGACTGAGACAGAGTCTGATAAAAGACTGCAGAAAATTGTCTCTTTTTTTTGTCTTCCTCCTCTGACAGCAAAGATCATGCAATTTAATGGTGGAACATTTGAGATTCATAATCATGCAGATCTAAACAATAGTCAGCAGTTGAAACGTGTGACCTTTTTCCTGGGCTTTTCCTGGTTCTTCATCATGCCTGTGTCTGGATCGGATGAATGCCGAGCGTCTGCCCAGCAGGCTCTCATTTTCCAAAGCCTCTGTATCCAGCCAAGCTGGTATGGAGCAACATTTCACGCTGTTTTACATTTCCCTGGTAAATGCCAGCTTTAGCTTGCCCACCTGGCACCGCAGGAAACGCTAAATTGGGGATGGGGAGAAGATGCAAAAGAGAAATGATTTTACATATGAGCAGTTGCCCTCCCTTCATCTCTCCTTCTCCAGCTTTTCAACATAAGCCAGTTAATGCTGACTACTGTACATAATCATATCTGTGGGAAAAAATATGTCTCAAAACCTTAAACAATCACTTGCTTCTCTCCACTGAACTAATAGGGGCCTTTGAGAGTCTGCGTTTGATTAAAAATGAAACCTAAATTAATTGTGTAATGGATTTCCTGCACACATGGGAGAATGTTAGTGTGTAATTGCTTTGAAAAAGCTTTCTTTTGTTTATTGTATCAGTGGTTTCAGAGCTGTTTTGCAATTGATTATTTTATTATGATTATTTTTTGAAAATTACTGGCTGATAATATTTTTTATATTCTGCTAACACCTATATATAATTCAAATATAGGGCGACGTATATGCAAATTACATATATGATACACAAGCTTTTGTTTTGGATTTCACACACGATATAGGTCTTAATTGATTATTTCAAACTATATGTAACTAAAAGTTGCAACTGATACAAAATGCAGCAGCCAGAGTTTTAATGAAATTGAAGAAACGAGAACATATCACACCAGCATTAATAGAATTACACTGGTTACCAGTGTACCAAAGGATAGATTTTAAGATTCTTTTATTAGTTTACAAGGCACTACACAAGATGGCACCTTCTTACATTTCTTACTGCTCTGGTGGCGAGAGCATCAAAATTTGCTACACTGATCTCGTACTGACGCATGAAATTTGAAAAAAAGAAAAGAAAAAAGTATATATTAATAAAAAGAATTATTAAATTTAATAAAATAAAATAAAAATGTATATATATATACAACTAACAACTAACCAAAGTTCACAGGTCTGTGTTCTCTGGACTCTCTTCAAGTGGTGGACTTCTACATTCTGATTGCTTCTACATGTTGAACTGCTTAATACCTCATTACCATAAAGATGACTTGATTTCAACTCTCCTCGATGCCCTCACCGGCGAAGACGTGCCATGCTGCTCCTTGCCGCTTATCGCCACTGGCTCCCATTGAAAATAAAATGAGTTCCGGATACTTTTTTGATGCATATATATATATATATATATAT
>CAIGQQ010000001.1:7717167-7730425 GCA_903798035.1 Danio albolineatus | reverse complement strand
ATTATTATTATTATTATTATTATTATTATTATTATTATTATTATTATAATTATAAAATATAATGTTTTTAAACTCTTTAAAACTGCCCCTTTAAGGCTTTGATTCTAATAGGGTTGTCATGATACTGGAATTCGATACCAATCAGTACTGACATTTTAAAAATGTCCATTTCCTGCTAACATCTGAGCGCTTTTGAGTGCATTCTTAAACATCGCTGATTTGCCATTGTGTTCACGTGCTCAGCAGAAATGACTGTGATTGGCTGTGAAGGTCATCAGTTCACCGAACTCACTGCAGATACAGGGACACTGGAGCGTTTTAAAGCTGCGATTCATCAGCGGATCGCCCGGATGTCAGCTTATAGACAAACCAGCTGATCAGCATAACTTTGAAACACTCCAGTGTCCCTGTATCTGTGTCTACACAAACTGATGACCTTCACGGTGTTCAAATGTTAGCAGAAAATGGATGTTTTTAAAATTTCAGTATTGATTGGTACCAAATTCCAGTAACGTGACAACCATGATTCTAATTGTGGTGGCTGTTTCTTTAAATTCAAATGAGATTGTGCTCCCAGCCTTATTTTAAAAGAGGGCGGAGCTACAAAAACTGGTGTGTCAGCATAGTGGCAGACTCGAGAACAAGACTAACGTCCTATGCTAATGAGGGAGAGATTATCACTAATGGGTGGGGCTTTCCCCTTGTGATGACATGTACAAAGTGAGAATGTCAATTAAAGCGTTTCTGCAGAATGTTTTTATGAAGTGTGATTATAAAAAATAAAATGAATACGTTTTTACCATAAGAAGCTGGTTATATTCACAGACTGTTGCCACACAACCGAGTTTAAACCCCTTATAAAAATGATTTTGGTCCCCTTTAAGATGCAAATCAGTGTAAATTATTACACACAATTTTTTTGGACATCCTTCAGGGCGGTTCATGAGTTAAGAGCGTCAGACCCTCCCTTTAACTCACACACGTCTCCTATTGATCAAAATATGAAAACAGAGAGGCGGTATAACACTTCATCATTTGTTTTATGTGTGATTTTTTTTTTTTTCCTTTATATCCATGACCTCAGCAAATTGTCGAACTTAATTTGAGTTCATCTGTCAGCTTGCTTTAAATTACTGTGCACTTATAGTATAGTACTCTGTACAGACTGGAGATGTGCTATGTCTAGGGGAGATAAAGAGTTGCAGATTGTAAGAATATTTCACTCTAATGAAACAAGAATAGAACTATAACAACAAGAATACTATATAAGAAAACTATATCAATGATTTATACTATAAATATAGGATATAAACCATGAACTATCCTTCAGTTTGTCCTTCGAAACCTTGTGTATTTGTGTTGGAATATATTTGGCCATGCATTAAACTCAGCATTGATTTAGAATGAATACTTTTTTCCATAAGAAGCTGGTTATATTCACAGACTGTTGCCACACAACTGGGTTTAAACCCCTTATAAAAGTGATTTTGGTCCCCTTTAAGATGCAAATCAGTGTAAATTAGTACACACAACTTTTTTGGACATCCTTCAGGGCGGTTCATGAGGTAAGAGCGTCAGACCCTCAACATCACGTATGCTAAACTAAAAAAGTACATTGTACAACTGTACAACTGCTCTTTAACGCAAATTTCTAATCAGCTAATCACATGGCAGCAACTCAATGCATTTAGGAACGGTCAAAATGATCTGCTACAGTTCAAACTGAGCATCAGAATGGGGAAAAGAGGTGATTCAAGTGACTTTGAACATGGTATGGTTGTTGGTGCCAGACTTCCAGCAGGATAACATAAAGTGACATCAAGTGTGAATCATCTCAGACTGGTTTCTTGAAAATGACAATGAGTTCACTGAACTCAAATGGCCTCCACAGTCATCAGATCTCAATCCAATAGAGCAGTTTTGGGATGTGGTGGATCAGGAGATTCGCATCATGGATCTGCAACCGACAAATCTGCAGCAACTGCATGATTGCTGTCATGTCAATATGGACCAAACCCTCTGAGGAATATTTCCAGTACCTTGTTGAATCTATGCCCTGAAAAAAAAAGTGGGTCCAACAACGGTTCTAGTACGCGGTACCTAATAAAGTGGCCAGTGAGTGTAAATATACTACATTCTCAATGTTATCATGCTGAAACTTTTAGCCTACTTACATTCAGATCATACATACTTCTTTCATCACACACTGCTGCAGTAGCATGTATGCGATTTCAAATGTAGCTCTTGTTTCTGCTTGCTTTGGATAGAGAGATTTTCAATCCTTTCAGAAGATTTATTAAATAAAGCCTGCTGTCATATAACAACGGCAACATGGAAAGCCTGAAAATCCATCAATGTCTTTGAAAGATATACAAAAAGGAAAAACAAATGGTATTTTTTTGTTGGCTGGGTAATCAACATTATGTTACCAAAGCTGTCTATTGAGTTTTACTTGTACTTAACCTTCAATTTCCTTTAAAGTTTGTAAGTTGAGCGTTGAATCAGGCTGTGTTCGCTTGTGTGGAATTGTAATCTTCCTTCTTGCTCTCAAAATCAAATTGCTCGTGATTTCCCCAGAAAATTGGAGTTTACAGTGGCTAACCATGTGACAAACTGCGTGTGAAATAAGTCGCCGCTATTTCTTTATTAAATCAGAAGCTTGTATTTGGAACGGCTGGATGGGAAATGCACGCACACAGCATATTAATGTCTTCTTTTTTTTTCAGTTGTTTGAGGTCAGTCAGTTTGTGGTGGCTCTGCCTGTTGTATCTGAAGTAGTTTCTCGTGGTTAGTATTGATCTGTATTGACCTGGTCCTTGTGGTTGCAGCTGTAGGCTAATTCAGCCCGCTGCTTCCTCCGATGACATTTACGTCGCCTTGTCTCGTCTTTATCAAGTGGAGTCATAAAGCAGGGCTGGAAATGGCCTTTTTTTCTGTTAAATAAATCACTGCTTGGTCAAGGCACTTTATTATACAGGTACAGTATGAGAGCACACAAGGAACCACAAGAAGATCTCATCCTTGCTTTTGCAATCAAATGAATTGACCTCAGGGGATTTTTTATAGAATGGGAATGAAAAATATGAAAGCAGAGAGGCGGTATAACACTTCATCATTTGTTTTATGTGTGATTTTTTATTTTTTTTCCCCTTTAAATCCATGACCTAAGCAAATTGTCGAACTTAATTTGAGTTCATCTGTCAGCTTGCTTTAAATTACTGTGCACTTATAGTATAGTGCTCTGTACAGACTGGAGATGTGCTATGTCTAGGGGAGAAAAAGAGTTGCAGATTGTAAGAATATTTCACTCTATCGAAACAAGAATAGAACTATAACAACAAGAATACTATATAAGAAAACTTTATCAATGATTTATACTATAAATATAGGATTGTTTAGCTTAGAAACCAGGAACTATCCTTCAGTTTGTTCTTCGAAACCTTGTGTATTTGTATTGGAATATATTTGGTCATGCATTAAACTCAGCATTGATTTAAAGTGCCCTGACTTTCTTTTTTTTTATTATTAAGAATTTCTTATTTGACTTTCCAGAGAATAAATAAAGTCATAGAGTTAATTATGAAAATTATGTCTCGTATATCTCACAGCAGTTTCTTACTTTATGATTTAGTGGCTAATTCAAATGAAATTGTGCGATCTCGTTCATACAATTTAGTAAGATTTGCTTATCCCCCTAGTTATGGTTGGCTTTAGGAGTGGGCTTGGGTGCTATTCTTTTTAAAATTTGTGAATTTTCATACAAATTAGCCACCAAACTGACAAAACGTAAAATAGTTAGCTTGTGAGATCAGGCTGGAGCATCTATCTAATAATCCTGAAACTTAAAGTAGCATTGTCAAGAATCTTGTTAATTCTTGTTTTGGTGGCAAGGTCCAGACAGTAGTCCTGTCTTGTCTAGTACGTGGTGCTCGGCTTACGTTTTCTCGGATCGAGCGCTCATATGTCCTGCCTGTCTTTGTCTTTTTATCAGCGCCATCTTGGCCACATTCGGGCTTGAGGTCTGGAAGTGCTCAGGATGCGCGCTCTCGTCCTGGTTTGTGTTGTTTTGTCTGCCGTATGCTTTTTCATTCTCAGTGTCTCGGTCTAGTTGGTTTCAGTTTTGGTTGACGCTGAGATTGATGTGAGATTGATGTGAACATGCGGTTAATGAGTTCTCTCATTGGCTGCATGTTCTAGTCCCATTTATAGTGAGCACATGGCTTGTGTTGTTTCTTTGTGTCATGTGCTCCTGTCCATTTTTTTGTCCCCCCCCCCCCCCCCAATAAATTATTAGTTTATTCAGTTCACCTGTTTGTTTGTTAATTATTTCTCCTTTATATTCTCATGTCTGCTGTCCTGGGCCATCATCGTTGATTATTGCCTTATCCTGTCGTGTCAAGCCTTGTCCAGCCCTTCTCTTCCCTGCCAGCCCAGTGTTGTTTGTTTTTGCCTATTTGTTAATGTTTTCCCCCTCAGAGTTGTTTTTGTTGTCTTTTTGTTTTATTTTTATTACTAATAAACCCATTATTTACTGCATTTAACTCCTCGCTCCTTTTCTGTAACTTTTCAAATTAAATAATAAGTTGAATTTGTCAAAAAAAATTGAAAGAATTATTTTCTAAAGTTACTGTCTAATTTAGTTTAAAAGGCAACTGTGTTTATAAAAGCAGCAATGTTTTCAATTCATTGCTGTTTTTACATTATTTACCCTTAATCTGTTTATATTACCCTCAGTTGCCAGCTTGTCAGTTATAAAGAAGCCCAACTATTGGGTAGAATTTTTAAATAGTTTTAAAACATGTTTTTAACATAAATTATTGGACTTGTCAATATTGGACCCAAATTTAAGCTGAAATACCCCATCTTAATGAGTTCTGTCATTGGCTGCGTGGTCTAGTCCCGTTTAACGTGAGCACATGGCTTATTCAGTTCACCTGTTTGTTAATTATTTCTCCTTTATATTTTTATGTCTGCTGTCCTGTGCCAGTTCATTGTTGATTATTGCCTTATCCTGTCGTGTCAAGCCTTGTCCAGCCCCTCTTTTTCCCACCAGCCCAGTCTAGTTTGTTTTTGCCTTTTTGTTTTTGCCTCTTAGAGTTGTTTCTGTTGTCTTTTCTATTTTATTTTTATTTTTAATAAGCCCATAATTTACTGCATTTGAGTCCTCGAAAGAAAGCCCACAAAGAAGCCCAACTATTGGGTAGAATTGTAAAATAGTTTTAAAACTACATGTTTTTAACCTAAATTATCGGACTTGTTAATTTCGGACCCACCTTTTTTTCTTGAAAGTATATTAGTTATACACTTTACTTAGCAATAAGTAAATATCTGTCTAAGTAAATATCTGTAAAAGTAAGATCAAGATAAATTCTACTACTGCTACTACTACTAATTCAATGTCAGTTTTGACTTGAAATTAATGTTTCTTTTTATTAAAATGTTAATATTTAATTTGAAAAAAATAGAATAGCATTTGTACACAGCCTAATTAATATTCATGAGCTACACTTATTTAAAAACCCAGCATGCATGTGAAGCTCTACTTTCTAAGACAACGTGCCAGCTTTTATTCTTTTGTCTCCTGCACTCTCCGACCCTCTCCTCAAAGATGTCTCCAACACGCTGTGAAATCCATCAGTAAAATCAGCTTGTCTTCACCACTGCGCCTCCCTAGAGTGCTTTGAATTATAGAATCCCTGGGAATACAGGGGTATATTGATTCAGGCGATGGGCATTTGACTCCTCCAGCACATGTCCCGTTTTTAACTCCATTTAATGTCTTAAGTGCATGACGTTATGACCTGTACAGGAAGTGAAAGAGGATGCAATCAGGATATTGAACATGCTTGCAAACCAACGCTGCTGACTCAATCGCTCGATTGACTTCATTATAAATGTGTTTCTGTTTTGTCTTTGTCTGTCATTTAGGACCATGGGGAAGGTGCATGGGTAGTGAGTGTGGTCCGGGAGGAAGTCAAAGCCGAGCGGTGTGGTGTGCCCACTCTGAAGGCTGGACAACATTACACACCAACTGCCAACAGTCGGAGCGGCCCAGCAACCAACAGAGCTGCTTCCGGGTGTGCGATTGGCACAAAGAGCTGTACGACTGGCAACTAGGGGCCTGGAACCAATGCGTCCCGGTGTCCATGCGCAATGCCGGCGTGCCAAGGCCAGCGGTGTGCACTCGGGGCGAAGAGGGCATCCAGACGCGGGAAGTGGGCTGTGTGCATAAGTCGGACGGCGTCCCTGCGGAAGATGCCATCTGTGAGTACTTTGAGCCCAAGCCACGTTTAGAGCAGGCCTGCCTTATCCCATGTCCACGTGACTGTGTTGTGTCTGAGTTTTCCCCATGGACGTCCTGCTCTAAGAGTTGCGGTATGGGGCTTCAGAACCGATTGCGTTCGGTTCTTGCTCCACCACTTTTCGGTGGATCTGCTTGCCCTAATCTTACAGAGTTTCGCACTTGCCAGCCGGGCAAATGCGAGGGCGTGGAGAGCCTGCACAGTTTGAGAGTAGGACCTTGGGGTCAATGCATGGCTTCACCTATAAGACAAGCTAGGGATACACGAGAAGCCAGAGAACCCAAAGCAGAAAGGAAAGCAAAGCGGGATCGGCAGGCCAGACAGGAGCGTCAGGGAAAGCGACGCAAGAATAAAGAGAAGAAGGAGTTGAGAGAAAGCAAAGGAGAACGTGTGAGGGAAAGGGTCAAGGAGAAGAAGAGGATGAGGGATCCTGAGACCCGGGAGCTCATCAAGAAGAAGAGGACGAGGAATCGTCAGAACCGACAGGGGCTGAAGTTTTGGGACCTGCAGGTGGGCTACCAGACTCGGGAGGTGACCTGTGTTCATCGAAGCGGAAGCACAGCATCAATCAGGTCAGCTTCTTCTGCTTTACCTTATGTTCTTATGCATGATTTAAATTTAAAGTAGATAAAGTTCAAGTTTAGATATACTTGCTTTACTTTTCAATTGATTGACTGATTTAATTAATTTAATCTCTAATTAATTTGTTTAAAAGGCATATGCATTTTTTTTAAATTGATACATTGCAAAAATCACAATTTTAACCTGTTATAAGGAAATGAAATAATGACACATGCTGAATTTATTTGTTAAAATATACTAGGAATAGTAAAAGTTGTAAATGTAATTTAATTTATTCTAGTAATACCAAAACTAAAGCGTATATATAGGGCTATATGGCAAAAATGCAGTCACCATAATTATATTCCATATTGAATGACAACATTATATGTTTCAGTATAAGTTGTTAATGCTTACAGATTTAAAAGAGTGTCCCAACAAACAAACAAACAAAAAAAACTGAAAAATTAGAGGGTCCATTTGATGGCATAACATATTTCCGACTGATAAATTTTCGGTGGCCAAAAAGCACATTCTGCTGCTTGATGGGCTCTTAGATCAATATAGAGCACTGATCATCAACTGGCGGGCCAAATTCAGCCCGCTGAGCCGTTCAATCTGGCCCACGACTGGATTCCAAAATTGTAAGGATCAAAAAGAAAATAGTGGTCCACACAATTAAAGCAACTAAAAATAACAACAACTGAGTCTCTTGTCAGAATATCCACCATTTATGACTGTAGGCTACACTCTGTAGGCTACTCCGAAACTCAGACAGACTATGTGGCGTTAAGCATTTATTGTTTCAAACAGGTTTAAAAATAAAAAATTACCGTATAACTTTTCCTCACAGGTCACAGATATTGTTCGCAAATCAAATGAAACGTTAAGTGGGCTTGAATTCAAATCACAATGCTGAAACGGGTGACTCACAGTGCTGAATCAATGGCTAAAGTTAAATTTCCTCTAGTTGACTTAGCCTAATTAAGTTATGGCAAAATATCTATCACTCCTAGTGGTTGACTGTGGTATAGGTGATGGGAGCCTGAATCAAACGCCTTCAGTTTTGTAATGAAATGGAAAAAGTATAAACATTAAACATAATGTCAAGCCTAAATTTGATTTTGATTTGATTTGATTTTGTCCTTATCATTGTTATTGACATAAATTTGATTGTGATTCGATATAATATCATTTATCGTCCGTATACATACTGTATTTGCTTAAAATAATATTCTTGGATAAATAAAAAGTTCAAAAGAACATTGAAATAGATACCTTTAATGTTTAATTTCCAATACTGAATTAAAAGTATTCATTTAATTAACAAATCATTTCTTACTAACCCTGAACTTTTAAATGGCAGTGTAAGCATATTTAAAACATTTGTTTTAACTGGATAAATGTGGAGTTGTTCATATGATTGTAACTAATCAGAAAAATCATATTTGTATCCATATCAAATAAGTACAGTAGATCTTCAGGAAAGAGAACTGTGATTGAAAAGTTATATCAGTGGGGTTTTAAAGCAGAACATAAGCACAGACTCACAGTGACCTTATCAACTGAGTTACAGCTTGTCAGCATTGCCTTCTTGCCATCTCTAGTGTTTTTGCATTTCACACTGTAAAAACTGGTCAGTCTTCAGTCCCTGTGCAGTGTGCGAGAAAGTATAAAAGAGCATAGAGAACACATTAATGTCTGTTTGATACCACAGGAATACAAGCCCACTTTCACCAGAACACACAAACAAGACTCCACCGCACGTCTATACTGTACTTCATTTTTAAAGATATGCTCTCAAGCTCTTTGATAATATTATAGTCAACACATTCCAGCCTCAGAAAACACAAGAAGGTGCTTCACATAGAAAGGTGAAGTTTTGAGTTTTTCTTAATTGTTAAGATGTTTATGCTGAAATAATCTGATCTGAGGCGCCACGGTGGCCGAGTGGTTAGCACGTTCGCCTCACAGCAAGAAGGTTGCTGGTTCGATCCCCGGCTGGGTCAGTTGCCATTTCTGTGTGGAGTTTGCATGTTCTCCCCGTGGTTGCGTGGGTTTCCTCCGGGTGCTCCGGTTTACCCCACAGTCCAAAGACATGCGGTACAGGTGAATTGGGTAAGCTAAATTGTCCGTAGTGTATGAGTGTGAATGAGAATGTATGGATGTGTTTCCCAGAGATGGGTTGTGGCTGGAAGGGCATCCGCTGCGTAAAACAAATGCTGGATAAGTTGGCGGTTCATTCCGCTGTGGCGACCCCGGATTAATAAAGGGACTAAGCCGAAAAGAAAATGAATGAATGAATGAATCTGATCTGAACTGGATTGGTGGTCAATTCTGACTGTAATGTTGAACTGATTGTCAGTATCAGTAGATTCTCTGCTTTATTCTGTCCTCTCATGTATTTGTCAGCTTTTTGGTAGACTTAGATGAGCTAGTGACAATGTAAAGCGCAATAGTAAAATTTCTGCCATGAAACTCTATGCACGCGCAGGCTGATAAATCACCTAATCTGCTCCTGCGTCATTAACTACATGGCGCAGGAGATTGGTTGCAGCCAGTGAGCTTGCTCCTCATCACTTTAAATGCTCCTCGTCATTTTATGCTGTTAAGCTGCTGCGCATTTTTTAGAGACCCTCCTCCACCCCAGCTCCACCTGTGTTTAGATCTGCTACTAAGGTTACATATATGTTATGTTTGCAGCAGCAGCGTGTTATATGCTGAGATGGCATGTCTGTGTATATACTGCCAGTAGCAGGTCTTGGGACTCGGCATGCTGCCACTTTAGCTCTCAAAAAAGTCTTTTAATTTGACAACGTTTCGACCTACATGGTCTTCATCAGGTAGAGAGAGATATACAAATGAATACGCAAGAAATAATGGTCCAGCTCTACACATCACACCTGCAATCAATCACCGTAATCAGTCAGCAGGCTAGCAATCAGGCACATATACACACCACAATATATATCCAATAATATGAAATACATACCATTACAAAAACAAATTTAAAATACACATCCCAATTTTATCTTCATCGAAGATTCATTTGTATATCTCTCAATTCATTTGTATATCTCTCTTTACCCGATGAAGACCATGTAGGTCGAAACGTTGTCAAATTAAAATACTTTTTTGAGAGCTAAAGTGGCAGTATGCCGATTCTCTTTTTTGATTGCTATTGAGTATATTTTGGAACGAGCACCTGCCTTCGAGATTTTTAGATGTGCGCACGTTTCTGTTTTTGTTTGTTCTACTGCTTGCTCTGCCATAATCATCAAAACAGCAGCAGCGTAGCAGATCTGTACCACCAAGACCAAATACATCAACATTGTCATATACATATTCATTACCATACTAAATCTAGAGAGCGTTCATGACAGATTTCTAATAATGGCAAGCTTGTTTTGCTACATCTGAAAGTGTGGACAACCTGCTGTTGAAGTGTTTGAGTCACTTTAAAAGGCTCAACATCTTGCAAACTGAGTGTAAACTGGAAAATGAGGCTGTTAGTCAACAAAAATGCTCTTAAGTTGTTTATTGATATCATATCCGACACACTCCAGCCTTAGCAAAGTCAACAATGTGTTTCACAGAAAAAACATAAGGTCGTTTATAGATCCTGAGGCTTATAAATAATATATTGTGGCATGTTTTCAAATCCGTTCCTACTGTAGTATTTATCTATTTATGCGTGTTCTGTACTCTCTGCGCTGCATTCTAACAATCTGAACGGCAACCGCTCATTTAATCTGCTCCCTGTTATTATTTCCCTCTCACGTGGGGATTGTGAAGTATGATAACTGAAATTTTAAACAGGTCTTGCGGTAGAGTTTTCCTTGAGGAACTTTCACTGAGTCTGTCAGCAACAGACTAACCAGAGAGAGAGGAATCTCATTTATGGTGCAACACTCTCATATATGATGACCCAAGCCCATTGCCTTCCCATCATCCCATCACTCCATTACTAACTGCCTGCCCGGAATGTAATTACATCATTCTAACAATTTAATGGTCATTTTCCCTGGGAAATGTCCCTCATCATTTTCCTATAAATTTTCAGTTAAACCAGTCAGTAGATTTATATAACACATAAAATGGCTTTTTTGTGCCAAGCGGTTCCCATGTTTGATTTGATATAATTGATGGTCTGAAAAAAACCTGGACATTTAAAAAAAAAAAATCAGTGAGTGTTTGTTTTGGACTTGCATACATCACTTACCCGCTTTCAATGTTATGACTCATGTGAGTGGGCATTATTAGTGGTTATCAGCTAATACTACTGGTCAAAAGTTTGGTGTCAGTAGGATTTTTTAAATGTTTTAAAATAAGCTTCTCCTGCTCACCACTTGAGGAGATATCTCCGTAATGCGTTTAAGTATTTTCTCCAAACTTGGTGGGTGTTATGACAACTATGGTCTGAGGTTATCTGCGGTTTTCTGGTGGTCCGCAGATACAAAAACAGCTTTTTTTTTGCTTATAGCTTCTCTACCGTTTATCCAAAATTAATATGATTGGTCTCTTTCCATCCAGAGGAGCATGTCAAGTTCGACGATATCTCATTTTATCTGTCGGGCATTACATACCTCACATGTATTCAAAAACTCATTGTTTCACTTTGTCTGATGCTCTTTTGTAACCTTGTTTCTTTTGGCCTCTGAACTACTTTGCTCATTCTGGCTCTGGACTGCTTTGCTCATTCTGCCTATGAAGTGTGAGGCCCCTTAATGGCTGCTTGCAGCTATATTATTATTATTATTATTATTATTATTATTATTATTATTATTATTCATTCATTCATTTTCTTTTCGGCTTAGTCCCTTTATTAATCCGGGGTCGCCGCAGCCGAATGAACCGCCAACTTATCCAGCATTTGTTTTACGCAGCAGATGCCCTTTCAGCTGCAACTTTAATAAAAAATATAAATAATTTTTGTTATCTTCCAGCCGCAGTCGTATCTGATCTATAGCTGGTTAACCATGTGGATGGATGATAACAGCCTTCTGAGCCAACCAGTAGGTGCAGAAGGCCCCTACTGGCCATATCTATCTGCTGATGACCACTTATAATGCTCATTCAATCCAGTGATAACGTTTAAAGCTGCATACATACTGTATTGCAATATTTTTATAATACAAAGTGTGTAAAATTTATTTGCATCATCACATGCAATTAAAGAAATTGGCTGCAAATAGCGCAGACCACAATGGGAGACCCTAATAAAGTGACAAACCTGGCTATTTCCTGTTTACGATCAGCGTTATTGTCTGAGTCCTGAAAGGTGAGATTTTTGTTTGTTTGTTTGTTTGTTTATTTTAAGCTCTAATAATCTTGACAAATTAACTCACCTCTCAGATCTCTGACAACACTGCTGGATATAACAGCCAGAAGCTAGCTCTCTGCAACTCTCACATGGTCGCCCACTAAGCTGTCATTACCTGGAAGGGAGACCACATGGAAAAGCTTGGTTGCTGCCGGAAGTGGTGTTAGTGAGACCAACAGGGGGCGCTCAACCTGCGGTCTGTGTGAATCTTAATGCCCCAGTATAGTGAAGGGGACTCTATACTGCTTAGTGAGCGCCGTCTTTCGGATGAGAAGTCTTAACTCTCTGTGGTTGTTAAAAATTCCAGGATGTTCTTCGAAAAAGAGTAGGGGTTTAACCCCAGCATCCTGCCCATTGACCTCTGTCCATCATGGCCTCCTAACCATCCCCATTTCATAACTGGTTTAATTACTGTGTCTCCTCTCCACCAATAATGCGGTCTGGTGCAATATAGCTGCCGTCGCATCATCCAGGTGGATGCTGCACACTGGTGGTGGCTGAGGAGATCCCACATTGTGTAAAGCGCTTTGAGTATTTAGAAAAGTGCTATATAAATGTAAGGAATTATTATTATTATTATTATTATTATTATTATTATTATTAAACATCCAGGTTTGTCATTTTTTGTGGTCCCCCCATGCGTGTCCATTGTGGTCTGCACTATTTGCTGTGCATTTCCATATTTACATGCATTTAGAAACTTTGAAATCGGAATTGAACAGGTTTTTATGTAAAATTCAACCTTAAAGAATCAAGTTCACTGGAATTTTTACTCAGAAATGTTCAATATATGTCCTCATTCTGGGCGCCACGGTGGCCGAGTGGTTAGCACGTTCGCCTCACAGCAAGAAAGTCGCTGGTTCGATCCCCGGCTGGGCCAGTTGGCATTTCTGTGTGGAGTTTGCATGTTCTCCCCGTGGTTGCGTGGGTTTCCTCCGGGTGCTCCGGTTTCCCCCACAGTCCAAAGACATGCGGTACAGGTGAATTGGGTAAGCTAAATTGTCCATAGTGTATGTGTGTGAATGAGAATGTATGGATGTGTTTCCCAGAGATGGGTTGTGGCTGGAAGGGA
>CAIGQQ010000001.1:7695757-7706264 GCA_903798035.1 Danio albolineatus | reverse complement strand
GGCTGGTTGGTTAATTGATGTATTTAGTTGATTGGTTGGTTGGTTGGTTGATTGGTTGGGGGATTGGTATTGATTGATTGATTGGTTGGTTGGTTGATTGATTGATTGATTGATTGATTGATTGATTGATTGATTGATTGATTGGTTGGTTGGTTGATTGATTGATTGATTGATTGATTGAATGATTGATCGATCGAATGAATGAATGAATGAATGAATGAATGAATGAATGAATGGCTGGTTTGTTGCTTGATTGTATATGTATTCTTTTTTATATTTGTTATTCTGACCAACTTCCATTTTATGAGCTCTAAATGCCATTAGTTTTATTTGAAGTTTGGAAATCATTTTTGCAATTTGGCTCACTTTGCTCTCTGATTATCTAACAGGAAATAATGTCAACATGGGTGATATTTAAATATGTTTTTCTTTTCTTCTGGGCATGAAAATTCAAATCAAGCATTTAAATGATTGTTAATGCAGACCCTGTGGTACTTTTTTTTATAGTTGTTCTCTAATGTTGCAATCCATAGCTCATCTTTGAAGTCGTTTCCCTTGTGTTCTTTTGCCAACATGGTGAATCAAAGAACAGCAGCCCGGCCTTCAAACTCAATGAAGCTCAATAAAGCCATGACCTCGGTGCACATCGTGACTGGCATGGCATCTCATTGGTCTATTTAAAATTGTCTGTATTTATAACTCCAAAGTACAGTTTATTTTTGTTCAAAAAAACACAAGCTCAGCTCAGCCTTTCAATCTTTGGGCTTCAGAGGATGAATAAAGGGAACATTAAATACTCATCAGCAGATCTCCGTGTTTTCCGCAGGTATAATTGGAGAAGCACGGAGTGGAGCGACTGCAGGGTGGATGTGCTCCTCAGTCAACAGGACCGCCGCAGGAGCAACCAGACCGGGCTCTGTGGAGGAGGAGTTCAGACAAGAGAGGTCTACTGCGTTCAGGCCCCGAGCGAAACCTCATCCAACCTCGGCTCCCTCAAGAGCAAAGACGGTAACAAAACTGGCACATTCATTGTCTTAACCTTCTGCTCAGTTACAGGCCTCAGGAGTAATGCACATGCTGGTTTCTTGATCATTTTCTGTCACACTCCCACCCACTGTTTGGGAAAAGACTTGAAGTTCTACCCTTTCTCTTTAGGAAATCTGACTTAAATCTAGTTAGTTAAGCACCCAATAGGGAAAAATTGGGATTTGGGCAGTGTTCTGTTAATAGTGAGAATTCATCATCTAGTAGAAAAGGTTTGTTTTAGTCTTAAGTCAACTGTGCCTTGTGTGAGTACACCCTTAGTTTCCAGATAATATTTTTAACGTTTCAAGCGAAATAATTCAAGCAATTTATGCACAAATATAATTTATCTTCATAAACTGTATTATTATTCACACACACATACTTGCATATATGATTTATGAGGACTATCCACAGGCGTGATGTATTTTATACTCTAAAAAAAAATTTTTTTAAACGTTTATTCGTTTATAAGCTAAAAAAAACAGTACAATACAATAATAATACATATAAAATACAATACATAAAAATATTAACCTATGACAGAACACCCGAGCAACAGAACACCAAGGGACAAATGCACATGAAAGCAACATATGGTTTAGCTGGTCGGGTAAGGCATAAATAAAAATAATTATAATGTAACAATGTTCTTATATTACCAGAAACAAATGCATTATCCTGACTATAGTTTTATTGTCAAATAATAGTTTGGCACATTATTAAAAACATTATAGATAATGAATAGTAAATATCAATTACACTTTAGTTACTATGTTACTGACAGGGGCTATGCTTGCATTTATTCCAATGCATTAAGTTGTTTTAGTATCTGTCCCCATGTTTTATCAAATATCTCCAATTTATCATTATAGATATATCTCAACCTCCAAAAACAAGCTGTTTACAACATCTTTACCCCACATACCAAATTTAGTAAGAAAAAAAAACTCTTATTGTATGGCCTTACCCTAGTCCTAAACTCAACACCTGTGGCAAAATTCTCATATCAAAAGACTTAAGTTTGTGTAATACCTAAGCCATTCCCATGTCACTATGCAATTTTGTGACCTGATAAACCACAACACACACTCTTACATATCACCTTCCATAAAAAATGTCTTCACGATGTACTGCAAGTATTTACAACACAGATGGTAGCATTTTGTGAAGTTTATTTATAAACTAATTTCGAGAGAATCACATGCTTATGATTGACACGGCTGGCCCAGAGTCAAGCTAATACATAATCCACCAATCAGACGATTCCCAACTTAGTATAAATAACCAAAGCATCTTACATTAGTCATCTTCGTCTCGAGGAATCCCCCCTTCCACCCCCTCTCCTCCCTTTTCCTCTATAGGGCAGCACGGCGGCCCAGTGGCTAGCATTGTTGCCTCACAGCAAGAATGCCTCTGGTTCGGGCTTCTACCCAGCCAGTTGACATTTCTGTGCGGAGTTCATGTTCTCCCCGTGCTCGCGTGGGTTTTTTTCCCCGGGTCCTCCGGTTTCCTCCCACAGTCCAAAACATGAGACATAAGTAAATTGACTTAAATCACCACCGTACCCAAATTCCACCAGCAGCATACCCTCATAGCAATTTATAAGCAGCAGGAGGGAGGGAGGTTCTCGAGATCTACCTGAGCTCAAACTCGCCTCTCGCCCTGCAAACGGGAGGGAGCCCCGTGCTCGAGGATCTTCTGAGTTCAGGGCTCTCTCCCGGGACAGCATGCCAAACTAAGCTAAGTGTGAACTCTTGAAAGCACTTATTGATTTAAGTATGACTAACATGCTTCATGCTTAGTGTTATATTTGCTAAAATTGCCTTCTTTTTTGGCTCTGGCCATCATGTACAGACTTAAAGGCTCACTGTGAGCTGTTAGACAAAGATCAGTTGATGTTTGCGCTCTGGTACAACTCAAGCCAACGTATAATTGGATTGCATTTTAAAGGCTGAAATTAGATCACGAGGGGGAAATTAAGGAGTAAAGAAGGCAGAGCCATACAAATTAATGAGGCAGCGATGGTGGAATTTAAATGCTAATGCCGTCACAGACATACACACAGGTGCACAAACACCCAAACACAGAATCTCTCTGGAGTAATATGACAGAAACAGGGAGGTGCCAGAGCCTCATGCCATGCGCCGTGGCTGGTGCCGGGCCGCTTTCACTCTCAAACTGACACAGAAACTCCCCTGCCATCTGCTCTGAAAGCTGAACCAACGACCTCTCAGGGAACTCATTCAAAGGCCCACAGCTGTCCTCAAGCAGGCATTGGCTGGTATGGCTTGGTCAGACTACAGGGAGGAAGACAAAGCATACCAAAAGAAGCTTGCTTTTTTAAATTAGACAACTGCATTTCTGTCCATTTGTGAGCATCTTGTCATGAGATGTATCATTGGTTGTCCACATAAGCTGGTAGATTTATTTTTATGTGAAAGACTTTTTAAAATCAAAAGAATATGATTATTCCAACACATAAAATGAATGCTTGTCAGTGGGTCATGGGATTCGAACGCGATCCATTTATACTGAAGTCTTATATAGTCAAATTTTTATAGTGGGTTAAAAGGTGTATTTTACATTGAATTGAAAAAATTAGGTCACGCTTTATTTTGATGGTCCGTTTGTTGAATTTAAGTTACATTGCAACTAATTCTTATTAGACTGTTAGGTTGGGGTTAGGGGTAAGGTTAGTTGACATGTGTTTGCAAATGTTCTTATAGTCAGTTAAATGTCTGTTGAATGTCAGTATGAAGAGATATCAAGTAGACAGTCTACTAATACTCAAATGGACCAAATACAGTGTTACCGTACTACAGTATATATTCCATGCAATTTTTGCTTTTTGAGTTTTCCATGAACTGCTTCAAAAATATTTTCTATTTAACAGCAAAGTTCATATTATTATATAAATATAGTCTTGATTATTAACTATTGTGCAATATTACGCATTAATAATAACTGTTTGTTCTTGTAAATATTGTTATGATTATTTATCAGATTGTGTTTTACTAACAATAACAAGTAATAGGGCTGTTTTAAAGACATTAAATATTCTCAATAGTGCACAAAGTGTATCTTTAGGCTCTAAAAATGGTGGTTGTTCATTTATTTTTGTAAATTACACAAGGAATTGTTGTGAACATTTTTTATAAAGTTCCATGTTAAATTTTTTATACCACAGGTATAAATATACCAAACTTAAAATTAAAGGCTTGTTTGATACCTACAGATAGTGTTGAAGCAGGGCTGGGACTAAAATCTGCAAAGCTGTAGTCCTCCTGGAATTAAGGCCCCATTTACACTAGTGTGTTTTAGTTCTAAAACGGTGTTTTAGCATGAAAGCGATCCGCGTCCACACTAGCGTTTTACCCAAGCGTCTCTCAACAGATGTCCCTCCACACTACGCCACCAGAAACGTATATCACGTGACCATTCGCGCACTCTGGGCATTCGCGTTCAATTATAAACAGGAAGCATGTGTCTCGCTCGGCATTTGGTTATTGTTAATCAACAAACGCTGGTTGAACGATGAACGCGATGGTAAAGAAAGCAAGAGAGGTCTTTTTGAGGGCAGACGACGAGGTTGAGTTGTTACTTAAAGTAACAAATGAATATAAAACATCCATGGCCATCGAAAATACAAGGTTTACAGTGAAGGCTGGTCTGCCGTCTGCCGGTGACGTTGTAGCCATGTGCGCTTGACGAATAAGGGAAGGTTACGCAATAACCAAAAGCCCCAATCTTGTAGCGGATCTCAGCAGCCACGCCTCCGTTTTCAAAGGTCTCCTCCATCTACACTGAAATGCAGCAGCAGCGTTTTAGAATGAAAACGGCCTCTCCATCGTTTCCAAAACGCTCTGTTTTCGCGGCCTAAAAACTCCGGCGTAGTGTGGATGGATGGTGTAACCGTAGCAAAACTTATGCGTTTTAAAACAGGAAATTTTGTCACCCCTGTTTTAAAAATCCAGTTTGGGACAAATATGGACACACCTAACCATCGGGTTTTAAAGGTGTAGTTTAAATTTAAGTGAAAAATATATATATTTAACCCAAGTCCATATTTGAGTCCATATTTGACCCAAACCAGCGGGTTTTTTTTCTTCGAGTGATTAAAACATGCATGGAACTTCTCAGAAAATGTTGGCAAAAATGAAATAAATGAATAAAAATCTTATTTAGTTTGGTTGAATCGCTCTAGAGTTTTTTCCTCCTGGTGTGGTTCATATGGACAGGTGTGAATGTAGCAATCACACTCGAGCACGCACCAAAATCTGACCAAAAAAGTGTACCAAGACCTAGTTGAAGAGGTGAACCCTACCCTAACCCTAATTTCAGATGAACCCTAGAGCGGTTCGCTTGTGGTGAGAACATGATCCGAAGTAAAACAGACCCAACCACAAAAAGTACTGTGTCTTTTTGGACTAATCCAGCTGCCATAGTACGATGCACTGTCCCATCTTATGGGGTGTGAAAAAAAAATATTTGTTGACAACACTTTACCAACAGTTTTAAACAGAGAGAGAGAGAGAGAGAGAGAGAGAGAGAGAGAGACAGAGACAGAGAGACAGAGACAGAGAGAGAGAGAGCTAAATTAATTCACGCCTTCTCCTAATGCCTTCACTGAATGCAATGCATTAAAGCATTGTTTCCCAGCAGCAGCTGCTCTTCATTCTCGACATGTATAGTTTGTCTAAAGTGATGTATACAAATTACAGTATATACTGTAGTATACTGTGACCAGGGTAAACATTCAGCCGCTGCAGCGACATTTTGTGTCTGCTGGTTTGTTTACTTGTGGGAGTTCCATTGGCATTTTCCAACATGTTAATTCTGACCAATCGAAAAGCAGTTTAGGAAATTCGTTCAATAACATCTGGCCAATGAATGAAGTGAATTTTGTCACAAAATGGCAGAAAAAAGCTACAGTGCGTCATTTGTTGCCCTTGGTCTGGACCAAGTAAACCGAACCACAGATGTAAAGGCATGCTCCAACAATTTAAACAGTAGTGTGCATATCAAGAAAATCATCTAAAATATTTATAGAATTATTTAAAATATTTAAGTAAATATTACAACCTCAAAAGTATATTTTAAATATGCCTACGGGTCTGTTTAATATATTCACACTTTAGGCTGTTTATTAAATTTTTTTCAAGAACGTGGGCACATAATTCAGTATTGCTCAAGCGATTTTAATTTTTTGTGAGTGAATTTTGTATGAGGAAGTTGATGCCAGGCAGTGCTGGAATCCCATTTGTAATGTGGCCTTAAGAGAAGCACATGGCAGCGACTGCAGCTCCTGCTGGGTGAGGTGACAGGCCGGCGCACTGACGCGTCACATACTGACAGATTGAGGAACTGTGTGAGATAAAGAGAAAAAAAAACACACTGCAAGAACACCTGCACACTCTTGCTGTTTATTTCACACATTCAATACCAGTCCTACCAGGATTTTTCTTTTTTACTTGTGCAGACTAAATTATTTTGTGAGAGCATTTCAAATAATCAGTAGCAATATTTTTAGAATGTATTTTTTTTTGACCTTAAGAACCACTTTTCTCTGCAATTATATCAAGAAAGCACTAGGAGAATATACACCCAAAAGAAAAATATTTTTATGGAAAGAACTTAAAGGGATAGTTCACACAAAAATGTAAATTTACTCACAGTTTAGTCACCATCAAGTGTGCTTCCTTTGAGCTTCCTTTTATTTGCTGAAAACTAAAGAAGCTATTTTGTCTCTTATACCATTTCTTATACACTGGTAACCATTGACTTCAATAGTAGGAAAACTAAATATTCTGAGAAAGCAAATTTTTTTCTACATTTTTAAAAATGGCTTCTTTTGTGTACAAAACACAAGAAACACAAACATGTTTGTTACAAGTGCAGGGTGAGTAAATGATGACAGAAATTTCAGCTTGAGCTATCCCTTTAAGTATTCACCTTTTAACATTAAAAAGACCACTCTACCATATCTGATACACTCTCAATTAATTAAACTAAACAATACTTGGAAGTTGAAAAATCCCTTCTGCGTTAGCAAAGTTGTTAGCATTAGAAAAATCATGCTAATATTCAAAAACTCAGCATTTTAGCTCTATTACATTGCATAGTGTTTTATGATTAAAATAACAGGGCATTAAACATAAGTGTGGTTTATTTATAAGCTAATTTCGAGAGGATCAGGTGCTTATGATTGAACAGCTGGCACCGAATCAGCTCTGTATATTGCACCAATCAGATGAATACTTTTCACTTTTCACAATAGCTTTTCACTCTAGTCATCTTCGTACTGAAGAATCCCCCTTCCACCCCTACTCTTCCCCTTCTCCGATAGAGTGGCACGGTGGCCTAGTGGTTAGCACTGTTGCCTAACAGCAAGAACGCCACACGTTCGGCCCCTCACTGGGCCAGTCAGCATTTCTATCCAGAGTTTGCATGTTCTCCCTGTGTTCCCGTGGGTTTCCCCCAGGTTTACCGTTTTCCTCCCACCGTTCAAAGACATACACCAAAAGTAAATTGACTACTTCAAAAAAGCATCTTAAGACAACTCTTAGCCAGATATCTCAGCATGTTCACAAGCAGGGGAGTTCTCGAGACCTACCTGAGCTCAAACACTCCTCTCGCCCCAATGGGATGGAGCCCCGGGTTCGAGGATATTCTGAGCTCAGGGCTCTCTCCCAGGACAGCATGCCAAATACGCATTATATCATTCATCAGCTAAGTGTGAACTCTTGAAAACTAAAAAAGATTTACTTAAAAAAAAAAAAAAAAAGATTATTGGGAGATTGAGAGCAATTATATTTGTATTAATTTTATGTCTTTATGTCTGTTATACTACAATATTGTGTAACTATAATTGATTTACATTTGTGTCAATATAAAACGCATATTTTTGGTCCAGTTTGAGCTGGACAAAAAGTAAAACAGAGCTGTTTTTTCTCCATATCCTCACTATATATCATAGCCAGGATTCCATCTCAACTTGAATCTTTTCAACTTTTGGAAATAAAATCCCAAATTCAAATTAGGTGCATTTCTATCAAGTCGTTAGAGTGACTCACTGTAGTATTGATAATGTAGCAACCAACAGGTATAAAGGAGACAGCTGATTAGTCACATGGATGTAATGCTCGCTTTATTCGTCACTCGAGTTTATTCGTCAAATGCGTTTCCATCTTTTATTATTTACATTAACTCTTTATCACACAAGTCCAAAACCACTTCAAGCAAACGTAAACCTTTTTTGTGAATCCAGGGATTTTTATTCAATTTGTTTTGCCATTTCCGTCACTCATTTCTCATGGGATACTTCAAAATGTGTAAACCCAGTTATAGTTGAAGCAACTAGGAGTACAGATACAAACCTTTGGCTCACTGCAACATGACACTTTTGACACTTTAGCCCCTTTCACACAGCGATACTGGTAAATATCTGGAAAATTACCGGAACGACTTTACCGGTATATTCTAAAAAAACGGTGTTCACACAGGCGAGGACATTTTGGAATTTTTCCGGAAAAGTCTATTCACACATCCATTCCAAAATACCTGTAAGTTCTGACATCATTAACCAGAAATAAGCTCTAAACAGCTGCACAGAAAGGGTCTGGCTTTTGTTGATGGTTTCACATTTATTTAAAGCTTTAGCATTCATCCAGCTGCTTTTGTCCTAGAGACATCCAAAGGCAGAAGCACAAACTGCAGCTAAATGTTTACACATTTGATGACATTACAAACTGTCTGGATGAATAAGTATTGTGAACAACTTCGATTTAAAACATATGGAGAAACACTCGCATGTCGAGATGTACATAATATGTGTGCATAATATGTGTGCTGGCGCTCACTGGCTCCCTCATCTGCACATGCGTCAAGCAACTGAAGTGCAGCTTGAAGGTAAACAAACAGCGGTTTATCATTAGCATTTTATCGATAATTATTTACACAGTTGGCATTAAGAAGGAACATGGGAACGTTATCTGACTAACAACTAGCAGCTCAATGTGTCTGGAACAATATTGAAAGGCTTTTATTTTTGTAAACAGCGCGGATGTGAATGCGTCTGAATGTTCTGATTGGCTGGAGTACACATCTCACGCCAGCGTGTTCTAAACGTGAACGTGCTTTTTCCGGCGATGTTTCTTCTGCGTTTACACAGCGCAGCATTCCAGCAAATTACTGGTAATGTTACAACTTCTTTTTCTGGAAAATTGCCAGAACTAATTTACCGGTATTTTCAAAAAGGGCCTGTGCACACATACAGACCTTTCTGGAAAATTGCCGGTAATTTTCCAGAAAGGTCTGTATGTGTGAAAGTGGCTTTTGTCCGGCTCTATCTCGGCTGTCTTTGTTTTCCACGTTTTACACCTTCTCATTGAAACAATTGATGTGATTAATTACAATTGATTTGATTAATTGATCTGCATATCACATGATTAATTCAGTTAATGTTTTTAATTGAACGCCAGCCCCACATTTTCTTCATCAGTTACCTGCTTCCCTTTTAATCAATGAAGAATCAATCGGGCACTTTTCCCTGCAGGGAGTTTCAGACAGATTTGAGAGGATTTAATTTCGAGCTCCACATGATTGGACATTTCCAAGGGCCTTTGGAATTACTCACAGGTATTTATATACATTAATGCCAGACAATGAGAGCATCAGGAGTGGTGGTTTGCTCAAGGACAGACACTGTGTGCTTTAAACAGATTTAATCTGGTCATTCAGTTCCAGGGATCATAGCTAAATCCGCTGTCGAAATTGGACAACTATGTTCGTCTGCTCTATCCCAGTGCAACGTGTGACGCCATATCAACTTTAACAATATCTAGCATATTCCAAATCAACTGTACGCTTCAGGCATATCTTAAAACTTTACATTTTAATGCAGCAAGATATATATTGTGAAATTAATCAATTGTTAATTAATTAATTGTTAATTGTTATTTTCAGAAATGTACAATACAATATTAGTTTGATTGCGTCTTAATCTACTTAATCCTTCATCATTTATGTAGATTAAAATATTTGGCATTTTAGGCAGACATATGAATGTGCTTCATTAAAAAACATTTCTGTCCTAAAAGTACAAGAACATAGCCATATATTTCCCCGCTGTGTCTCCTTATCGGCACCATTAGATTTTCATGAAAAACATGTGAAATCAGTTCTGTATCTCATTTGTCCATCTTATGTTTAAACGTATACATATACTGTATACATTTTTGTGCGTTTAAAAATAACAAAACTGATTTATTAACAATATAGAGTTAATGAAATTATATTTTTGTCACTGAACATCTGTGGAAATAGAAAAATAATACATTTAAATTCATGAAAAATATTGCAAAAAAGTTCCATCTACAAAATTTCAACTAAATGTATATATATATATATATGTATATATATATATATATGGCAAACATATGAATGTGCCTCATTAAAAAACATTTCTGTCCTAAAAGTACAA
>CAIGQQ010000001.1:7664848-7680757 GCA_903798035.1 Danio albolineatus | reverse complement strand
CGTCCACCGCTGCATCGGAGGATGGGTTATCCTTGTCTGATGAAGGATGCGAACCCGCTCCCTCCCTCCGGGGTGGCGAGCGCGGCGTCGGATCTAGAAACAGACATGATAATCGCGCTTTCCTGGGCTGTTTCGGCCGTGGGCCTGGAGATGGTTTATCCCCCAGCCCCGCGGTCGGACCGACTAGATGGGTGTATGTGGAGGTTTAAGGCCTCCCATCCCTTTCTTCCCGGATGTGCGCAGTGGGCTCACGCAGTTTTAGAGGGCATCTTTCTCTGCCCGATCTGCGTGCGCCTCCGCCCTCACCACCCCTTATGGTGGAGTAGCCAGGGAGTACGAGTTGATTTCCCAGATTGAGAGTGCCATGGCGGGCCCGCGTGGTGCCTCTTTCTGCTGAAGTCAGCCTTGTCTCTCGTCCAAGGCGTGTCGGTTTTTCTGCCTCCACGGAGCCAGAGCCCTCACAGCCGCGGGCCAGGCTGCCTCCACCCTGCACGCTTGGGTATGTGCGCACGCGCTGACCCAGCCGCATGAGGGTGGTTCCGACCCAGGCTGGTTACCAGCCCCGCACCGCACCCGACTGAGCTCCACGGACCTCAAGTCTGCTGCGCGTGCCCTGGGAAGGACGATGGCCACATTAGTGGTCCAGGAGCGCCACCTTGGGCTAAACCTGGCAAAAGATATGCGCGGAGTCGACAAAGTTTGCTTTCTTGTCTCCCCCGTATCCCAGGCTGGCCTGTTCGGCGACACTGTCTGTGAATTCACCCAGGAATTCGAGGCGGTGAGAGAGCAGTCAGATGAGGTCTCCTATCGGCGGGTATGTATGACCGCTCGGCCCACCGAGCTTTCCACATCTGCGGCTCCTCGCCGAGGGCGCCTGCCTGCGAGTGCTGCCCCGCCCTGTCTGCGCCTCCGGCGAAGCAGCAGCGTTGAGCACCTCGTAAGTGGGCCGCCCGCCCCGTCCAGGGCGCCGTTAAGTCCGGTAAACGGATCACGAAGCGTCCCTGAGACGGGTCATCTGGAGAAGAGGTAAGTTGCTCTTTCCCTGGTGGAGGGCCGGGCTCAGTGAAAGAGCACTTTTTCCACTTCCTCGGATGTGACAGCTCGAACTCTGCCAGTCCGGGACGCTATGCCTTCTGGCTCGCAGAGTCGGTGCATCTCGCCAGCGGCTCACGAGCGGTGGGAGGACGGTCTCCTTTCTCCCACTCCTCCAGCCCCCCTCCCGGAGAATGGGAGCGAGCTGAGAGTGAATCTCTCGCCTCCAGCTCTTCCGTGGGACCCCAGCGCTTCCCGGATCAGCACTCCCACTCCGCGCTGCCCCACTGCAGGTACGTCATCGATTGTTGCGATGGGACCATTAGCGAGGGCGTTGCCTGCCTGGTTAGCGTGGGCCAGCCCTTCGCGGTGGCTCATACGCACAATCAGACTCGGCTATGCGATTCAGTTCGCGAAACGGCCTCCCAAGTTCACGGGTGTGTATTTTTCCAGGGTCAGCCCCCTATCCGCCCCTGTCTTGCGAGAGGAGATTGCTGTCCTCCTGGCGAAGGATGCAATAGAGCCGGTCCCTCCAGCCGAGATGGAGAGCGGGTTTTACAGCCCGTACTTCATCGTGCCCAAAAAGAGTGGTGGGTCACGACCAATCCTAGATCTGCGCGTTTTGAACCGCTGTCTACAGAGACTCCCATTCAAGATGCTCACGCAGAGGCGCATCCTCCGGTGCGTTCGTCCTCAGGATTGGTTTGCAGCAATAGACCTGAAGGACGCGTACTCTCATGTCTCCATTCTTCCACGTCACCGTCAGTTTCTGCGGTTTGCGTTCGAGGATCGAGCTTGGCAGTACAAGGTCCTCCCCTTCGGGCTCTCCTTGTCTCCGCGGGTCTTCACCAAGCTCGCGGAGGGTGCCCTAGCGCCCCTGCGGCTTGCGGGCATCTGCATACTCAACTATCTCGATGACTGGCTGATTTTAGCTCACTCGGGGGAGCAGTTGATTATGCACAGGGACAAGGTGCTCCGGCACCTCGACCTATTGGGGTTTCAGGTCAACCGAGAAAAGAGCAAACTCACCCCGTGCAGAGGATCTCTTTTCTCGGGTTGGAGCTGGACTCGGTCACCATGACAGCGCGCCTCTCCAGGGAGCGCGCTCGGCTAATGCTGAACTGTCTGAGAGAGTTCGACAGCAAAATAGTGGTCCCCCTGAAATCTTTTCAGAGGCTCCTGGGGCATATAGCATCCGCAGCCGCTGTCACGCCGCTCGGATTACTCTATATGAGACCACTTCAGCACTGGCTTCACGATCGAGTCCCCAGACACGCATGGCACGCGGGCACACACCGGGTGACTGTCACTGCGCTGTGTCGCCGCACCCTCAGCCCTTGGAACGACCCCTCGTTTCTACAGGCCGGTGTGCCTCTGGGACAGGCGTCCAGGCATGTTGTTGTCTCAACAGATGCCTCCAGCACGGGCTGGGGGGCCGTGTGTTGCGGGCATGCAGCAGCGGGCCTGTGGGTAGGTATCCAGCTGCATTGGCACATCAATCGCCTAGAGCTGCTGGCAGTGTTTCTCGCTCTCCGCCGTTTTTCTCCGGTGCTGGAGCGCCAACACGTGCTGGTCAGGACGGACAGCACGGCGGCGGTAGCGTATATCAATCGTATGGGGGGTATCCGCTCTCGCCGCATGTCTCAGCTCGCCCGCCGTCTGCTCCTCTGGAGTCATCCGCGGCTGAAATCGCTGCGCGCCATTCACATTCCAGGCGAGCTCAACCGTGCAGCCGATGCGCTCTCACGGCAGCCTCTACGTCCAGGAGAATGGAGACTCCACCCCGAGATGGTCCAGCTGATATGGGCGAACTTCAGGGAGGCCCAGATCGATCTGTTTGCTTCCTCCGAGAACGCTCATTGGCAGTTGTTTTTTTCCCTGACCGAGGGCTCCCTCGGCACGGATGCACTGGCCCACAGCTGGCCTCGATGCATGCGCAAGTATGCGTTTCCCCCAGTGAGCCTGCTCGCGCAGTTACTGTGCAAGGTCAGGGAGGACGAGGAGCAGGTCTTGCTAGTTGCGCCTCTCTGGCCCAACCGGACCTGGATATCAGAACTCTCCCTCCTCGCGACGGCCCCCCCTGGCAGATCCCTTTGAGAGAGGACCTACTCTCTCAGGGACAGGGCACCATCTGGCACCCTCGCCCAGATCTTTGCGTAAGGTCCTTAGACGCGAGGAAGACTTAGGTAACCTACCGGCTTCGGTGGTTAATACCATCACTCAGGCTAGAGCCCCCTCTACGAGGCGCGCCTACGCCCTGAAGTGGAGTCTATTCACTGAGTGGTGCGTCTCTCGCAGAGAAGGCCCCCGAAACTGCCAGATCAGCGTTGTGCTTTCTTTTCTTCAGGAGAAGCTGGAGAGCAGGCTGTCGCCCTCCACACTGAAAGTTTACGTGGCCGCTATCTCCGCTCATCATGATGCGATAGATGGCGGCTCCGTGGGAAGGCATAACCTCATCATCCGGTTCCTCAGAGGTGCTAGGCGATTAAATCCACCCCGCCCCCCTCTCATGCCCTCTTGGGATCTCGCCCTCGTTCTCACGAGCTTGCGCGGAGATCTATTCGAACCACTCGAATCAGTATCTTTAAGATTTCTGTCCCTGAAGACAGCTCTGCTGGTCGCGTTGGCATCGATTAAGAGGGTCGGGGACCTGGAGGCATTTTCGGTCAGTGACTCGTGCCTGGAATTCGGACCGGCTAACTCTCACGTTGTCCTGAGACCCCGGCCCGGCTATGTGCCCAAGGTTCCTACCACACCGTTTAAGGATCAGGTAGTGAGCCTGCAAGCGCTGCCCACGGAGGAGGCAGACCCAGCCCTTCATCTGCTGTGTCCAGTTCGCGCTTTGCGAATCTACGTGGAACGCACTCAGAGCTTTAGATCATCTGAGCAGCTCCTCGTCTGTTATGGGTCGGCAGAAGGGAAGTGCCGTATCAAAACAGAGGTTGGCCCACTGGATAGTGGATGCCATCTCCCTCGCTTACCAAAGCCAGGGCGAGCCGTGTCCCCCAGGGGTGCGAGCGCACTCCACTAGGAGCATTGCTTCCTCTTGAGCGCGTGCACACGGTGCCTCTCTAACAGACATCTGTAGAGCTGCGGGCTGGGCGACACCTAACACATTTGCAAGATTCTACAATCTGCGAGTGGAGCCGGTTTCCTCAAGGGTATTAGGTAACCTTTGGTGATTGGGGAAATACTCGGTGAGGTGTTGTAACACGCTTGCTGCGCCATTCTCCTTAACACGGAGGTACGTGCGCCTTTTTTACTCTTTTTTACTTTTGTCAGTAAAGTTCCCCGCTTAGGTGAGCCCTGCAGAGATTCCTCCGAGGCCCCCAGCATCTGACTCAGCGGAGGAGTCAGACGCTGGCCCGTTACGTTGTAGGTCTGCCCGCTGGTCAGCCCGCGTTCTGGGTATAGGTGCCCGCTATGTGCGATCCCCGCTGGTGATCCCATATGCATATTTAGCCACGATGCTGTCCCCCTTCTCAGGCAGGACCCGTGTCTTCCCTCACAGCTAACCATCTTATATTCATATGCGTACTCCCCTTTTCAGGGCTAGTCCTTATGATTTCTTGCCACCAGTCTCCCCACTCGGGCAGCAGGTGGCCTCCGCAGCGTCCTCCCTATCGGGACTGCACGCTTTCCCAACGTACTGTCGTATCAATTCCTAGAAATTACTAGATGTCTTGCGACTCCCGAAAAATATATCTAAATCCGTAAATCTTCTGTTGAAGTGGGATAAGTAAGGGCCAGGGAACACGTTGGAAGACCGCGCCTCCGGTGATGCAGGTGCGCTCACGCTCTACTCAGCCTGGCTAACCTCTCATCGGGGGCAAGGTAAGGTCCATTCATTGTGGCGTTTTCCATACATTTCCCCATAGTGGAATTTTTCCACATAGCATTGAAGTTCCCCTCCCGAAGGGGAACGCTCCGGTTACTAAAGTAACCCTCGTTCCCCGAGGGGGGGAACGGAAATGCTATGTTCCGTCGCCACAATGAATGCCCCTTAGCTGCTGGGGTGAAAGTCTCTTCAGCTCAAAAAGGATGCTCAGCTCTGCTATCGCTGTGCTTTTATTGCCAAATTGATTGCAACAAGCATCAGCTGCGCAAGCTGAAGCTGCCAACTCATTGGCATTTCATTGGCCCGTTTACATACTCTTTCAGATGATTGGCTTTCTGAACGAAATCCCCATAGTGGAATTTTTCCACATAGCATTTCCGTTCCCCCCCTCGGGGAACGAGGGTTACTTTAGTAACCGGAGCGTTTTCAGCATTGTTTTTCTGATAAACAAGAATGTTCACTTTGCATGTTTCTTAAATATCTGCAAACATATTATGGTATGTTTATGCTTTAGAAGAGTCAACAACTTACATGTACAGCGCCTTTAGGTTAACTTGATTAATTTCTGTTTGGACAACATGAATGAATTGTGTAGAACCCTGGTTTTTGTACAGTATAATCTAAATGACAAAACCACATGTTATAATTGCCAAAAAATAGGTAGATTAACTTTTAAAGGGCACATAATTTACCCTTTTTCCAAATTAAAGATAAGTCTTTTGTGTCTCCAGAAAGTGTCTGTAAAGTTTCAGCTCAAAACACCTATTAGATTATTTATTATAGCTTTCAGTAGCTTTCGATTTTATAGCTCTGAGCAGCTTTAAGTGTTTTTTGTGAACTGTGCCTTTAAGGCTAGTCCTCCCCGCCCACTGTTCCCATGTGCCTGTCAATGTGCCTCAATCTCTGCCCTTGGCCGCCTCAGACTACAGAGAGACGCGAAGGAAGCAGATCTCACGCAACGTTTGTGAGAAATACTACAGTAAGAACTTTACCAATGATTGTTTGATGTGTTTGTTGTGGAGTTGCAACGATGAGTCACACACAATGTCGTTACAAAGTTCACGCACACACACAGCGGACACAGCGGACACCGCACTCTTTTTGCATGCAAATGTGACAGGATACAGGTTAATATCCACTGCTGTATGGATATCTGTTATGTTAATGTACAAAAATTAACCTGATTTAACGTCCACAAACCGGGATTGAAGCGTCTTCTTTTATAACTGTCCTGACACGCGGCTATGGTGATGAGGTAAATCGCTGTGGTTCAAACATGCACTGTTTTAAAACATTTTAAACTTGTAAAACTCACTCTTGATCACATTTGATGATGATTGATGACCTTAGCAAACTGAACAGATGTTTTATTCCTGGTTGCTTTGTGCACGTCCTGTCTTGTGGAAATAATTATACTCGTTACTACGGAGACATGTTAATATACAGCTGTCAATCAATTCGGTGGGTGGGGAGACTGCACTCCTACATCAAGTTGCGGTCGGTCTCAAAACCGCTTCAATTGGTCCACCATTTTTATGCTGTTAAGTTGAAAAAAAAGGACTGGGGGTGTTTATATCACCCCAATATGACAATTTATACACTATACCTACACATATGTCTGTCCAAACAGCTTGAAAAGTCGATTTTTCACAATAGGTGCCGTTTAATGATTATTTGTGATTAACATCAAATGTTCCAGCAAATCTTCTGACGTGCATTTAATACCAGTGCTAATAACCCTCATGCGATCATATATTTCTATCATGACGATCAGACCTGATTCATACTAATATCTCTATCATATCCTGAACAAGCGACAAAAAGCCTGCTGGGAGATAAAGTCCAAATTACCCATGACATCTCAACATTAAGCTCCAATAACATGTCAGCATGCATCTTCTAGACGTGATGACCCATGAGATTTTTTTTGCACGGCTATGCCTTTTGTCTGGATCTTTGATTAGCAGGGACTCATATGTGAAACCCAGTATCCTGCTTTTGTCTGATAAAGAGACAGAGGCAGCAAACGCCACCAGAGCCCTCCAGGCAGACTGACGGGCTACGATACAATCCCCTCACACACCCTACAATGAGCTCGGCGCTGACCTTCTGATTAAATAAAGCCAGGAGGACAGCGCAGGACAGAAGTAATCAAAGGAAGGGACAACGCTGGCATCTCCAGCTAACTCCTAAAGGCCCCCCTCTCCCCATATTACCTTATCGGCCCCAGACAGCAACGTGGATTAAACCAGAGGCCAGAGACAGGGATGGTCGGGAGCATGTAGGTGACCTTGTGTTGGTCACGAGTCTGGTCCTCACTTTTTTTTTAAAGCTCTTTTCTGCCCTTGAATTGGAAAATCCCTGGCGTCAAAGCCTTGCTGTATTAATGGATTTCTGAATGCATTAGTCGCTTTGGTGAGAGGGAAGCATAATGAGGGAAGAATAATAATATTCATTATGATGAGCTGCTCCAGTAATTTCTGTCATCTCGCACACTTAATGGACTGATATGTTTAATGTAGTATTTCGGTGATCGCGCAGTGACACACTAGGATTGTTAAAGGGATGGTTCAGCCAAAATTTAAAGTGTACACACATTCAAACTTGTTTCTTTTTTCTGTTGAGCACAAAAGAAGGTATTTTGTAAAAGGTTGGAAACCGGTAGCCACTGACATTCATACATATAGTAAACTAATTGAATATACAGTAATGAATATTCTGTTTATTTACTTGTTTTACTTTACTGTGTTTTATCGTTATTTTGTTTTTAGTTATATTTTGCATAAAAATAAATCATTTCCCTCCATATGATATATGGCAATATGATACTATGATACTATGGGTCTGATATTTTGTATTATTATTTGGATGGATGGATGGATGGGTGGGTGGATAAATGGATAGATAAAAATGGCTCACCATAGATGGATGGATGGATGGATGAATGGAAGAAATCGCTCACTGTGGATGGATGGATATATGGATGGATAAAAAAATTGCTCCCTATGGATATATGGATGGATGGATAAAAATCGCTCACCATAAATGGATGGATGGATGGATGGATGGATGGATGGAAAAAATCACTCTTCATGGATGGATGGATGGATGGATATATGGATAAAAATCGCTCACCATGGATGGATGGAAAAAAAATCTCTCACCATGGATAGATGGATGAATATGTAGATGGATGGATGAAGATGGATATGTGGATAGATTAAAAAAAATAGCTCCCTATGGAGGCATGGATGGATGGATGGATAGATAAATAAATATCGCTCACCATAGATGGATAGATAGATGGATAGATGGATAAAATGCTCAGATAGATAGATGGATGGATGGATGGATGGATGGATGGATGGATGGATGGATGGATGGATGGATGGATGGATGGATGAAGGAATAAAAATAGCTCCCTATTGATGTATGGATGGATTGATGGATGGAAAAAATAGCTCCCTATGGATGTATGGATAGATGTATGGATGAACAAATCGCCCACCATAGATGGATGGATGGATGGATGGATGGATGGATGGATGGATGGATGGATAGATGGATGAATAAAAAATGGCTCCCTATAGATGGATAGATAGATGGATAGATGGATAAATTGCTCGGATAGATGGATGGATGGATAGATGAATAAAATATGGCTTCCTATGGATGGATGGATGAATGGATGGATGAATAAAAATGGCTCCCTATAGATGGATAGATAGATGGATAAATTGCTCGGATGGATGGATGGATGGATGTATGGATGGAAAAAATAGCTCCCTATGGATGGATGGATAGATGTATGGATGAATAAATCACCCACGATAGATAGATAGATAGATGGATGGATGGATGGATGGATGGATGGATGGATAGCTCAGATAGATAGATGGATGGATGGATGGATGGATGGATAGCTCAGATAGATAGATGGATGGATGAATAAAAATAGCTCTCTATAGATGGATGGATGGATGGAAAAAATAGCTCCCTATAGATGGATGGATAGATTTATGGATGAATAAATCACCCACCATAGATAAAAAATAGCTCCCTATAGATGGATGGATGGATGAGTGATGAATGAATGAATATGATGAGTAATTGTTTAAGATTTATTACAATAAACTGGAGTATTTTTAATGACAAATATATTTGGAATTATGTGACAGTAAAAGCAGTTAATTTCTTAGACATTAGCTAATCTGATGTACTACTTCCCTTTACTCCTTCTGCTCAATCAACCTACAGATTGAGTGCAGAGAATGACTGTGAATCTCATTCATTGCTCTCCAACAGGTTTCAAACTGAGGAAAAGGAAAATCATGAATGAGCCCACAGGTGGCACAGGGAATTGCCCACACCTGACGGAGGCCATCCCCTGTGAGGAACCCAGTTGCTACGACTGGCTGCTGGTGAAGCTGGAGGAGTGTGTGCCTGACAATGACAAAGTGTGCGGACCAGGAACCCAAAACCCACAAGTCCAGTGCATTAACAGTGACGGTCAGTAATACACACACACCTTCCATCTGCATGAAGTGGGATTGTCCTCTGTTTCTAGAAATCATCTGCGATTATTTTTAGCCTTTTTACTCAGTTGCTAATGCCACTGCTAATAACCCTGATTTGATCAGATTTGAATAATATACACAAGTACAGTGCATTAACAGTGGTGTTCAGTGATACACACACCTTCCATCTGCATGAAATGAGATCGTCCTCTGTTTTAATCATCCACAATTATTCACGCTAACTAAAAGTCTTTGAGTTTCAATGTAAGGGTCATGTCCAGGCGTGCAGTGTGTCCAGTGTAGCAACAAACCCACATTGTTTTGTTCTTGTGCAGCTGGGTTTATTCTTGAACTCTGTCCATAGGGCTTATGTTCTGGACTTTTGCCCAATGCCATAATTGCTGTTTTTGCACAGGCGGCTGCAAGTGGATACTCTATTGTTAGAATGACCAGAGGGGAAATTGAGAGCAAGAAGAAGTGGCACTGCTGCCTTTTAGTCTTTTAAACACAAAGCCACATGTGCTGGAGTGCTCTGCCGTCTAACTAGCCCAAAGGCCTGAAACTCTCCAGTAGCGTTTGGATGTTTCTGGCTTGACGGAGTTCAGGGTAGCAGAGGAAACTGTGATCTGTGAGATCTATGGAAAACACTGTTTACCTGGGGATCTGTGACCAGTAGCTGAGTCGGATGCCTCTATTTAAACTGGTAGAGGAAAAACAGGGATCCCACACATCCTGAAATAACCAAGAAATCCTAGAAAAATACTGACTGATTTAAAATTTTCCAGTCCTTGAAAACACATATGAAATGAGAGAAAGCATAAACTTACTCACTCACTTTCCTTTAGCTTAGTTACTGAATTATTATAGAGGAATGAACCGCCAATTACTATGGCATGTGCTTTATGCAGCGGATGCCCTTCCAGCCACAACCCAGATTAAAAATAACGTTTGTGTGTGTATATATATATATATATATATATATATATATATATATATATATATACAATGGTTCGTCTGGTTCTCGAATCTGATTGGCTGATAGCCGTGCAACTTTTAAGCAATATCAGCACTTATACAGCCTCTTCACCCTTGTGTATTACTCCTCCCACATAGAGTGACAGCAGATCAATTAACTCACTAAAGTTTGACAGATATTGCAACTGTTGGACAACATAATAAAGGACGGGCTGGACCATACGTGTGCTTTCGACGCAGTATAAATCAGCCTTAACAGAGGGAGGTCACATGACTCCACACACGTTAGGGAAAAATAATAGAAAACATTGTACTAGGTAAATTAGATCGATTCTGGCTTCTGAATGTCGATAATTTTTTCGATGAATCACCCAACCCTATATATTATAGGTAAATTTATATATATACAGTGAACACATTATTGTCTAAACAAATTTATGTTTTATATGCGATTAGTCACGATTAATCATTAAACAGCACTTATAAAGTTGAGATGTATGGTTTGTTGACAATAAATGAATACACTAGACTGGTTTTATCATTTCATATCATTTTGCGGTACAAAAAAAGAAGGGCATGTGGCATTGAAACAACACATAGTAAGTCAATTAAAACAGTAAGAAAAAGTTTTTCACATTAAATTTAGTAAAGACGTTTGTTTAAAAAATCTGATTAATGTTCCTCTTTTGAGTTTTCTCCATTATTCATCAAATAACTAAAAGAAAAAGCAAGCTTGGTTTCCATAAAAAATATTTTAAATAGCTTCTCAGAGTAGAGTCACTTTTAATAATGGAAAACGTTTTTGAGCACAAAATAATTTGACACTAAAGCCTGGAGTAATTATTTTTAGATTTCCCTTCAAAGGAATAAATTATTTTTTAAAATGCATTAAAAATAAAACAGCCCTTTTAAAATCCTAATAATATTTAACAGCAGTGCTGTTTTCTGCTGTATTTTTGATCAAATAAACACAGCCTTGTTTTTTTGTTTTTTTTATTAATTTCCCTAACTTCATAGAGAAGTCAAATGACCCAGCTATGTTGTACTAACAAATTTGTAATGGGATTTTATGGATGAACACTTCACTCCGGTTGATGAGGGAACACAATTCAGTGGCGCAACCCCACAATTCTGATTCATCCGATCTAATTAATTTCATATAATAGAGACTAAAGCTGAGTGAATATTTTAACAAACCTAGTAAAAAGCCTGTCTCCAACATGTGCGAGTCAAATGGGTTCATTCAGCGAGCTTATCAAAAATAATTAACCTTAAATTATTGTGGATATGAGGGACAAGTAGAATATTCAGTTTTTTAAAATAGAACCGCCAACTCTGTGACTTCTTTCTCTTCGCCTTCTGTATTGTTAATGTATTGTCTGGAGGTGCAGCACGACTCGACTTGCATTAATGAATCAATTATGAGCGTGTGCCATAATTGTATTTTACATCCTCGCATTTCGCTCCTTGTTCCAGTAAATTTCGATGTGCGGACATGGCAATTACTCCGACATTCCAGAACCTCAGCGTTCACATCGCTAATGAGGACTCGAGGGAGAGAGAAAGTGGGCGATCGAGGAGAGAAAGAGGCAGAGAAAGGCACCCGCGTGTGTCTCTGCAACTCAATCAGTTTTGCTCCACTCATAATCAAGCATCCCATTCACAGCGACTGAAGGTGTCATACTGCATGTGGCTCAGCTGTCAGTGCAGAGACTCCTTCTGCTCTCAAAAACAAGCTCATCTACTAGCCATTTACCCTCAAACACCTTCCTTAAAGCGATAGTTCACCCCAAAATTACAATTTTGCTACTATTTGCTCACCCTTCACTTGTTAAAAAACCCAATTAAGATTTTCTTTCTCCTTTGTTGAACAGAAAAGAAGATGTTTTGACAAATGCTGGTAGCTGGCACACAATCGATTTGCGGATTCATTAAGGAATTTGATTACTTTTTGTTTTTATGCATTTAATTGGATTAACCATAAAATAATGGAATTGTCCCCCCAAAAAATTAAAGAATTGTGTTGTTTAAGCTCAATTTAAATAAGTAGAACAGGCAGCAAACATCATTTTTTGAGAGTAGAGTAGGGCTGTGCGATTAATCAAAATCTAATCGCAATCGTGATTTGAAACATTGTGATTAGCTAATCGCAAGCGGCTGCGATATGAAAGATATATTATTTAACTTCCCCCACCCAGCAACTGCATGACTGCCGTCTGTGTGAGACAGTCTTTCTAGCCAATTGAGTGAGCACACTTTCATTCTGCCCAAATAGAATTGCGCAACCGAGCTCTGCGGAACACCCACAATAAAACAAACAAAAAGGAATGATGGCATATGATGGCATACTCGTGGAGATCTGCAGGTGTGATCAGGCTGGCCCACAGGATCAATGGAATCATCATCAGCTCAGGATACGGCCTGGTCCAGGATTATGGATACCTTGGCATAATTTCTTCACAGGTCTTGGATCGCATCAATAGTCTCTAGGCGCCTCGGGATGAGTATCCCCAAGTGGAAATAGAGAATAAAGAAAAGAATTAGCATAGCAGCTGTATGTATATATATATATATATATACATACAGTAGATACATACATGCATACATACATATTGTACATACATACATACATATATACATATACATTCAAGATATAGGATATATATATATATATACAGTATGTCACAAAAGTGAGTACACCCCTCACATTTCTGCAAATATTTATTTATATCTTTTCATAGGACAACACTGCAGAAGTGACTCTTTGACACAGTGAAAAGGAGTCAGTGTAAAGTTAGTTTAGCAGTGTAAATTTAGTGTCCCTTCAAAAAAACTAAAAATACGGCCAATAATAGCTGAACCCCTGGCAACAAAAGTGAGTACACCCCTTAGAAAAAAATTGAAAAGTTAATATTTTGTGTGGCCACCATCATTTTCCAGCACGGCTTTAATTCTGTTGGACATGGAGTTGACCAGAGCTTCACAGGTTGCCACTGGAATCCTCTTCCACTCCTCCATCACAACATCACCAAGGTGGTGGACATTTGACACCTTGTGCTCCTCCACCTTCCTTTTCAGGATGCCCCAGAGGTGTTTTAAGGGGTTTAGGTCTGGAGACATGGTTGGCCAGTCCATCACCTTTACCCTGAGTCCCTTTAGCAAGCCAGTGAGGTGTATTTGGGGTCATTATCATCCTGAAACACTGCTTTATGGCCCAGTTTCCGGAAGAAAGGGATCATTCTATGCTTTAGTATGTCACAGTACTTGTCAGAATTCATGTTTTCCTCATTGAATTGTAGCTTCCCAATGCCAGCAGCACTAATGCAGTCCCACATGATGACACTCCCACCACCATGTTTAATGATAGACAAGACACACTTTTGTTTTTGTACTTCTCACCTGGTTGCCACCACACAGCTTGACACTATCTGAACCAAATAGGTTTATCTTGGTCTCATCAGACCACAGGACATGGTACCAGTAATCCTGGTCCTTAGTTTGAATGTCTGCGGCAAATTGTTTGCGAGCTTTCTTGTGCATCTTTAGAAGAGGCTTCCTTTGAGGACAACCATGCAGACCAATTTGGTGCAGTGTGCGGCGTACGGTCTGAGCACTGACAGGCTGACCCCCCATTCAATACCTGAAGCAATGCTGGAAGCACTTATTCGTCTTTTTTCAAAGACAATCTTTGGATGTGACGCTCAGAACGTGCACTCAGCTTCCTTGGCTGACAATGGCGAGGCGTGTTCTGAGAAGAACCTGTCCTCTTAAAGCATTGAATGGCCTTGGCTGCAGCACAGTTTCAGAGTGTTGGCTATCTTCTTATAGCCTAGGCTTTATGCAAAGTAACAATTTGTTTTTTCAGGTCTTCTGAGAGTTGTTTGTCATGAGATGCCATGTTGAACTTTTAGTGGCCAGGTTGAGAGAGTGGAAGAGCTTTTATACCAAATTTAACTCGCCTTCTATCTGGAAACACCTGAGACAGTGTAAAACTAATGAGTCACATGCCACAGGGGAAGGAAAATGTCTAATTGTGCTCAATTTGTACATTTTCACTTAGGGGTGTACTCACTTTTGTTGCCAGGGCTTCAGCTATTATTGGCTGTATTTTTAGTTATTTTGAGGGGACACTAAATTTACACTGCTAAACTAACTTTACCCTGACTCCTTTTCATTGTGTCAAAGAGTCATTTCTGCAGGGTTGTCCCATGAAAAGATATAAATACATATTTGCAGAAATGTGAGGGGTGTACATACTGTGTGACATACTGTATATATATATATATCCTGCATTCGTTTGACTGTATATTGGCATAGTTACTAGCAATTAAGATGCAGATTTGATTATCGCTATCACTTTATATTAACCCCAAAATACATTGCTTGCTTTTGGTCTTTTGAAAATACACAGTACACTATGTGGGTCAAAATGGTCCAGAATAAAATATGATTTACTGCATGCTTCTTGGCATGGCATGTTTTGTCATTGAAATTGTAATTTAATGATTTAGACTGCAATTTGTGGGTCAGATTTTGCCTGGGGACCAAAATGCCTTAATTAACATACTAAATATGCCAGACCAAACCTTTATATAAATACTGTATAATACAAATAAAAAAATAAAATGGACTAAATTAATGAAGAGACTTTTTTTTCTACTGATCTCTGTTTTTATGAGTGAACTATGCCTTTAAGTTGCACACAATTTACACTGTACATCCAAAAATATTACCCACATATGCAATGTAAAGGCCTGTTTATGCCAAGAATGATAACTATAAACAGATAATTAACTCAGGCATATGATAACTGCTGAAAATGAATGTTGAAAATAAATTGTTTGCTGTGAACAGTCAAGAAGAGTGTTAATATAAATAAATAAATAAATAATAAATAAATAAATATGAAACCTGTTAGATAACAAATACATTTAAAGACATCATCAATTCCAATAAATAGTATTTCAGTGCACTAAGAAGCTGGCAAAAACTGAAAGAAACAATGGCCATTACTCCATTTCTCGCTACCCACAGTCTTCTGCAACACTTTGACCCATTTAAGTCCAGATGTCTTGCTGCAGTGAGGTATAATATGATTTGCTCAAGGTCACCTCTTTCTTTGTCCTGCCTCACAGACAGGCAGACGGTGAATATGTTGTTTTGGCACTGGTGCCGAGTCGCCTGCATAAATGAAATTAACTGTGTTAGTCCTCCGAGTCAGTGTGGATCTCGCTGAACTCCGTCTCTCCCTCATTAACTTTGAGAAGGAATAGTGTGCAGCCTCATCAGAAAGTGACAGCGCTCGATAGACGAAATGTCAGGTGCCGTCTGGTACTTTACTATCAGGGGACAGTCAGACGCAGGTGAGGTTTAACACGTCTGAGATGTATAAGGGCTAGATGTACAGCTGATATTACATTTCCATTTTCCCACCACTCAATCACTGATTTATTCATGAGGACTCTTGATTTGATTTTCTGCAGGGCTGAAGGTTTATGCGTTTATTTTATTTTATTTTATTTTATTTTATTTTATTTTATTTTATTT
>CAIGQQ010000001.1:7641742-7664838 GCA_903798035.1 Danio albolineatus | reverse complement strand
TTTATTTTATTTTATTTTATTTTATTTTATTTTATTTTATTTTATTTTATTTTATTTTATTTTATTTTATTTATTTTTATTTTTATTTTTATTTTTATTTTATTTTATTTATATTTATTTTTATTTTTATTTTTATTTTTATTTTTTTAATTATTTTATTTTTATTTTATTTTATTTTTATTTTATTTTATTTTATTTTATTTTATTTTATTTTTTATATATATTTTTATTTTATTTAAAAGTGATATATTAATATTAAAATATTTTAAAATATTTTAAATTAAAAATGTTTATTTAATTGTATTATCAATTTGATTTTATTTTATTTATGTTTATTATTTTACTTTATTTACATTTTCTATTTAAATTCGAATTTGAATTTTTTAAAAATAATTTTATTAGATTTTTTTATTTAGTTTTAAGTAATTAAATGTTTATTTATTTCTTTGTATGATCAATTTGTATTTTTGTATTTTCTTCATGTTTCATGTTCATCTTCATGTTTCTTCAATTCTTCATGTTTTTTTACAGTTTATATTTTAATTTTATATTATTAGATTTTATTATTTGTATGTTATATTTTATTTTATTAATTAAATGTTTGTTTATTTAATTGTACTATCAATTTGTGTTTTTTGTATTTTATTTTATTCGTTTTATATTTTATATTATAAGATTTATTTTTTTATTTTAATTTATTAATTGTTTATGATTTATCCATTGTATTATCAATGTGTGTTTTTTTTTGTATTTTAATTGATTTTATTTGTTCATTATTTTTTATCTAATGTTTTATTTTTTTATGTTATATTTTATATTTAAATTTCATTATTTGATTGTATTTTTATTTTATATTTATATTTGCATTTGCATTTTCATTTAATTTAATACATTTTTGAAAATTGAATCATGAATTATTCTTTAAGATTTTATTTAACATTTTTAAAATTCAGTTTATTTTATATTTAATTTCATGTTTTGGTTAATTTAACATTTCATTTTAATTGATTAAATATTTACATTACTTTTCATTTAGTTTATATACTGTATTTTGGATGTTTTGCTTAATTAAAAATTTCCTTTTTATTATGTCCTTTATTTTATTATTTTATTTGATTATTGTTTGAATCTAACTGTCCTTTTTTATATATAAATAAGATTTTTTTTTGATCACAGCCGCTTGATGCTCTGTTTTGTCTATTAAGATTTTGTCTTGTTTCGCAAATTAAAGCTTTAAAAAGGAGCATGAATGTCTATAATAGGCCGTAATGATTTTCTCCTGATGTGAAAGTGCATCAATGCCAGCAGTTTGAGGAAGTCTAACTGTTCCTCAACCAGTCCTCATTGTTCGCTCTCCTCTCATTTATTGATCCCTGTTGTCTGGTGCTGATGAGAATGGATCTGTTGTGTCCCATGGGGTCGTGTGGTGTCATCTGACTCAGTGGGTTTTCTCGCACTTTGGGCTTTTTTTACAGGGGTGTGGGGTTCACCGATCGATACCAGCACTGCTGCACAGTCCACAGAGGGGATGCTGTCCAAAACTAGCTCTTTCACATGACCTCTAGGAGCACACACTGCTCTTTATTAATTAATTAATTAATTTATTTATTTATTTATTTGATTGTTTTTTGTTTTTGTTTTATTTACTTTTTCCAGACTTTCATTTATTTTATTATTTTTTTTATTTACGTTTTCATTCTTTTATTTATTTGTTTGTTTGTTTGGTTGGTTGGTTGTTTGTTTGTTTTTATTTACTTTTTTCAAACATGTATTAATATTTGTTTATGTTTTTCAGTCTTACATTTATTTTTTATTTACTTTTTCAGACTGCATTTATTTGTTTATTTATTTGTTTATGCAATTATTTATTTATTTGTTTATTCATTCATTTATTTCATTACCATTATTTCATTCTTTTACTTATATATTTATTTATTCTCTTTTTTAGACTTTCATTTATTTAATCATAACATAGGTTTTTATTTCTTTTTCATTCTTTCATTCTTTTATTTATTTTCTTTTATTATTTATTTATTTATTTATCTATCTTTTTGTACTTTATTTAATGTTTTTGTCTATTTGGATTTTTGTATATGTTTGTTTGTGTTGCTTTTTGTTGTTTGTCTTATTTTTTATGTTTACTTGCTTATAAGATTTGATCATTTTGTTTTTATTTTTGTACTTTTGTTTAATTGGTTAAATCATTTTTGTTGTTTATTCATTCTATAAGCTGCAGCTGTTATCTACACAATTAATTAATGATTTTTTTCGACCAATTGTTTGATTTTTTAAAAATTAATTATTTTATTTATTTATTATTATTATTATTATTTTTTTTTATTTACGTTTTTTTTTTTTCAAGTTTTTATTGCTTATTTGGCTTTTTTGTTTGTTTGTTTTTTAGTATTTCTTTATTGTTTATTTTGTTCGGTTTTTATTCATGTATAGTTTTTTTTGTGTTTTTTTTTTTACTCATTTTATTTTTTCATTTTATTTTTTTTTTTATAAATTTATTTGGTTTGTTTTAGATTTAGCTGTTATTTGTTTGTTTGATTTTCCCAGAGATGGGTTGCGGCTGGAAGGGCATCTGCTGCGTAAAAATATGCTGGATAAGTTGGCGGTTGATTCCGCTGTGGCGACCCCGGATTAATAAAGGGACTAAGCCGAAAAGAAAATGAATGAATGAATGTTTGTTTGATTTGTTTTGTTAGTTTTGATTTCAGTTGTTTTTTTATTATGGCTTGACTTTACTTCAAATATTTATTCTGATTTTCTCTTTTGTGTCTTAATGACTTATTTTCACTTTACTCTTAGCCTACTAAAAATGCAGCGTTCATCTTCTGTAATTCCAATGGCTGCCTTTGGTTTTTTTGCCAGCATTTGCATACAATTTAATGCAATTGAATGCATCTCTGAGTCCTTTTCTCTCCAGGGAGCACAGTTATCACATGCTGTTTGACATTTAAAGAGTCAATGCACATGACAATTCAATCTAAAATATATGTGCAAGAAGCAAATGTAAAAAAAAACCAAAACATGCAGTTCTACTGAAATGGTATATGATTAATGAATGAATGCGCAACACAAATGCATAATTTAATAACTACCCTTGTATACATTAAGGTCCTACATTACATAGCAGATACAGGCTACAAATACAGCCTTTTGAATTTTATGTTTGTGTATACTTCTATATATATCAAAGAGTTAATGTGTTAGTGAGCACAATCTGTCATAGAGTAAAGATGACAGCTCTTTGGCTGTGGATCACATTCGCATTGTGAGTTCTCCGTGTGGGTTGATTTATTTAAACGAAGAAAGGCATGTGCATTAATATACATCGTTTGACATGCAATCAAATGAGTCTTTGCTTTATCTCTTTTCGAAACCTGTTAGTGTAAATCTTTGAGCATATGGGTTTTAATTTGTTCCCGTTTGCAATTAATTTGAATCTATAATTGCTTAGTTTCTAGTGCAGGGTGCAGGGTGATGTGGAAGAAATCTCATATAACAATATAAATCATCTCATACCCTGATCATGAAACATACTGTATGGTACATTTTCTGTAAATTAAGTCAGTTAATAGTATATATATATTGACGGCATGGGGTTTTTTGGTCACACTTTATTTTAAGGTACAATTCTCTCTATTAACACACCATTAACTATGGCTTTCAGCTCAATAAAGTCATAATTTGCTGCTTAATAGTTAAAAGGTATAGTTAGTTTTAAGTATTGGTTAGGGTTAGAGTTGTAGAATAAGATCATGCAGAATATTAGCTTCATAAGTACTAATAAGCAGCCGATATCTTAATATTAGCATACCTGTCAACATTGGGTTGTGAAAATTAGGGATTCTTCCCCCCCCAAACCCCATCAAGATCGACATCTTTAGCTGTTATTATTATTGATTATGTGTATATGTCTGTTCAAACAAGCACCCAAAACCCAGTATCCACTTTCACTCTGCTTCAGATCGCGTGTACAGAATCCATTTGGGAAACAGCGTCTATTTATCACTATGGACGCGTCAGCATACAGTCACGCGCTGCTTTATGACTTTTGAGGACTGTATAGGAGGAGCGACGGCACCTGTAATGAAAAGCAAAGGGAATCCTGCCGTTTTTATGTTTATTCTAAAGTGTTTCATGCCTAAATAAAATGAAAGCACAGAACAGATTCACTTTTAAGCGCAAGGGGCGGCCCCTGATGGTTCGGCAGTATGGGTTGCGTATAGGGAGGATCGGCTCTTTAATGTTTATTGACACCCGTCAGAGAACGACTGAAAATACGGGAGAAATACGGGAAAATACCTTTACGGGATGAAAGCGGGATAGAACTGTAAAATACAGGGAGAATCCCAGGAAATACGGGAGGGTTGACAGGTATGTATTGGGCAAGTAATAAGCCACTAGTTAACAGTGAGAAATGGCACTTACACTAAAGTGTTACTGTTTTTTTTTTTTTTTTTTACATTTATCTATTTCCCTGCCATGAACATGATAACTCCTCATTTAAGAGAGAACGCTTCACTGAACATTTTTTACAGCAATCTGTGTTTTGGGTGTTACAGTAGGGAAGAAACCTATGGTTTTTTGCTCCAAGGTGAAAACTCTACTCAATGTTTGTACTGCACAATTCCTCTTACTATAAAACACATTTTAATGGACTGTCCTGCTCTTAATGATTCCTGAAGACATTTTTATGAAATGAACTCTCTTAAGGACACCAAAGTGACACCAGAAAAGATATTAGAATTTTTATCATGTATTAACACAAAAAAAATCTCATTTAATTTATGTATTCAATTGTTTGTTGATTTTCAATTGTATATTTATTATTGAAAGGTTCCTGCCATGAAAATAGTCTTGGTTGCTGACATGGCATTAAATTAAAAATAAATAATAATAACAGTAGGGAAGGCCCTAATGCATGTACTGAGTGAGGGACAGCACAGAACTGCTCTGTGTTCTGAGAATAAAACAAAATGATCAAGGAAAGTGAAAGGAAGATTGCGAGTCATACAACTTTCATTTTGCTTAATGCCTTCATTATAAAAGTATATACAGTGCACACTTGCACATTGTTTGGATATAACTTGACCACACTTATTGTTGTTCATTTGTTTGTTTGCTGGAAATTAGAACTGAGTATAGAAATAGTTTTAGAACAAATCTTTGTCTGATTGAAACAAATCTTGGTTCTTTGTTTTGATATATAATATGCGTATACATTCCTATATACAGTATTATACGGAGAATTTTCTGAGGGCTTTCAAATTTAGGTGAAAATCATCAAAAATACTAGCAGTGGCTTTCAACTTTAAAAATAAATGCTGGCAGAGAAATTGTTCAAATATATACTCAAAAATATATATTATAGAGATCATTTTCTCACTTTACTGTATAGAAAACTTCAGGGCAATTGTATTTCAAATAAATAGTAATGAAATATAAAAGAGTTGTCGAAACATCACAGGCCCAACATAAAATATTGCTAAATAAAATGCTAAATATATATCTGCATCCCAGTGTTGGCGTTGCAGTCGTCCAAATGATTAAAGTATTACCTTAAACAGTTTATTTTGCCACCCCACAAAATAAACGATAGAGCATTATATGAAACAATAAGCTTTCTTTATTTCATCCATGTATATCGCCATTTGCAAGGTCCTATTTCTAGTCTTACTTTGGGTTTGGAGAATTGAACAGGCCATGTTTTGTTATTTTCCAGGTGAATTTGTGGACCGGCAGCTGTGTCGTGATGCCATCCTGCCCATGCCTGTGCTGTGTGAAGTGGCTTGTCCTAAAGACTGTGTGCTCAGTGCCTGGACGTCCTGGTCTCTGTGCTCCAACACCTGCTCAGGGAAGAACTCAGAGGGCAAGCAGACCAGAGCGCGCTCTATCCTGGCCTACAACGCTGGAGACGGTACGGTTTTACATTTAGCAAACCACTTCTTTTCAAAACTAAAACAGTGTGGTTGCTGTATAGCAGCTGCTGTTCCAATGGACAGTCACATTGTGAATGACAGTCTGACATTTACATTTACATTGACATTTATACATATGGCAGACACTTTTGTTCAGAGTGACTTAAAATGTACCGTAGGTATACCATTGAGGCGAGTAGGATTCAGTCTTCGATTAACACATATGTTGATGCTGGAATGTCATTTTTGTTTGAAAGTATGATCCATATCTAATACACTTTTGTTCGAAAAAATAAACCATGGCATACCTGATCCCTACTCCTAAACCCAACCCTGACTATAAATTATTCCCAAAATCAGAGAGAATTATAGTTGGGTGACTATAATGTAGAAGCACATAACCCTAAATGTAAATCTAAACTTAACATGAACTATAAACATATCTCATAATTCTGATTGGCTGATTGTTGTACTGATGTTGATCCAGGAACATGTCCTACTTGGTGAAAGTATCGATAAGTTCCTTTAATGGAAATTGAACCCACAACCTTGCTATACTCTTTGAACTACATGAAATCTTTATTTATTCATTCATTTTCCTTCGGCTTAGTCTCTTATTTACCAAGGGTCGCCACAACGGAATGACAACTATTCCAGCATACTGTATGTTTTACTCAGTGGATGCCCTTCCAGCCATAACCCAGTACTGGGAAACACCTATACACTCTCACGTTTACACACACATTCATACACTACGGCCGATATAGTTAATCCAATTCACCTATAGCGCATGTCTTTGGACTGTGGGGGAAACCAGAGCACCCGGAGGAAACCCACATGTACACAAGGGAGAACATGCAAACTCCACACAGAAATGACAGCTGACCCAGTCAGGACTCGAGCGGAAAGCTTTATGTTTAGTAAAGCATAATGTTTTACATTGCATGTGAAAAAAATGTAGATAATTATCTTATCGACTTAACTGTAGTTTAGTTCAAATTGAACTTTTGTCTTCCACTATATTATCAAATTTGGATCATCATAATCTTTGGTAAAACCATTCCTTCATTCATTCATTCATTCATTCATTTTCCTTTGGCTTAGTCCCTTTATTCATCAGGGGCCACCACAGTGGAATGAACCACCAACACTACCAGCATTTTTGTTTTGTTTTAAATATGTAAACAATATGACATTTCAGTAATATCACACCAGCAAAAATGAAGTGGTCCTGAATATCAATTTGATTGATGCAAAAATAGAAAAGTTCAGCAAATAAAGTTTTAGTTTCAAGCAAAGAACATTCACGGTGGCGCAGTGAATGAGATTATATGAGTGTTTCTCAATGATGGGGTGCAGCTGGAAGGGCATCCGCTGTGTAAAACATATGCTGGATTAGTTGGCAGTTCATTTCGCTTTGGCTACCCCAGATTAATAAAGGGACAATGTCTCTTGGAAAAAAGAAAATGAATGAACGAACGATTGAACGAACAAACAAATGAGTGACTGAATGAATGAATGAAAGAATGAATGAATGAGTTTCAACCAAAGAACATTTGAGGACATCACGGTGGCGCAGTGAGTAGCATGATCGCCTCACAGCAAGAAGGTCACTGGTTCGAGCCTTGGCTGGGTCAGTTGGCATTTCTGTGTGGACATTGCATGTTCTCCCAGTGGTCGCATGGGTTTCCTCCGGGTGCTCCGGTTTCCCCCACAAGTCCAAAGACATGCACTAGGTGAATTGGGTAAGCTAAATTTCCATAGTGTATGTGTGTGTATGGATGTTTCTCAGTGATGGGTTGCAGCTGGAATGGCATCCGTTGCGTAAAACATATGCTGGATAAATTGGCGGTTCATTCCTCTGTGGCGAACCCTGATTAATAAAGAGACTATGCCAAAAAGAAAATGAACGAATGAACATTTGTGCATTTCAGATCAACACTGCGGTCATTCATTCCTAAATGATTTTGCTTTTGAGCAATTCACCTGTTTAGTTTTGTTTTAGATCATCTCTTTTGAATGAATCATTTGAATTGAATGAACGATTCACTGACTGACTCATTAAAACAAACACTTGCGGCCACCTACTGGCAATTTCAGTTTTAACATTTCATAAATGCATCCTTTGAGATGACTCTTGTGGTATGATGCATTTCTACTCCTCCTAGCCTCCTCTGTTCATTCGTCATGCGCAACACGAACACCAAATGACCACTGCTTCACGCTATCCTCTCCATCACCTCACACACAGGCAGATGGCGGGCACAACCAGATCTACTAAACTTCATGCCACTGTCAGCACACACCTGCTTTCTCAGACGCTTGTCATCAATTTGGCGCACCGTCTCCTGAATCGTTTGAAGGCTAATAATCCGAGCACTGCAGCACGTTGCGCAATCCGCCACGGGGCAGAAAGCTCCATTGCTCAAACCGCTGCCACACATTTGTGCTAAAACTGTCATTTATAAAGCAAAAGCCGCTCTACAGATGCACCAAACACGCTACCTTTGATTCCAGCCCTATAGAATGAGCGTAAAACGGTGTGACGTTAAAGCAAACCAAGCCGATTAGCTTCTAGCTAGCAGCGCGAGTCGCGTTCCTCCAAGCTGTGTGTTGTGAAAATGGATTTCTGGTGGAAGGAAGGAAGAGGTTTAGCCTAAAGCAGCCACTTATCCATCAGTCTATTACACATCAGATACACACTTACAGCCTGAGCTCACCTGAGGTTTGAATCACTTAGCGCTCCGAGACCCTCATTACCTTGCGAAGGGCCGCTTTTTTAAGTCTTCTCACATGGAAGAATGTGCAACTAACAAGGGAGGAAAGTGCGATAAATGTATTCATAATGGCTTCATGTCTGCTTGAATGCCTGCATGGATACAAATCTACTGATGTAGTTAAAAACTGAAGAAGAAAACAATTTCCCTTCACATATATAGAAATGCAGTCAAAAGGATTCCTGTTCATATGGATCCATGACAATTATTCATTACTAAAAAGAAACGTTTACGGTGGCACGGTGGCTCAAAGGTTAGCACTATCGCCTCACAGCAAGTAGGTCATGGGTTCAAGTCCCGGCTGGGCCAGTTGGCATTTCTGTGTGACGTTTGCATGCTCTCCCTGTGTTGACGTAGGTTTCCTCCAGGTGCTCCGGTGTCCTGACATTTTATCCTACACATCAGACTAAGCTACCAACACTTTTTTGAATTGAGTTCTAAGGTTGGGGTTAGGGATTAGGTAGGTTAGGGCGATATTACAGCTTCATATCACACTAGTTAGTTAGTGTGATATGAAGTTAAAATTTACACTGGTAGCAATATTTGATGGGTAGCATATTGCTTCATTAAAATGTGCTACCTACTTTTAGAATGGTAGGTTGGAGAATCTGACATCGTAGGACAAATAAATAGAACACCAGTTTCCCCAGTCCCCAGAACACCACTTTCCACAGTCCAAAGACATGCGGTATAGAATTAAGTAAATGAAGTTTATTTATAAACTAATTTCGAGAGGATCACGTGTTTATGATTGCTTGCAGCTGGTCCCGCATTATCCAATTCATGATCCACCAATCAGACGATTCCTAAGCCACTATAAATACTCTAAGTTACATATCACAGCCATCTTCGTTTTGAAGAATCTCCCCTCCACTCCTGCTCCTCCTCCTTTCCTAGATGGGTGGCACGGTGGCCCAGTGGTTAGCACTGTTGCCTCACAGCAAGAACGTCACTGGTTCTAGTCCTTACCAAGCCAGCTGACATTTCTGTGCAGAGTTTACATGTTCTCCCAGTGCTCACGTGGGTTTCCCCCGGGTTTTCCGGTTTCCTCCTATCGTCCAAAAACATGCAACTTAAGTTCATTGGCATAGACCATAGACATGCTCCTAGTAAGTAGTTATCTCTTCATAGCAGTCACTATCTGTTCATTAGCTACTACAGCAGGGGAGTTCTAGAGATCTACCTGAGCTCAAACTCCCCTTTCAATTCAATTGTTTATTGTCATGTGCACAGTAAGGAAACACGTTTCCCTGTACAATGAAATTCTTACTTTGCCGTCCACAGTGAAGTTATACACATAACATACACATCATACACGACGTACACATACATACACATATATACACAAAGTGACGGAAGTATAATTATGAAATGAAATTATGAAATGAAGGTAAATAATATATAATACTGATTGTGGAGTATGTAAACATGTAAACAATGTGTAGAGGTTTTAAAGTTTTTTGCTTATTGTGCAAAAATAAAGTGCCTAGTGCAATCGGCTTATGTGCAGCGACAGTATAATGGCTGTAGTAGATTTAGTGCAATTGCATTTGTTAATAGTGCAAACTGGTAAAGTGTAAAGTGTGCTACTGGGCAAAGAATGAAACTGTTTGTGTCCACTGATTATGCGTTTAAAAGTCTGATAGCTGCTGGGAAAAAAGAGTTCTTAAGTCTGGCAGTCTTGCATCTCACACTCCTGTACCTCCGCCTTGAGGGCAGGAGTGTGAATAATCCGTGTTGTGGATGTGTGGGGTCTTTCAGGATGGAGGCAGCTCTCTTGTGGACTCTGCGATGGTAGATAGTCTGCAGAGAAGGCAGTGGGGTCCCGATGATCTTCTCTGCAGTCCTCACCACTCTCTGCAGACGTTTGCGGTCCTTTATGGTTGCGTTGCCATACCACACAGTAATACAGCTGGTCAGGATGCTCTCAATCACACAGCTGTAAAAGTTGCTGAGGATCTTGGATGACAGACCAAGTTTCCTCAGCTTCCTTAAGAAGTAAAGCCGCTGTTGTGCTTTCTTGACCAGCTGGGTGGTGTTCGTTGTCCAGGTGAGGTCCTCACTGATGTGGACCCCCAAGTATTTAAAACTGCTCACTCTTTCCACTTCAAGTTCATGGATAAACAGTGGCTGATGAGTTCCCCTCTCCTTCCTCATGTCCACTATTATCTCCTTGGTCTTGTCCGTGTTGAGGGTGAGGTTGTTGTCCTCACACCATGTCACTAGACTGGCTACCTCCCTCCTATAAGCTGCCTCATCTCCCCCAGTGATACGTCCTATCACTGCAGTGTCATCCGCAAACTTAATGATGGTGTTGTTCTTGTGGGATGCGACACAGTCATGTGTGAATAAAGTGTAGAGGATGGGGCTCAAAACACATCCTTGTGGGGTGCCAATGTTGGTGAGGATGGTGCTTGAGCTTTTATTTCCAATCCTGACAGATTGCGGTCTGCCAGTGAGGAAGTCTAAGAGCCAGTCACAGAGTGTGGAGTGTAATCCCAGTTCAGACAGCTTGTGAGTGAGTTTATGAGGAATAACCGTGTTGAATGCGGAACTGTAATCAATAAAGAGCATCCTAATATAGGTGTCTTTACCTTCCAGGTGAGAGAGAGAAGTATGAAGTGCAGCAGCAATGGCATCTGAGGTGGACCTATTGGTCCGGTATGCATACTGCAGGGGGTCCAGAGTGTCTGGTATACTGCTCTGAATGAGCAGTTCGAATCGCTCATTCATTTGAATCGCCTCGCAAATGGGAGGGAGCCCCGGGCTCGAGGATCTAATGAGCTCAGGACTCTTTCCCGGGACAGCATGCCAAACAAGCTTTATAATCAATCATCAGCTAAGTGAGAACTCTTGAAACTCAATTGACCGTAGTGAATGTGTGTGAATGAGTGTGTATAGATGTTTCCCAATATTGGGTGGCGGCTGGAAGTGGCTGCGTAAAACATATGCTAGAATAGTTGTCAGTTCATTTCGCTGTGGCCTCTGAAATAGAGACTTAGCTGAAGAAAAATGAACATAATTCATTAATTTATAATTCATTTATTTCTGAACATAAAATTGAAAACAAAATTGTCAGTTGGCATGTTCTCCCCGTGTTCGTGTGGGTTTCCTCTGGGTGCTCCGGTTTCCCCAACACTCCAAAGACATGGGTGAATTGAATAAACTAAACTGGCCATAGTGTATGCGTGTGAATGAGTGTGTATAGGTGTTTCTCAGTACTTGGTTGCAGCTGGATGGGTATCCGCTGTGCAATCCAAGGGGTATCCGCTTGGATAAGTTGAGGGTTAAGTTGGTCACCCCTGATGAATAAATGGTCTACGCCAAAGGAAAATGAATGAATGAATGAATAAAAAAAAAAATTTATTTATTTATTTATTTATTTATTTATTTATTTATTTATTTATTTATTTATTTAGTTAGTTAGTTAGTTAGTTAGTTAGTTACCGAACATATTTACAAATAGAGATTATACATTTAAATTCATGCAAAATATTGAATAAAAAAAAAATTTTTGTTTTGTTTTTCTTGAATTTTTCTTTTACTCATACATGTTGGGCATGTATTTTCCAGATCGTGTGTCTAAAGAGTCGAGTAATATAACAACACACACAGAAATCTAATGTGTGAGCGAATTGCTATTATTCTTTTTAAGATTATAACCTTATGCTGGTTTAATGATGATGAAATTTTCTTTCAAATAACACCAGAGTTTGTCTGGAAGTAGACTAAGAAGATACACTGGGGTTCAAATGGCAGTGATTACATTAATTCGTATGACCGAACTAGCAGAGCATTCACAGTTTATTTGAATCAAACCAAGCATGTCAAGTGTGAACACATCTGAGGAGATCCCCAGGCTGAGAACCAGCACCATGTCACTGCTAAACCAGTCACTGACCCTTGTTTAACACCTTTTCACACACTGGGAAAAAATGAGTATATGCATGAAAATATACAATTTTAATGCAATATTAAAACATTTATGATTTTACGTTTGAATGCGTGGTTACATATGACACACATACATGCTCTTTCTAAGTGCAAAGTGTGATGATTTCAAATGCACCACTTCTTAAAGGAACAGTTCACCCAAAAGTAAACATTCTGTCACCATTTACTCACCCTTCACAAAAAAGTAACCCTGGACCACAAAACCTGTTATAAATGATTTATACATCATCTGAAAGATTGAAAAATTAATCATTTAAATTTACGTAATTTATTTTTGGCTATTCGTACGAATATACATAAGATTGTACTTGTGGTCCAGTGTCAGAAACTGGTAACCATTGACTTCCATAGAATTAGTTTTTCCTACTATGGATGTCAATAGCTTTTGTCATCAACAAAAAAAGAAGCTTATTAATGGTTAGAACCATTCGAGGGTCAGTAAATAGTAAGTAATTGTTTTGTTTTTGTCATTTGTTTGTTTTTTGGGGTGAACTATCCATTCCAGGTTTATTTAAATATATGTGCTGTAGCCTACTTTTTTTGCTTATATAAAATATGTTACTCTGGGTATGTTTGTTGCACATTTTAATGACAAATCCACTAGAGGGCATTATCAATAGTTTTACTAAAACGAAATAGATTTCTTATGCTGTTCACACCCGACGCAGCACACACAAATAAATCGACAGATGCAGATTTGAGTCATGGCCAGGGCTTCTGTCTGCCCTGTAACTCTAGTTCCTTTGCTAAATGGCTAACATAGATTTTATCGAGAGAGTAGCTGTGCTTTATGTGCTCCAAGAAGGCTGAAAAACAGTTTAGATTTGTTTAGCACCGTGTCTGAGTGCACTAGATCCTTTCAGAGGTACACTCAGCTCTGAGTTCATTAACTCCTCTAGAAACTGTACCTGGATGATGGAAGCTTTCAGCGATGCTTCTGACTGAGCCGAGCCCAGTTTGATGAACTGTTACCCAGTGTCGGCAGGAGGGTTTTCCCTCGAGACAAGAGCTCCTGATTGGTCAGATGTGCAAAATGCTCAATGTGCACCGCTTTGTTCAAGCAAAACAGGTCATTTGTGACGCCTCATTCCCACGAATCGCATCACACAATGCCTATTTGCATCATTGCATTGACTTAACATGTCTTCATTCGCGTCTGGTGTGAACGCACCATTAGTATAAGTTCTGTTGTACATTTAGATAAATGTCCTTCTTGCACACATGGCAGAGCTTATTGTACAGATCACCTAGCAAACCACTGACCAAAACCAACCACCGTACTTCATTAGACTCGAACCCGAGTGCACTGCATCACAAGTACAACACAGTACAAAATGCTACCGAGCAAACTGACCACACCAGAAAAGTTGTGAATATGGAAAAGCAAATGTGTTCGATAATAAATCTTAGACATCAAGTTGTTTTGTAGTATTCATTTGGTGTTTTGCAAAGAATTTCTTGAAAATTATGATTTATTCATTCATTCATTTTCTTGTCGGCTTAGTCCCTTTATTAATCCGGGGTCACCACAGTGGAATCAACCGCCAACTTATCCAGCATATTTTTTACGCAGCGGATGCCCTTTCAGCCGCAACCCATCCCTGGGAAACATCCACACACACACACTCACACTCATACACTACGGACAATTTAGCCTACCCAATTCACCTATACCACATGTCTTTGGACTGTGGGGGAAACCGGAGCACCCGGAGGAAACCCACGCAACCACGGGGAGAACATGCAAACTCCACACAGAAATGCCTACTGACCCAGCCGGGGCTCGAACCAGCAACCTTCTTGCTGTGAGGCGAACGTGCTACTCACTACGCCACCGTGGCGCCAAAATTATGATTTATTTGTCGATAAAATGTCCCTGTAAATATCATTAGAGTGAAAATGATCAAAATGTTGTTGCCATTATGCTGCCCCATAGTGTTTATTTGAACAAGAAATGGCAGTCCGGCGTATGTTAAATTACATTTTTAGCTATTTCACATATGGAGGCTAAATCACATATTTCCAATGAGCCTGTCCCTTTAAGCACGTCACTTCATCCTACATCGAGGAAAGCTTAACGCCAAACTAAAAGTGCATGTGAACTGCAGCTCTTAGTGGTGCCGCGATGGAGCAAGAACATGCAATTACTCTGAGCTGCGCAGACTCACTTTGGTAATTGTACAACGGATTAGTCTTCATCTGAGTCACAGGTCAATAAATAACCGGAGGGAGTGTTAATCCCCATTTGAAACAATGCGATTCTGGTGCAGCTTTTGAAGCTCTGCTAATGCATTGCCCCGGCATGCCCTCAACCACTATTAGATGCTTTGTAAGTCAAATATCCATCCTTTTCCAGTTTTTTTTTATCTTCCAAGGCCATTATGTTGTTGCTCCTCACGGCAAGTGTTTTCTAATGGTGCTCACGTGTCTAATGAAGTGTGTGATAATAGTCGATATGCTTTTTATAAATGACAATCTGAAGGGCTGCATTGCTACAAAGATGAGTCAATTATTTTTTTTTTTTTAACAAGGAGCGCTGCTTGATACATGGTTTGTCCACTTTTCTCATTCATTTTCTCAGTTTGCCGTTTTCTCATTGATCGGTGTGTGGTTGTTGATACGCTCCATTGAGATAATGGCTGACCGCTCTATGGGGAATCTGATGCTTTTGCTTGACTGTAGGTTGTAATGAAAACCAAGCAATGCCTGGTAAATAAGGGTTTCACGATCCTCCAAATCCTCGGTTCGATTCTAAAGTCACGGTTCGATTTGGTTCTCGATTAAAAAAAAAAAAAATTGAAAGCACAAGCTATGCCATTTTAAGACTTTTATGCAATATAATAATATCTAACCTTTGTTCGCAATGCACCACACACTACATTGTCAAATTTAAAATGTTTATTAACCATATAATGTAACAATAACTTATATATTCAGTCAATTGAAAACTTATACAAAATAACCTGCCATCTAATTTCTCTTTTGTAACTGCAGTTTTCTTCACAGATGATAACATTCAAGTTCACAAAAAAAAAAACAGTTTCAAGTTCTTGTTAAAGAGAAATATGAAAAAAGAACTGCTAAAAATATTGCAAAAATACTGTACTGAGCTTCATATATGGGGCGAGTTTGAAGAACTGGATTTTGAATTTCCCAATCATCATTAATGTAATGCGCTGTGACAGTCATGAAGCTCTGTGTTGCTCTAGAGGTCCAGCAATCTGTAGTCAAGGCTACCAAATGTGCATTACTAAGACCTTTAATAACTTTCTCCTTCACATTATTGTACATGGGTATCACCGTACTGTAGCTGTAAGCTGCGTTCTTTTCGGGATTTCGTAGCGCGGTTCTAGCATACTAATTAAATGCCTAAAACCGGAGTTTTCTACCACTTTCAACCTTATTACCACGAATAAGGTTGCATGTCCGCGGCTATAAAATCTCCTACCGCGCTTGTTATTGCCTTTGCACGTGTTGAGTTGCTTGGAAGTTTTATTCCAAATGAAGACGGGAGAGTAGTTTGTGTTACAATTGTCGGTTTAACAGATAAATCTGTTTTTGTGGTGCTTGCGGAGATGCCCTGCCATGTTAGTTGTGCCGCCGGTGAAATAATGTGGTATACGTACATAGCAAAGCTTGCAAACTGTGTTTTTTTTTTTTTTTGTCGACAGCGCGAATGTTGTCTACATAACTCACTGGAAATCCAAAATACTTCCACAACGGCGACTTCAGTGAAAGAGGAGGGGGTTCAAGTTCTGTTAACGGGTCTCCTGCGTCTGCCGTTGCCATGCTGTCTTTTGGCTGTTTGTTGTAGCTGTTAGGTTGACTCGCAGCATTTTAACAAGCGTGGTTTTTTTCAGCTTGGCAAGCCAAGCTGACGTGACATGGGGGCGTGGCAGCATCGACGATTCCATTTTTGAATTCGATAATCGAGATTGAGCATAAATTTCAATCGAAATCGTGACACCCATACTGGTAAATATATTTTCGCGTGGCATTCATGCTAACAGTGGGGCCTATAACCGTATGCATATAATTATGCATAATTTAACTGTAGAAAACTGTGGAAACTGCCATTCCTAACAACATCTAAGGGGTTAAGATGTAAGAATTGCTTTGGTGCATTAAAAAATTCATAATTATATACAGTTCAACAAAGGAAAAAAAGTTTGCAAAGAATTCTTAAGCTGCATCCCAAATGGCACACTATACACTAGGGGTGCTTAACCCTGCTCCTGGAGATCGATCTTCCTGCTGAGTTCAGCTCCTACCCTGATCAAACACACCTGAACCAATTGACTCTTTGCACGATCACTTCCGCAGTTGCGCAAAACCCGCAGGAAATATCTGCACCGGAAGCCGTTTTCCCCATTGGCGATATCTGTACGACGATGGCGCAGGAGACGATGGTATTTTACACTAGCTGTTTACAGGAACTTCCCCGGATTACCGTGAACTATGTGGCTCGAATCGTGAGACAGACAGCTGTCACACCAACTAGCAAAAAGGAGAAACTCTTTAAATTATGATTTATAATTATTGGCTGCAAACATTGCCTTCTTTGCCATGCCCCGACGCGCCTTAAACTAGCCACGGAGTAGCCGTTCCACTGGAATAGGATGGGTACTGCCCCCTTCATCAACCTCCGACGAGCTGTAGGTTTTGCTGGCTCAATCAGATCATTACTAATAAAGTGACGACTGCAGACCTTTTTGTGTGAGATGTGATGTTAAAATTCTCACGTTGAATGTTATGAATCCACCTTTTCACATGTTTCTTGGTCTGCTGGAAAAGTGTGGAGGCTCAGTAAGGAGTTAAATCTTGAGGAGGTCTGACATAATGAGACAAAGCAATGTTCTGCAGAACTACTGTCCTCCCGCTGTTGATATTTCAACTTTCTAAAAGCCATTTGAATAATGCCAACGTATATATGTTTTTATAATACAAAATGAATACCTAAATAATAAAATCAATGTCAAACAGCCTTATCAAAAGGGTTTTGCCGCTAGTGCTCTCGGTGTAGAATGGGATATGCGGAAGTAAACACACTGACTAATATCCTACCGGAAATACGTCAGCAGAGTTCGTGCATAGAGTCAATTAATTAGGACCTGAGCAGCACTAGATAATTACAGGCAGGTGTGTTTGATATGGGTTGCAACTGAAATCTGCAGGACGGTCGATCTCCAGTGGGTAGCATGATCGCCTCACAGCAAGAAGGTCGCTGGTTTGAGCCTTAGCTGGGTCAGTTGGCATTTCTGTGTGGAGTTTCCATGTTTTCCCTGTGTTGGCGTGGGTTTCCTGTGAGTGCTCCAGTTTTCCCATAGACGTGGTTTAGGTAAATTGGGTAAGCTAAATTGTCCATAAATGAGTGTGTGTGGATGTTTCCCAGTGATGGGTTGCAGCTGGAAAGGCATCCACTGCGTAAAACATCGATAAGTTGGCAGTTCATTCCACTGTGGCGACTCCAGATTAATAAAGGGACTAAGCCGAAAAGAAAGTGAATGAATGAATGAATGAATGAATGAATAACCACTTTAATTGTTTGAAATAAATTCTGTAGTACCTCTGACACAGTAACAGTATGTTGAGTGTTTTCGTTGCATATGGTAAAAAAATACTGATTTTTGCAGTATTATTACAACTGCACAGTAATATGATGAAGTAAATGTATCTCCCGTCAAAACAAACTGAAACTATAGACTCCAAACTTGCAACATTACCACTCCAGCTTCTGTGAAAATGAAATGAAATCAATCCAACATCCTTTATGATTCACTCAGCATCATGACACCTTCATGACCCTTTTTATCTTCCAGGTGGAGTTCAGTGCCCCAACAGCAGTGCCTTGCAGGAGGTGCGCAGCTGCAATGATCACCCCTGCACTGTGTACCACTGGCAGACAGGGCCTTGGGGTCAGTGCATTGAGGACACCTCCGTCCCGTCCGCCAACAGCTCTATCAGCCGCGCAGCACCAGGAGCCACAGTTAATGACGCCTTCTGCTCGGTTGGCATGCAGACACGGAAAGTCATCTGTGTCCGGGTCAATGTGGGCCAGGTGCCGCCTAAAAAGTAAGTGTTTACAATACATCACATACATTTCAGCACTTTAGTTAGGCCCAAACCCAATGCTATTTTTGTACCCCTTCCCATTCCCCTTGGCCCTTGAAACAGAGTGTGAAGGGGCTTCAAAATTGAATCCTAAGAAATGGGACAGCACTACAACACCTGCATGCGTCATCATATGTCATCGCGATCGCTTGCTTCATATGAGATCGACGATCATGACTGCTGTAGTTATTCCAGTTGCTTTACTGTATATGATGTTATCACAACGATATAATGTGGCACGAAGATCGTAACTGTACTGTGTATTTACACCCTGGCCATATTCATCTATGTAAACACACGAAAACAACATTAACATTATACCAGACACTGTAAAAAGCTCATTCTCAGCCACTAGACTTTTCTGACAGGGTATTCAAGTGTCATCGAGTGACGGAATGTTGCGGGACTGCTATGCAGGAGTTATTATTATGAATTAGAGATGGGGGAAATTTAGCGTTTTTTATTACATTATTTACACAAACGCGGTTATGAATGTATTAAAACATAAAATTGAGCTGGTGTGAAGCTGGTGTATTCTGGGAACTTTCTTACCTCTTGGTTCTGAGTGTGGTCCTGATAAATCTCCATTCAAAGGACTGTCTAGGCTAAGGGGTAGAATTGGGATTGGGCCTTAGTGGTGTACCTCAACAACATGCACTGTAAAAAAATATCTGTTAATCAACACTTTCCTTATTTTGTGATTCACAAATGTTTTCCATTTATTCATGATTGTGAATTGCATTATGGGATGTTGATCTCTGCTCAGTCGACTTTTGATGTTGAAAATTCAACTCTACAGTTTAACAAAGTGACTTATTGACATTTTAGTAGTTTGAATTGATATAATGTATAAGAAATAATATAGAGAGAAATAAGTCTGTAAAATAACAGAAACTGTACTCGCAGTTTATAACAAGGTTTTTGTACTGTAATACAAAACACCAACGCAGAAAGTTTATCACTTTAAACTCTTAAAAGTGTTAATAAAAGTCACTTTTCTAAATTTTTAAAGGTTAAAAGATTTTGGAAGAAAGATCAAGGTCCCATAATACAGTTCAAAAGCATAAATAAATAAACTACATAAATTAATAAACAGGGAAAAATAAAAACACAAATCAAAAAAATATGGAAAACTGCTAATTTACTGATGTGTTTTACTATAAATATAATTAATAAGAATATTTTTAGATACATTTCTCCCCCCATCACACATCTGTATGTTAAAATGAACATCAATGATCTAATTATTTACATATAGTTTGTCATCGTTATGGTACGATATACAATCTTGGAAATTACATTTTTATTTATATCTTAATTTTCATAAAGACCACTGTAAAACCCAACATAGTTCTATACTATTTTCTATCTCTTCTTCAATCTTGTGAAAAACACACAAACAATAACACTTAATTTCCATTGACCTTATTCTTCAATGCGGAAGTGCGCTCGTTTTCACGATTGTTTTATAACTTCTGATTCAGTTGCCTATGGGAGAAATGACTAGGAATAATAAACAGCAGAGAATGGTCAAACTACTCGCTCTACAAACAAATGTGTTCATGGCTATACAGACAAAGCAGAATAATATATCAGTTTGCAACATCAAGCAGCATAATAAATATATCTATAAACCCATAAAGAAACTAAAAGTTCAGCTTAAAGGGATAGTTCACCCAAAATTGAAAACTGTGCTATCATTTTACTCACCCTTGTTCCAAATGCTCACATACTTGTTCTAAACCTGTTTAAGTTTTTCTTTTATTCTGTTTAACTCAAAAGAAGATATTTTGAATAATGCTGGAAACCGGTAGCCATTTACTTAATGGTATTTGTTTTTCCTAGTATAGATATCAGTGGTTACAGGTTTCCAACATTCTTCAAAATGTCTTCTTTTGTGTTCTACAGAATAACAACAACAACAAAAAAAACTCAAATTTGTAAGGAACAAGTAAAGGGTGAATACATTTTGACAGCAACTTAATTTTTGAGTGACCTTTCCCTTTAATTCTATTAAATTTTGATAGAATCGATCCATTATTTGATTGATTTAAAAGCAAATGTGTGTTATGTTGAGTTTAGATTGTATACGGAGCTGCTTAAATTGTGCTGAACAGTTTGATAGAGCGCAACAGTCCCTGAAGGAAAATTGATATTCATTTTCTCCATAGGGAAATTGATTTTTAACAGTAACTGATAAATCTTTAAAGACAGGCCTGCTGTGAGCTCTGAGGTTGTTAATTGATTGAATATGGTTTTATTAAATCTGTTTGTTCTGATCGTTTCAGTTTATTTTTAAAGCAGTTTTGTTCAGGTGTTTAATTATGCAGGAGAACTACATTACCCATGTTTGTAAGATGTTTGTGTCTGCACATTTCCATAAAACACAGCAGATGACAAAATTGGATTATGATCTTAAAATACTTTGGATATTTTTGTATTTTATTTTATTTATTTTATTTTAATATTTTATTTTATTAATTTTGTTACTCATTTATTTATTAATTTTAATATTTTATTTATTTATGTATTTATTTATTTATTTTATCTATTTTAATATTTTATTTTCATTTATTTAATTTTTTATTTATTTTATTTATTTATTTTAATTATTTATTTTAATATTTTTTTTTTACTAATTTATTTATTTTAATATTTTATTATTTATTTATTTATTTATCTATTTTAATATTTTATTTATTTTATTTATTTTATTTATTTTATTTATTTTATTTATTTTAATATTTTATTTTTTATTTTACTCATTTATTTTAATATTTTATTTATTTATTTTATTTATCTATTTAATATTTTATTTTCATTTATTTTTTTTATTTTATTTTTTTATTTATTTTTAATTATTTATTTTAATATTTTATTTTGTACATTTTTTACTCATTTATTTATTTTAATACTTTATTTATTTACTTATTTTATTTATCTATTTTAATATTTTATTTTCATTTATTTTATTTTTTATTTATTTTATGTATTTTATTTATGTTATTTATTTTATTTTTTTATTTTATTAATTAAATAAATATTTGTTTAATATTTTTTCATCTTAAAAAAATGATACATCTTAACCTAATTGGTTGTAATTTTTCCTAAAAATTAAGCAAGGTTTTAAGTTATAATTAGATGCTCATGCATATTATACTAATTGCTTTTGTTCAATATCTTGTCTCAACAAATGTTAAAAATAAAAAAAAATATTTATCATTTATTTAATGATTGATTTATGTCATTGTTTGGACTTGATATAGAAGTCTATCATGCTTTGTGTTGCTAAAGCTCCATGGCAAAGTCTTCAGCTTGATCTTTATTGACAGAGAGAGTTCTTAAGTTGATGAGCTCTCAGCTGGTAGTTTTAAGTATCTGGATCTGGTCTTTCCCTCAAGGCGTCTACTGGGAAAATAAATGATCTGTTTATTTATTCAGTTTAATAGCAGCATTATTCTGTCAGTGGCTGTGGAAACAGGGTGTGGAGCTCAGGGACCTCATGCTGGCAATGGAAATGAGTCCTGCTTTCTTCCTAGGGTTATTCATGTGCTGGGCTTTACCACTGATCTGCACATTCAGACACACACATGTGAGCCGCATGCTGATCCATACGGGATCTTATGTGGAGGGAGTGAGAGTGGTGAAAGGGTGCAGGGATGTAGAAAGGAGAGAGGGGTGGTGTATATAACGCATTCAATGTAATTATATTATGAGGTTGATCACGTTATGTGCATTCTGCTATTTTATATGCTGTATTCGTATGTATGCCTTATGCTGCTTTAGTTATTTGGTCTAAAATACAGTAAGAACAGTAATATTTTTAATAACAATTATTATTATTATTATTGTTGTTGTTATTATTATTATTATTATTATTAATCAAACAAAAAAGCAAAGATACAAGACTGTGTACTTTTTTTTGTTGAGGAAAAGAACAGCAGTCCCATGAAGCATTGTGAATGCCACATTTAAATAAAAAAATGTTAGAAACTAATAAAAGAAATGTAAAACTATTAATTTAAAGCCATTTGTCATATTTACAGGCAAATGCAAAATACAATAAAATAAATAAACAAACAAATAAGCAAATAAATGAATAAACAAACAAATAAATAAATGATAGATTAAAAGAATGGATGGATGGATGGATGGATGGATGGATGGATGGATGGATGGATGGATGGATGGATGGATGGATGGATGGATGGATGGATGGATAAAAATAGCTCCCTATGGATGGATAGATAGATGAACGGATGAATAAATCGCTCACCATAGATAGATAGATAGATAGATAGATAGATAGATAGATAGATAGATA
>CAIGQQ010000001.1:7597126-7608463 GCA_903798035.1 Danio albolineatus | reverse complement strand
ATACATACATTTTAGTTTTTGTAATTTTAGCAATTACTTTTTTGATTTTTATTATGTATTACGTTATTACATTTCTAATTCTCTTTAATTTTAGTTTACTCTTATTTTTTCATTCATATTGATGTTGTTGTTGTTCTTGTTGCTGTCGTTATTATAATTTTTTTATTATTACTAACGTTGATCAATTTAAATAAATAGAAACAAATTTCAATTATTAACAATCATTTTATTTTATTTATTTTTTGTTAACTGTAAAAACACATTCCAAATATGGAACCTTAAGCAGCGCAAGTAGTTTTTCACATGATAAAGTGAAAGGTGTTCATTTAAAATGATTGGCCACATTCAGGCTGAAACTATTATTTTAATCTTAATGGTATTTCTCTTCCAGACTGGAGCACATGTCAACTGAGTGAGCGAGCCGTGTGCGGGGTCGGATTCAAGACGCGAATGCTAGACTGTGTTCGCAGCGACGGCAAATCTGTGGACCTCAAGTTTTGTGAAGAGGTACTTTTTTAAGCTCACGAAACATGATGCTGCTTCTGTTCACCTGAATTGACCTGACAAAAAAATTAATTAATCTCTTATTGTTTGTTTCTAATTGTTTTTTAAAGCTCGGTCTGGAGAAGAAATGGCAGATGAATGCGTCCTGTGTGGTCGAGTGTCCTGTGAACTGCCAGCTGTCTGATTGGTATTCTTGGTCTGAATGCTCTCACACCTGTGGTCTTGCAGGTAGGCGCTCACTCCCCCTTTCAAAACTGCGAGAACATGCTAAAAATTCACACTTTCTGGGATATTAAATTAGCATGGCCTGGTTAATTCACTCTCTCAGCAGTCTGACAGTCTGTTTGAGACAATATCAACAGCCCCTGGAGTCTCTTTTTAGGGTGTTGCAGTCCAAAACATTAGTCTGAGTGTTAGCTAACGTTATATAGCAGGTTTTGGGGAATTACACGGAGCGATCTGTTGTCTCAGAATTACCAAAAGCGTTTGCTGAAACCACTGAAATTTATGGTGTGCGAACAATTGTAAAGCGGATAATGATGTCCTTGAGTGTAATTCCATCTGCTCTGACGATTGATTGGGGGCTTCATTATGTTTGTGTGTTTGGGGCTTCAGAGACTTCACTGCACAAGGTCTTTGAGGGCCAATGGACAGCAAACCCTGGCGCTACATGAAACCTGTGCTGGATTAGTTTGTTGTGGCATGTTTAATCTGTCCCCCGACGGGAGGATTCCCATATAGATAGAGAAGAAAGAAAGAAAGAAAGAAAGAAAGAAAGAAAGAAAGAAAGAAAGAGAGTGGTTCTCATGGATGCAGCACACAGATATGAGGGCGAATGACTACATTTATACTGAAATACATTTTGGAAGAAAAAAATATTATTAATTATTAATTAATTATTAATAAAAATAATTCATTTTTCAATTAAAAAATAGTTTTTAGTTTTGTTTTTAGTAATGCATTTTTATTTGTTTGTATAATTACCTGAGTTATTTGGAGTATTATTTACAGTATGTACTGTTATTGTATTTATATTTGAAGTATGCATTTTAGCTTAAACTTTATTAATATATGATTGAAAACAAAATTATTAGTCCTCCTGTAGTTTTTAATATATTCATTTATACATGCATGTTCAGCAGAGTGTGAATATTTTCCGCAGTATTTCCTATTATATTTGTGATTGTCCTATATTTGGTTTGAAAAAAAGTTAAAAACTGCTAAGTTTAATAATATTTTCCCCCTTTAGAATCTTTTTTTTTTGTGAATACAAGTATCTTGCAGAATATCTAGTGATATATTATGTTATATTATATTATTATAATAGAAAATGTTATAATAGTGTTGCTATCATGGCGAACACAAAATAAATTAGTTGTTGGAAATTAAATATTGAAAGTTTTCTGTTTATTTTTCTGTTTTATTTTTATTTTACCTTATTTTTTTGGCAGCAATTCTATCAATTATGTATATATGAAGATTTCATATGATTGAAAAACATATGAAACATATTAACAAAGTTGACTAAAGTCACAAAACAACATACTGTAAAAATGGTATATTTGTCACGATCATCAGCGATCTAAACACCATAGATCGCTGGAAAACACTTAACGCGTTGTAATGTCACAATACAGTAAACAAGACTCAGCAACTTCTGTGTGTTAGTGTGCTGCATTTATAGTCCATGAATCAGTCAGTGAGCAGCTTCAGCTGTGAGTGTCTAATCAACGGCAACCAGGAGCAGGTGTGTGTGTGTGTTGCATGACTAAATATGTAGTCCATTTTCCGGCAGATTTGTAGTTCATGTAAATGTAAGTGTTTTCCAGCGATATATGGTGTTTAGATCATTGGTGATCGTGACAATATTTACATGCATGTGAATAATTTTTAGCAAATGTGTATTTTTATATGTTAATACAATTACAAATATGACATACTAGTAATATGACGAAAAAAAAGCAACACAGGCTCATTGTAAAACGTACCCTTGTAGACATGTCTGGAGAGAAATTATGTAGCCAGAGCTATGTATGGCTGCATTGCATCTTTCAAACGAACGGGGCGGTATGACGCTGCCGACGGCTTCTGTTTCTTCAGCGCTGATCGCTTGCATCCATGTGGATAGCTTTTCCGCTGTTATCACTTGAGACGCATTGAATTGAAAACAATTTAAAAATGTGGTAAGATCTGAAAACATGGTAAATATTAGGGGGTCAAGGGGGCTTTTCTTTCTCTGGATTTCTTTTGAAAACACTGTCGGTTATATTTGGGGAAGAGGGTGGATGGGAGTTATCTGACGGTCAGTCAGTCAGTCGGCAGCAGCCTCTGGTGGATTTACGCGGGAACAGCAGGCACCAATGGCACCCGCTAGAGAAATGTGAGGTCTGAAAAAGTGTACACAGTGGCCTTTGGCGCATTCGCGAAAACAGTAGGTATCAATACTGAGCCTGGTGTAAAAAAAAAAAAACAAGCTCAGTTAAAGCTTGCATCAGCTGACAGTCAGCTGTTCATAACTATTACCAATTCAGTTCTGACATCTGTCAGAGCGGTCTATTTAAATCACACATCCGCCCTCTCTTCAGCTTTTGGCTGTTTAACAATGCTACACTTCTTCCGCCATCCCCAACTCCTCCTAGCTCATTCTAATATTAGCCAAGTATATCATAATCAGCCTCATGTCTTTAGCATTTACATTAATAATCACATGAAATTCTTTATGATTTTTTTGGATTATGTTCTTTTACCCTGAATGTTTTAGGGAAGATACATTACATTATTACCCTGAGCTAACCTTCGTTTCAATGTGAAGTAATTCATTTTAATTCAGAAATCAGCACAGAACTGGGATATTCCAGTATTCATGTAAAGTTATTAACTCATTGATTCAATATTTTTTTGAGGCATGCATAGTACTGGGCTTTAATGGTATTTTTTTGGCCTAATTAGCATTAATAAACATCATTAAATCAGACATGAATTGATTTATTTTTGTCAGTAAGAACAAATTAGCTTGTCTAATGCAGCACACAATAGTGTAAAGCAGTCTGAAACCCAGTTTATAGTGGAGCCATAAGCTAAACAGCTTACACTGGTTCTCTCTGTGTTGCATTTTTACACTAAACCTGGAGCTTCGACCACCAATAGAGACATGAAGAGATGAAAAGGAAAAGAGAGAGAGAAAGAACTGAAAAAACGAGCGATCCCTACAGCTAGAAACTCTCACGAATGCACACAAGCGCTTGTGTATGTATGGTTTTCCCAGCTGAACCCAGCATATAAAAAGAGGATGCATGGAGCTGGGAGATGATTTGGTTTGTGGCTTCAGAAAGGCTAGTCCACAGGGAAGCTCCATCACGCCAGGCTGTGGCCAAGATGAATTGCATCTGGTACAGCTAGCTTGAGGGCAGTGTGTCAGTCGGGACTGGGCTATGATCATGCTTAACATTATGAAGTGCCCAGCTGTACCCTTCAAGGTTGTGTACATCCAGTATTTTCGAGATAAAACTGACTGCAAAGAAGTTAGTATTGGACAGTCTTTTCCAAGTACAGCTAGACTGAATGACCTTTTGAAAATACTTTTATAGGATATTTTTGTGCTAAAGCCTGTATCGTATCCACAAATCACTTGACATCCAGTCTAAACACACTAAATGTGCTCAAAAAGCTTTGAGTGTTTTAACTTCACTGTAAAAAATGTCTGAAGGTTTACATTTTTGAATCAAATCTTAATTAAATTGAATTTACCTCACATTAAATTGACTTAAAACAGCATGTAAGACTCCAAAAATAGTTAAATTCTAAAGTTAAGAAAGTTAAAGGTCACACTTTATATTAAGTGTCCTTTACTACTATGTACTTGCATCAAAAAATAAATACAATGTACTTACCGTGTTCATAATGTATTTGAGAACACTTGTGGTGTTCTTGAGTTTGGATAAGGGTAGGGTTAAGGACAAGTTTGGTGGTATGGGTAGGTTTAAGGTTGGGTTAAGGTGTAAGGTAGGGATCACCAAATTTGTTCCTGGAGGTCCGGTGTCCTGCAGATTTTAGCTCCAACCCTAGTCAAACACACCTGAACAAGCTAATCAGGCTCTCACTAGGTATACTTGAAACGTCCAGGCAGGTGTTTTGAGACAAGTTGGAGCTAAACCCTGCAGGACACCGGACCTCCAGAACCGAGATTGGTGATCCCTGGTGTAAGGGATGGTCAGCAGTGTACTTACAAATGTAATTACAGAAATTACTTAGTGATGTAATTACATACAGGTATTTAATCAAGCATAAGTACAATGTTAAAACGTGTTTGCACAAGTAAATTGTAACTATGTATTAATTTTGGTGTAAGTATATATTAGTTAAGGCCACTTAATATAAAGTGGGACAAAGTTAAATTAAAATAAATGGTGTCTTGTCTTGACTTTATGAATATATAATCTTTTACAGCTTTTTTGCCACCTTTTTCCTTTAGAAACATATACTTTTTTTTTAGCTAGGATGCATTCAGTTGATCAAAAGGTCATTAACTTGATCAAAAAATGCATTAGCGACCACATTTTTTTATGCAGCAAGAACTCACAAGTCTGTCTTTAAAGCCAAAGCAAACTATAAACATAAGCATGCATCTAAAATTACAGCAGAGAGAAAATAATATGCATATGTTTGCATACAGTATGTTTTGCTATTAAACACTCCGGTGAACTCACATTACATACTTACAATGCACTTTTGAGAATAGATTACAGGAAAGCTAACAGCTTTACAGTATAGTCATAAAAAACTATAATATTTCTACTTTTCAGTGTTGTTTTAACTCACATTTAACCTTAACAACCTGATTGGATAAAAATGTCACGCCTGCATGTCACTCGATTGCTGTAAACCAATGGTATTTTGCAGGCATTTATCTGCTGAAATGAATTTTGTAATGAATGTTTTGATGAATTCTTGAAACAGACTTAATTTTGTTCTGATTTGTTTCTAAATGACCTCCCACCATTTAGTTCTTTTCAGTAGGTTAAGTGAAGGGTTAGATTAGGTTAGTTTTAGTGTTGGGGTTAGGGTTGTGTTAGGATACGGGTTATGGTAGGGTTAGGTTTAAAGTACTGAAAATCAGGACCTTACATCCAACATAGGCTCATTCTGAAAACGTCCCCCTATATACATTTCTGGAGATTGCAAATTATGTAGCCGTAAGTACGTATGGCTGCATTTCGTCTTTAAAACGAATGCTACGAGGCCGTATGGTCAATTGGTGCTTTTGAAAACACTATTGGTTGGGTTTAGGGAAGGATGAGGGTGGGTCAGTTAATCAGTCAACAGTGGCCTCTGGTGGGTTTACGCGAGAACAGCAGGCGCGAATTGCACTAGCGAGAGAAATTTGAGATCTGATAAAGCGTATTCAGCAGCGTCTGGTTGAGTCACGAAAACAAAAACTGCAAAAATAAAATACGTAGCTCCTGGGACGTATTTGGCGTTCTTGAGAAATGTATATAGTGGTACGTTTTCAGAATGAGCCTGGGTTGCTTTTGGTTGGTTTTACCACATGAAAACAGGTTAAAGCTGCTTCTTGCTTTAAAGACAATCAAATAAACAGCTTAAACCTGCAGTCATCTAACCAGCATTTGTTTCCAGTGAATGTTTCTTTTAAGAAAGAAACTACATCAGTACCTCTGAGTGCGTACAAGGATCATCTAGTAATTTTAATAATTGACTTTTTGATGTTGCACTATGTTTTGGTTATTTAGATATTTGTGTTCCCACCTACCATGCAAAATAATGGCTCTTGAGAGAGTAGGGTGTGGAGTTTGATTGCCAGCGTCCCCTGAGCGCCACTTTTAAGCAGCAGGATCCATTCAGCCTGAGAGAGTCTACAGTCTCGTTTCTCTCCATCTCAGCTCTAGGCCCTTCAGAATCGATTTAAGGAAATCAGGAGGGGGAGAGATGAATATTCAGAGTGGTTTCAGGGCCTGGAATTAGGCTCGAAAAATGCCTACCAGATTAAGTTATTCACAGAGGGGAAGAGCATTACTACACAAAAATAGAGACTTTCAGGTCACATTTCGTTTCTTGCTTTCCTTTGGAGAGGGATTGAGTTACCTGAGATGAGTGTGTGTAACATGAGATGATTCACTTACAGTAAAAGCCTTTATTTCATTTGTGGATGTATACTTTGCTTGAGGTTACTGCAAAAGATGAACATTATCGTCATTGAGCTTCAGGTTAACTAGGGTGTTAAGAAAGCTGACTTCTGTACCATAAGTTCTTTTTCATGTCAAAAACACACACGTTTACATAATGTTGATTATGTCTGTGTACTGTATGTAAAAATTAAGAGTAAGAAGTTGCGTGTGTATCAGTATATCAGATCTGTGAAGCTGCATATCATAGACATGAAGACAAAACACAGCCAACTCAACCTGGCTTTGCCCCTTGGATGTGAATAATTTGTATTTACGATATTGCTATGTTTCTGGAAGAAAACTTAACATTGCAGAACAATCAAGGCATTTAAGGGAGGAACTAAATGAAGTTGAAAATGTGTACAGCGTAATAGGACCCATTTAACAATTTGACAATAAAACATATGTCCTCAATCTGTCTTGTAGGGAAGCTGTGGAGGAGGAGGACTGTAATCCAGGCATCTCAGGGAGATGGACGGCCGTGTTCCTCTCAGTTGGAGCAGTGGAAACCCTGTCCTGTCAAACCCTGCTTCAGCTGGAGGTACAGTCTCTGGTCCCCATGCAAATCTGAGGTAAGTTTTTGTTGTTGTTGTTGTTGTTGTTGTTGTTGTTGTTGTTGTTGTTGTTTGTTTGTTTTTTTATTATACCTGGAAAACCTCTTGAGATTTGAAACCTCTGTTTCAAGAATGTGCTGGATAACTTCCAATCTAAAATAGCTTTTGTAAATTTAATCTCATGCTGTGGTACATGCTATTGTTGTCCCATATTCGGTGAAGACACCAATTTTTTTCTGGCTTTTTCATGCAAGGCACATAAATTATAATGTTTTAAGCAGCAATAAATTACATTAAAAAACTGTCCCTTGAAATTAATACTGTCATAGAATGGCTGTTTTTACTGTGTTTTTGATCAAATAAAATGAAATCTTACCCATCCCCAAATTTCAACTTCCTCCAGACAATTGGAAATTAGCACATTTCTGTTATGTCCTTTTCAGCTAATATGAAGTACAACACTTGTTTGTTGTTGTTTTCTTTTCTTTCTTTCTTTTTTTTTTTTTTTTTACAAAAATAACATAGAGAATAGAGAATAAATTCTTGTTTTAACTCACTTTTTTTAAATGCAAAAAATCGAGAAGCATTTTCTAGACAAGCTAAAAAAATGTGTATTTCCAGTGTATGTGAAAAATAAGTGGGTTTTTCCATTAAACACGCTAAATAATCTGCCAATAGGGTAAGGAAATCAATGTAGTTTTTGCTTACCTCATTGGCAGATTATTTTACTTGTTTTCAAGAAAAACTCGCTAATTTTTTACATATTTCTAAAAACAAGACTATATTTTTTGCATGTCTGGAAAAAGCTTCTTGGCTTAAGAATCTTTAGATAGTTGGACTAGAAACAAAACAAAAACTCTAAGTAAGAAAAGCATTTTTTTTGCAGTGTCATGGTCACCAGCGATTCAGCCCGTACAGATTGCTGATATGTACACTGATCACTACAAATCTGCCACGTTATTTACTACAAAACCCAGTCATGCACCACACACACACACAGATGTTCCTAATTCTGACTGATCGCACACACACGGAGGATTGTCAAAGACTGATAACACTGACTATTTAAGCAACACAGACACACACTCTAGTGAGTCTTCTGTAACAGGGTTCTGTAACAAATGCAGGTTTATTAGTGAGGTCAGGTAAGCAATGGTCAACACAGGGACAAACAGATGTATACAGGCAATCCAGAATTGCATGTTCTCCCCGTGTTCATGTGGGTTTCCTCCGGGTGCTCCGGTTTCCCCCACAAGTCCAAAGACATGTGGTTTAGGTGAATTGGGTAAGCTAAATTGTCCATAGTGTATGTGTGTGAATGAGAATGTATGGATGTTTCCCAGAGATGGGTTGCAGCTGGAAGGGCACCCGCTGCGTAAAACAAATGCTGGATAAGTTGGCGGTTCATTCCGCTGTGGCGACCCCGGATTAATAAAGGGACTAAGCCGAAAAAGAAAATGAATTGAATGAATGAAAAGTATGCAAGTTACTTATAACATGTAAAAGCAAGCATCTAATTAATTATTCAAGGCAACATGAACATTAAAATAACTGATGAAACGTTACTTGAAAACACACTTCCCTACATTTTATCTTCATCAGTGTTTAGGTATATTTAGAAATCTCCCCAGTCCTCTCCAGCTTTGGCCTTTCCTCAGCGTTTGTGTCGCCGTCTTCCTCCTGTCATCAGTCTGCCTTTCAGGACCCAGCAGGAGGTTTAATTAAAGACAACACACAGAAGACACAGGCTTTCTCTCGGCTCCTCATACCTCCGTCACAGTGCAGACTGTAGAGGATATTGACTCTGGCCTTTGTTCTTCTTCTGTCTGTCTTAAAGCATCTCCTGACAGGCCTCAGCACTCTATAGCAGCACTGCTTCACTTGTGCCTCATGTTTGGAGAGAGTTTCAAGCAGTTATGAAAAAATAATGCCGGTAGCTGACAGTGCCAAACACAAGGGCTGAGAAACAATGCTGGGAATTCTCCTCACCTTATGAGAGGTTTTTCTGTTTTCAGGTCTAGACCTCCAAAGCAGCTGTTTTTTTTTCTGTGTTTTTGCCTCAGTCTCCTTTAGGACTACAAAAAAGTTGTTTTTCAGACCAGCTGATGTCCGGTTGTAATCGATAAGGCGAGACACTGCAGGCCAAGACACTGTTTTTTATGCATCTGTTCAATGTAATGTAAAGAAAACCAAAATACATGTTTAGAGATTTCTTGCACATTATCAGCATGTTTGTGTGTGTGCCTTGTTTTCCCTAAATTGTGATTATCAAATGTCCCAATAAGTATAACAATACCAATACATTTTGACCTTCTGAGGACATTTTTCGATCTCCCTAAGGAAAATGGCCTTATAAAAGCACACAGAAGAAGGTATAAAATTTAAATTGAAGATAAAAATACAGAATGGTTCCTGTGAGGGTTGGGATTAGTCATAGGGTTGGGGTATAAAATTCACATGTTGTATGGTATAAAAAAAAAATATATATATATATAGTCTATTGGAGGTCCCCATAAAGATATTTGTACATGTTTGTCTTTGTGTGTACTGGTTTTGGTGGTTTACAAGGACAGTACTTTGTATAAATACAGTATGTGTATGAACTTCCCAGTGTTGTGACTGGAAGGGCATCCGCTGCGTAAACCATATGCTGGATAAGTTGGCGGTTCATTTCACTGTGGCGACCCCTGGTTAATAAAGAGACTAAGCCGAAAAGACCTAGGGATTACAACATTGGTTTATGAGGAAATGCCTTATGTCATTGTTACTCAAAATTCTTAAAAAAAAAAAAAAACATATTTAATGGTGTCTTGATATTAAACGTTTTTGTGCTGATTTAAATTACAAAAATACATTTTAAAACTATAAATGAGGCATAATAACCTCTTCACCAACTCTTACATACACCAAACTGCACAGTCTTAACCGTATCTATTTTCTGAAGATTTTTACTAAAGGGAATATTCATACATAATTTCCGTGATGGTCCATTTGTTGAATTTAAGTTACATTGCATCTACATGCCAACTAGTTCTCATTAGATTATAAGTAGACTGTTAGGTTGGGGTTAGGGTTGAGGTTAGGTTTGGGTTAGTGTAAGTTGACGTGTACTTGCAAAGATTCTTATCTTCAGTAAAATGTCTGTTTAGCAGCAGTATCAACAAATATTAAGCAGACAGTCTACTAATACTCAAATGGACCATCAAAATAAAGTGTTACCAAGAAAATTATAAATAGAGATTCCCGAAATCCCGTTTGTAAAAACCGTTGATTGTAATATGTTACAAAAGAAGATACATTTTGAACCTGACTTTATTAAATGTTCCAATTTTCTTTTAAATGAAAGAATGCCTTAATTGCAAACCTTAAATCAAAAGTAACAATATTTATGCTGCTCGTTTCTTTAGGTGAGCAGTTAATCTGTGCAAGTTAGTTATCCCCTGAAAAAAAAAAATTGGGGTAATCTTCAACCAAAGTCTGAGCATTTACTTCTGTGTTTGGAGGGGCGGTGCTTCTCTGTTGACGCCAGTTTTACGACTTCAGCCACAATATTATTCACCCCGCACCACTTACTGTAAGTTTGCAATGAGGAAATAATGCACATGAGAAAGCCCCGCCCCCTACTTTAATATCATATTTATTTCAGTACATCAACATACTGAAATATAATCTCTGATTCATGCAGACTTTAATGTTATTGAAAGCATAAATAATACAAACATGTTTACTAACACTCCACTGTGAAAAAACGGTGAATATTTACCTTCATTGACCTGTAGTGTTTTGTTTTGGCAGGGTGCGCGTTGTGGTGAAGGCCTGCGCTTCAGAAACGTGTCCTGCTTTGTGTCTGATGGCTCAGGGAAGGATGCGGGAAGTATGGTGGATGAAGAACTGTGTGGAGATCTGGAGCAGACAGTGGATGGAGACAAACAGATCATCCTGCAGGAGTCCTGCACTGTGCCCTGCCCAGGTAACAACTAATGCTGCAACTGTGCCAACACACACTGATGTGTCAGTAAAACTGCAGTATATGCAAATTGTGTGTGTGTGTATATATATATATATATATATATATATATATATATATATATATATAT